>VZTI01005057.1:62631-165214 GCA_013397865.1 Struthidea cinerea | reverse complement strand
AAAAAAAAAAAAAAGATCAGAAGTGGAATGTAATGCTTTTTTGTGTTTTAAGTTTACATTTTTTTTTAAAGATGTGCATGATTAGGCAAGATATCTCATTAAATAAATTGTTTGATTTTAAAATACAAGCTAGCATTTCACACATTTTTGAAGCTATGTAATTTTCATTTGGTTGTACAGTCTAGCTGAATTTAGCTGCAGTAAAGGCAGTACACTACAAACGATAAATTATATATGTTTAATCCTGTGGTAATACCTTGGGTTTGTGTTCAAAAAAAAAAATTCTAAAAGTCAGATGTTACAGAATTGCTACTGCAGCCACTGAAGCCTAATTACCAACCCTTTAAAGCAAGCGTAGAGTGGATTAGAAAAGTAAAAAGCAACTCAAGAGCCAAGGTAGGAACGAGCACAGCACTAGGAACACACTTCGAGGAGCGCAGCACTAATCTCTTTTCTCCCAGCAGCACCGTGATTAACCACAGATATCTCCTTTCAGAGCAAAATAGTCTACTAAATGATTCTCATCTTAGGAGTACAAAGGAGTATACTAAAAATTATAGCAATAATTTTGAAAACACAGCCTTACTTGTTATTTGTTCTTTCTCTGGAGGAAAAAAAATTACTCTGTTGCTAGGAAATTTAGCTCAAGTTAGTTCTTCTGTACAAGGTTTTGTTGCCAATGCCACAGTTCCTTCCCTGAATAGTTTAGCTGCAAGGTCCTGGCCTGGGTCTTGGCCACAGTCCTTCTTAGAACAGGATTTTCTTCCCAGGGAATGAATGGTCAGTATCCCAAGAGAGGAAAACAGGCAAATCATCACAGATTGATGTGTGAAACCCTTTGCATTTTGCTCATTGGTGGTTACCAGCATGTACACCCTTCCTCAGAACTGCAGGTTAGAGCAGATCTTGGTCCCTTCGGAAATAACTCAACTCTCAGAGCTAAAGGACATGCTCATCTTTCACCCCAAGGTCTGACTGTGACTGACAAGGAATACAAGGGAAGATCATCCAGTTACACCAGACAGGAGGCCAGATTCAAAGTAAGTAATTCCATTCTCAGGTCATGAGTTTCAGCACACAGGCTCCTGGACCAGATTTCCATGTTTATCCTTACAAAAAAACCCAAGAAGATGAGAAGCGTAAACAGAAATTTCTCACCCCTGTCAATCCCATCTATCTTACACACAAACAGAAATGGAAAAGTTCTGAAATTAAAAGCAAAAAATGATAAAATTATTACTTCACAGAAATATTTATACCCAAAAAGAGTAATGGAAACATGGAAACAGAATCAGAGAGGGTGCTGAATGACAAAAATCCTGATTTATTAGGCATAACAGAATACATCTGGAGTAGTTGCATCCCCATCATTAAATCTATGTTTGGAAAAAATAGAAAAAGAAGCAGCAAGGTCTAACAGCCACCTTAGACATTTCAGAGGGCTGCTATGATCACTGTGAGAAGCCTTCTTTCAAAAACAGAAGGACTAGGGATGAAGATAGAAACACAGGCGCTTGTTACTGACCAAAGGCACATGAGAACCTGCGGCAATATGCAGCCTGCTCTCGCCTACCAGACACTATGCTACAGGACAAATTTCACTGCCCACCCTTCTAGATGGAACGAAAAACTGGGAATCAAGCCCCGCTCTGCTTCTCTCTCTGGTCTGGCCTGTAACAGAGCACATGGAGAACTCTGTGCATATTTTTTTTTAATCTAAAAAAAAACCCAACCAACCAACTAACCAACCAAATAAAAACAAAAAGACAAACAAAAACCAAACAAAGCCCCAAGTAAACAAAAACCAAAGAAACAGAAAAATTGGGCAACAGAGGGGAAGGGGTAAACATGCTGAGACAACAATTTTGTGGTATGTAAATAGATGGATTTTCACTAATTGCTGTTTGATTCAGAGAAGCTGATCAGAAATGTAACTCCTTGCTCACATGCAGCAGCTAGTAATAAATTAGTCCAAACTTCAAGAATTTGCAGGATAGAGGGGAAGAAAATCATTAGGAAATGTATTCAAGCACAGTGCAGGGGTTCCAACAGCCTGTACTGTATCTCATAGTTCAAAAAGAAGTTAAAAGTAGCATCCTCCACGGGGTAGCGCTCAGGCAGCAGCTGACATACATTCACCACAGAGTTACAGATGTACATTTTCTCAAGATAGTTTTCAGACTGCTAACACAGCTTCTCTCATCCCAGAGACGTGCAAAAAATATATCCTTAATGTTGTCAAATTTGTGAAAATATGTGAAAGTTTGAGTCCCAAATATAAATAGATTTACAGGAAGGAGTGGTACCCAACCACATATAAAATTTATAGATGACTGTAATTATCTGAAGCACATAAGTACCAATATGAGGAATGAGAAAGTATATATAAATTTTTAGAAACTTGATTAATATTGTCTCAGCATTACCAAGTATAACCATTAAGTATGAGCCCATATAATTACGGTTTACAAAACTGCAATTTACTAAAATTTGAAAGGGCAAAGATACAGGATTTCATAAAAAGTATACAGATGCTGCCACTCAAATATTTTCAGTGTTGTAACTCCAAAAAGTATTTTGTATTTAATTTTGTTTAAGCCTATGTGTTTGTAATCTATCTGAAAATTCAGTATGAATGTGCCTGAAATAAGTCCTGTTCCAGCTGAGCTAAATGCCTGTTGAATTTTAATGAGAAAAATTGTCTCTTTTAATGTCTTTTTGTAAAAAACTGATTGTATTACAGTATGCTATAATTGAATTATATGTTAGGCTATTACTAGAATTATTTGTTGTGTTATTAGCCTCAGATTCCTGCATAAACACTGCAAATCATAAATATTTTAAACAACATCATTCAGAGTAGAAGTAGATAAATTATATAAAATTGACTTCTTTGTGTTATTTGAAAGTGAAAGTAGAGGATATGTCATTTCACACACACACACACACACAGAGAGACACACAGACAGACACAGACACAGACACAGACACAGACACAGACACACACACACACTTTTTATTTTAAATTTTTCCTTTTGCTCTGTGTAGATGAACCTGATACTCAAGAAGCAAGGCCAAAACCTCGGAAAGTTATCTCCCTCAAAGAAAAATTGTTATTTTTACATGTATTATCATTGTTAAAGATCAGTTTTTCACAGCTCCAAAATTCTCCCCAGTGGGCAGTAGTCCGTCTTACTAAACTACCTACCCATAATTCAACCCAATTTCATGCAATTGTCTGTCTATGCTCGTGAAAGTCCATCTCTGAACTGCAATGGAGACTATTTTCCATAGCCTCCAGGGAGGCAGATAATTCTGGTGGCTGCCTCCATTCCATTCATCTTCTACTAAATAAAAAAGGGATTGCCTTTTCCCTAGTGCTCTCTGCTTTCAGAAGTCCAGACATTAAGTTCATTAAGTGGAAAGCACTAAATTAGTACAAATATTGAAATGCCTGAGTAGAAAGCTATTCATTCCCATGCAAACTCAGAATCAGCCTTCACAACAACTGCAACTACTGACAGCTTTTTCAGCCACAGGACTCGGTCTCCAGAAGCCAAATTCTAATATTCAAGTCTTGTGAGAAAAGTCCACGGTCAGAGTGAAACTTAACTGATGCTCTTCAAGGAACTCATCTTTTCTTATGAATGCATCCCAGTTTACATAAAAATGAATAAGAAAATGAGGCTGTTTAAGCTCTCCTTTTATTTTCTAACACTCGAAATAACATTTACTTCACTGCAGAACAGGGCATTATTCCAACTCAGGTCATTTGGAGGCTTGTAAGCAACCATTATTAACCACTGACATAGAACGAACAGTCTGAATGGATTTATTAATATTTCCAAGTTATTCAATTCTGGTTTGATATACGCTTTGACATGGAAAAGTTTGATCAATGGCAATAGAGAAAAACAAATTATTTAGTTGCAGGAACTAATTTGAAAGGCTAACTAGCCTTTTTCTAAACATTAGATAAGCTCTTTTCTAGATCTAAGTCTAAAATTCTCATGGAGAATCAACAGACAAGATAGCTGAATATTTTCTTGCACAAACAAATCATTTGTAAAACATTTGAAGCTTTTGACCCTTATTCAGTCATGGACCAAAGAAGATCTAATTAAAAAATTATATATTCTCTCTTATTTCCATTTACACTACTGGAATAGACAAAAATTCTTGTTGTGAAGGATGGTTACACTAAAAGATTGCAAAGACTGAATCCATATTATTGTACAATTAAAAAATTAAAGCAACAATTTATCAAGTGCAAAATGAAGTTAACTTCTGCGTGAGTGTTTCCACAGACAGCAGAAAAATAAAAAGGCTTTTCTTAATGGAAGTTATAAGCATGGGGTTCATTTCAACATTTCCTGCAAAAGGCTGTGATTTAGTGCTCCAGCAGTGCTGTTTTCCAGCAAAAGCTGATGCATTACAGCTTCTGCCAGGTCCTGCAAACTCAGAGCAGGATTTTACTACTTCCTTCACAGCACATTCAGCAGGGAATAAAAAGATTTCCTTCTGAAGTAAAACAAATCACATTGTATCCCTGTAAGTTTAGCCAAGCAAAATTATTATAGATGCATAGTCAATACTTAGGCTCTTTCAGTTGATGACAGTATTTCTATAGAACTCATAATATGTATTTGGCATCAGAACATCTGTACCTGGCTACTAGAAGAAACAAATAAGTAATGATGTCTTGTGTATACATAGGTCTATCGACAATATGTATTCATTTTTCCATATGGCATATCAATAAATAACAGGTTCAATTACACTCTGCTCATTTCCTCTCTTTTGTGTCAGAACTGTGACATTAATTTTATGGAACTACACCTAATTTTCATGTCACTGAAATAACTGTTCTGTCCCATAACATGAAATGTACAAGGGACAGAGCAAGGGACTACATCTTCACCACTGCCTCTAATGCAACTGCTTTCCAAAAACATGGCTAAATGGATAGGCAGTGCAGAAGATTCAATCAGCTGATTGAGGGCCTGCTGGCTGACATTGCAAAATCAAGTGCCCCTCATTGAAATTCCCTGCCCGCAGTCCCTTTGCATTTATAACTGTGGGAAATCAGCTCTGCCACCTGAGCTGGCCTCAGCTGCCATGGCGTCACATGAAGATAGATGTGATCACTTATGGAGGTACAACAGGGAGCACTCTTCTGATCTGCTTTCATCTTGCTCCCTGATCTCAGATCAAAGCAGGGAGGCAAGCAGAGCAAGGGCATGTCTACACAGGGACATTACATCAATCTAGTTTGTTCAGTCTAAGTGCAGCAATTTAAATACATCTCATTGAAAGGCTTACGCCCCAGTTTGTTGGGCCAGCTTAAAATATTTTCCTTATTAATCATAACACCCAAGTACTTCTCTGAATCAACTGCCCCAACTTCCCAGGCAATATTTCATGTCTCAGTGTTTGCAGCTGTGATTTTTTTTGCTGTGCTGTAGGAGGCCTATTTGAAATTAAAGAAATTTGTGGGCGGGAGAGGAAAACAAGTCAAATGAATGCACTTCTTGAAAATTTTCCTGGTGTCCATTAACACCATCAAAAGCATTACTCATCTGCTGACGTGCAACATCAATGACCCATTGCTAAATACTGTAATTATTGTAACATGAACTGAACAGCACACACATATTTGCCATAGCTCCACTGGGCACAATTTGCCTTTTTGCAGAAACAAATGACTGTCAGTACAATTTCAGTATAGAAAGATCTGCTTTCCTCATGGGAAATGAGCAGAGGTCATCTGTGCAGCAAGAACAAGGAGCTGCAACTTCATGTCACTGTGGAGCTTTTCTTCAGGTCACAGGAGCACTGTTCTCCCGGGGGCTAGAAGTTGAGCACCTACAGCCACGCATGAGTTAATTCCTCTGGTGTCAGCAGGTCAGCTGTCAGGAGTCCTGTTCTGGAGCTTTTCTGGGTCACCTGGAGAGTGTTGTCCTGTCTGAGGTCACCATGTTATCCCTTTAGAGGCAGGCTTTCTGTTCTGCTACTTAGAGGTCTGTCAGACCACAAGGGAGGAGTCAGAGGGCAGAAACAGGTGTTCCAGAGACGTACCTGATCCTAAAAGATTTAGACATAGAACTCTGCCTGAACACAGGAAAGCAAATTCCAAAAACATTTGACAACTTAGATGAAAATTTTTCTCCTGCCATACTAGACTGGCAGTTGCTGCAAAGCATTCTTTTTTACATATGGAAATCCAGGGGAAGTCAATTTCATGACGAGAGTTCTAATCACATTCAGCACATCTGAAATCTGTCTCCGAAAATTAAGGAGTTTAAGGACAGAATAATGAACTGTCATTACAAAAACACTCTAGGAGAAACTTAAATTATGAGCTTAAGTTGATCTTTTCATGTCTGCTAATGAGCAATCCCAAATAAATCCAAATAAGGAGCTGTAAAAGTTTTTAGTAAGATCAATATATTTCTTTAAAAGATTGAATTTTCCTACAGGCTTTGAAAATGCATCAGCTACTTAATGCGTACAAGGTTTTTAAATAAAAATAACTCAACCTGCTGACTAACCGGGGGAGCAAAAATTTCTGATATCTGCTGCTGAAAACACATATTCAGTCTCTGAAACTTCCTGGTTGCATTTGGGAATCCATAGGGGCATACAAACATAGAAATGTTTGTACACCATGCATGGTATAACCCAAAATATAGCAGCTATCAGATTCAAGTCACTTATTAGCACAGTTCTATTTTCTCTTTCCCGTTTAATAGCTTCAAACCTGTTCTCTATGGATAAAGAGTGACATTCAATGGCACAACTACTACAGCTACTTGTCTCTCCAATGTCAACCTGCATCCCACATCTGTCTACAGTTCTGAGTGTGAGCAATGGTTGATCTGGAGCTGGACTGGCACAAAATTATTTCCAGACAGTCAGTAACGAAAATATTCTTATTGGATACTTCCAACTACTTGAGGCAGCAAGTGTCCCTAAGTGCACAGTTTAATAAAAGTCATTACAAGCCTTAATATATATATATATGTTTCCACAACGTGCCATAAAATGTATTTGTGATATTTTCAAAGAGACAAATCAAGTGGCTGGAGGAAACTTTTATTAGATTGTATTTTTGATGAAAAACAAACAACTTGAGACAAAAAAAAAGCTGAAAAGTTATAATAAATTAGAACAGCCTGTTGTCATATTTGATATGCTTTATAGCTCCTTTAACTTTAGAATTAAGTCAAGGGAGACATTACCAGAAAGGAATGTTTTCACAATAAAAGGTGCCCTACTGACTTAGTGTTAATTATACTTATTAAATTCTTGATGCAGATCTTTGTCTTCTTTAATACTTAGATGTTCCCAAAAGAACTTTAATCTTCAACATTTAACAGTATCTGCCAGCCAAATAGTAAGTAAATAAACAAACAAAACTAGTCATTTTAAAACTTGCATGCCAGGAATCACTTGAACTTCAACCACAAGCTGAAACATGATCAGTTGAATGTTCAGCAAAGGGCACGTATAGAGCACATCAAAATATAAAAATGTCATGCAAGTAGCAACAGGCACATGAGAATTGCCGAAACGAAAATAAAAAAATCAAATTTTTACCAAATGTTCGATTGTGTCAACCTGTATTAGGCTGTTGGACATAACCTTATCTGACACATAACAAGTCTACATGGAAGACTTCACTAGTAAATAATGGTGTTGTGGAAAATGGGGAGAATAAGAAAGGGAACAGCCAGAACGACATAGATTTTTGAAGAGCTGCAGTGGGTTTTTCTGTGTGCAAGAAAGAATCTTAATATCACTCAGCGATTTACTCCTCTCTGGCCTTCTGACAACACATGGAGAAGCTACATAAAGCATCTTCTAGTCCTATTCAGAGCTCCCTTGGTAATCTTCATTGCATATAAATAACATTATTACAGCTTCTAAACAGAGAACAAAAATTTCTGGTCAATAGAACATTGTATTATGCAATATATACAGGCACTAGGTAGCAGGGAAACCAATCTCAGAGTAAACTAACAATAATTCTTCATTACCATCTTCAAAAGACTTGACTGTAGATCATTTTCACATGGCTATGGACCACAGCTTATGTCATTTATCTCATCAAAACTTTTCCTTTCCCACAGACACAGAACCAAGGAAATCTGGGCTAGGAGTAGTTTGAAAGCTAGCTTACCTATGAGAAAAATGTTTGTGAAAGCAAGAAGGTGGGTTTCATACTAAACAACAGAATAGCCCCAACCAGATAACCCAAATAGAAAAATTGCTTCTCTCAAAACACAGAATCATACCCTAGTGCTTACTGCCTTAGAAAGAACAATAGACTCACGGCTTTTATGAACCGAATGTGTAAAAGTGGACATGATGTTCATATACACAAACATAGCTATTTTGTGCAATCACTATATAAAATTATCCAGTTGGCTTTTTATAAAGTTTCAATAGACGAGAAAAGTGGAAGCCGCTAGAGAAACACATATATGCTTTTATTCTTCTTTGAGGCCATACAGTAACCAAACTGAGTTAACTCAAACTAATTTCATTGACAGAGCTGCATAAACTATTTTCAGAACACCTATTTAGAACGTCTTCACCTTCTGCATGCACCAAGCAGTATCTTCTTGGGTATGTTTCTACCTTAATATTTGGCAAGCGTGGCTTAAAAAGCAACATGCATAGCACTTGCTGATGTCACTTGCTAGAATGTACTTAGCAAAATTATTTGTGAACTTGTGAGCATCAGATGGAAATGGTCAGTTATAGTAGCCCTGACACATAATATGGAAGTGATTTCATGCCACTAAAATTTCTCAGAAAGAGACTAGTTTCAATTCCTTCAGCAACTGAAATTGCTCATGCAGCTATTGTTTTGAAGTTGCAACTTATGTGAAATTAGCAAACTGTTCATAGCTAAAAAATCAAAGTATGATAAAAAGAAGAAACTAATTATAATGATTTGTTAACTTTTCCAAATGTGTGAGGTGACTTGGAAATAACCTTTAGTCTTTTTAAATTACCTCACAGTCACAGCTTTGTTTAAGTTTGAAAGTTAATACTTTTCTGCATTACCACAATTACACCAAACACTCATCATGGCTAGTTTGTGGGTCAGTGCTGGTCTGTCACATTTCTAAAAAACAGTCAGATTTCTATTTCCTGTCAAGGCAAATTTTAGAATCTGAAAAAAATGACAAATTAACTAACTGGCAAAAAAAAATGAAAGATATTTTCAGGCCTTATGAATCCTTTTTGTACTGAGCAGAGAATGTCCATTTGTTCAGTATCAGTCATAATTGCTAAGGCAAAATGGATACAATAACTGTCTTGGATGCAACGTTTTTATGACAGCTTTACAAAAAACCCCAACATTCTAAACCCATCAAAAACCCTGGATTTATTTTCTTTAGTTGGCATTGATTTTTCAAATATTTGCAAGTAGAGAGAAGTTACCTAAGTCTGACACTGAAAATGTTCATTTAGGATATACTGCAGTAGCATCAAGTAGAATGATAAGAAAAGAAGGCCTTGCAAAAATATTTCTGTGGTTTGGGGTTTTTTAACAAATTTCTTCCATAGATTGAAAGAAAAATGAAAATGTCTTTGCTGAGAATTAAATTGGAAATGGAGGCCTGTTACTGTTGCACATGCTCCTTTAAATTAAGTAAGTCAAAAGCATCACTCCTTCATGAAAAATCTCAGGTCAGGTTTCTCTTTGTTGAGAAACCCCACAGGCAGGCACTGAACAGAATACTTCAAAGTCCTTTTAACTATAATTCCTAAGATCTCATAGGAATTTATTTTTTGTCATTTAATGTGTTTATGTGCTTCCATACTTTAGAAAAAAATGATAATGAAAAATTTTGCTAATTGTTCTAATAATAACCAATAAATTGCCAAAAAACTTATATGCTTTGGTCCCAGGCATGGAAAAAGTCATTATTAACAGAATAAAAAGTACACTCTAATTTGCACAGTATAAAAACATGTGAGTATATAGGGGGAAAGGATGAGGAATACTTACATCATTTCATGATATATCTTCAAGTTGTTTGGCTCATTTGAGTGAGATGGATAGCTTCAATTAAGACACATCTGTTTGAGTACATTCCTACTGCAAGGGGAGCCTGGTGGCACTCTCACAGATTGTGTTACAAATCCTTTTTCTAGAAAAGTGATCAGTCTTCGGTTTACACAAAAATATCAAATCATTGGGGTTTTTTTTAAATTCACATTTCTTGGGAACAGCATGGTAGTTTTCTGTGATTTTAATCCCCTGGCTGAGCCTGCATCCCCAGTACAAGTGCTCCATTGGAACCGGTCAGTCAGGTTTGTGTTCACCTCTGCTAAAAGAAAAAGTACACACACTACACAAGCTAATTCCAGTACAATAGCATCCTGTCTCAGCAGTACTAATTTTTGCAGCAATAGCACAGCCTGCCATGCCCCAGCTTCTGCTATCATTTACAGAAACATGATCATAAAAAGGAAAATGTGAATAACATATGTTAAGTTTTCATACGTAATTTCTATTCAAATATACTTTTTTTTCCTGTTAAATGTGAGCATCGATCTGAGACTCTGTTCAAATACAGCAGCAGAGTAATTTTGATTATTTTGCTGGGAGAAAAAAATAGCAACTGCTTCCTACCCACAGGAAAAAAAATCTCAAATAAATCAGATCTGGTATGAATGTATCTCCCACAGATATCTCCACACTAAATTCTTTAGTGACAAGATTGCTAGTATGAGTTACATGTCCAACATTAAAGAGTGAGAAAAAGGTGGTAAGTGGGAAAGTAACATCATTTGCACTGATAAAGTAGGACCACAAAGACAGCTGTAATATACAGAAAGACAGGATAGATGAGGATATAAAGCAGCAAATATGAACGCTGTAACTCTTTGGAGGCTTTTTTTTCTTATCCTTATACTCACACACCTTCTCCAACAGCCCATAAGCCACATCTTTAGGATGACAAAAAGAAATCCAGGGTATCCTTCCAAAACACTCATAATTTTCCTTAGAAACATTTGCTTTTTAGGTGAGTGCATTTGGTTTACACAGCAAAGTTTTTGCAGGAGGCGGGGGCTACAGGGGTGGCTTCTCTGGAAGCTTTCCCCATGCCCAGCAGAGTCAATGCCCTACAGCTCCTAGACAGACCCACAGGTGGACAAGGCTGAGCCCAACAGTGATGGCAGTAGCATCTCTGGGATAATGCAGTTGTGAAGGGCAAAAAGTTCTGCACAATGGCGCTTGCAGACAGAGAAGAAAGGCTTGACAACACATGAGAGCAGCAGCCCTGCAGACACCAAAGTCATAGCAGAAGGAGGGGCAGGAGGTGCTCCAGGTGCCAGAGTTGACATGCCCCTGCAGCCCATGGTGATGTGAAGATTGTCCATGGGCAGCCATGTACCTGCAGCCCATGGAGGTCCACAAGGGAGCAGGTCAGTGCCTGAAGGAGACTGTGTCTTCGTGAGAAGCCTGCACTGGAGCAGGGTCCAGGCAAGACCTGTGGATCCATGGAAAAAGGAGCCCATGCAGGAGCAGGTTTGTTGGCAGGACTTGTGACCCCACGGGGGACCCACTGTGGAGCAGTGCATTCCTGAAGGACTGCACCACATGGGAGTGAAGCCTTTGGGAAGGATTCAGGTTGGAGAAGTTCATGGAGGTCTGTCTCCTGTGGGAAGCGCCCCACACTGGATGGAATAGGAGATGAGTAAGAGAAGTAGGAGATGAGTAAGAAGAAGCTCCTTCCTCCCACCTGAGGAGGAAGGAGCAGCAGAGACAGCATGTGTTGAACTGACCACAGCCTCTATTCCCTGTACCACTGCACCACTGGCGGGGGAAAGGTAGAGCGAATCAGAGTGAAGTTTGGTGGAGGCAGAAGGGAGGGATGGGCAGATTGTGGTTTTTAGGTTTGTTTGGATTTCTCAGTATCCTACTCTGATTTGATTGACAATAAACTAAATTTATTTTTTCCCAAGTAGAGTTGGCTTTTCCCACCATGGTAATTGTTGAATGATTTCTCTCTGTCCTCATCTTGACCCATGAGCCTTTCTTTCTATCCTGTCCAGATGTGGGGGTGACAAATAAAGCAGCTTTGGTAGGCATCTGGTATGCAGCCAGAGTCAACCCTCCACAGAGAGCTTTCAGCTGCACAAGAAGTAATTATTAACATTATTTTTGAGAGAGTAAAAAGATTTTAAATTTAAATGCTATAGTGCAGCAATGCTGCAATAAGAGTAAATTGAGGAGAATAGCATTTCCTTCCTGTTTAGAAAAAATCAAATCTGGTTGTTAAATGTAAATTTTTTAAATTACAATATAAGAAATACACAGCCTGCAAAGAAGAGGGTCAGATCAGAGACTACTTTAGCAAACAGATCATGTACAAGTCTGTGGGTCAGGACTTCATGGGATGCACTTTTGAATGCCGAGGGAGCTGGCAGATGCCATTGTGAGACCACTTTCAATAATCTTTGATCAACTCTAGCAACTTTCTCTGAAGACTGGAGAAAAGCCGATGTTGGGATGCCCCCCAGGGCATCCTCCGGCAGGGCATCTTCTTGGTCCCTGTGGAGACCACCTCCTGTCACTCCATTACATGCCCTCCAATGGGCAGATGAATCAGAATCGGAAGGTAGATCCATGGGCAGCTCCCAAGTTTAACAACCCCTCCCCTGGAGTTTTGTACCTACCCCAATTTCTAGAATGATCCCGGTTTCTGCGTTCCCCATTGGTTGATGTCTGCTGTCTCCTCCCCAGTTATAAATGCATTGGACGCTTGTACCCTGGCTCCTCCCATTTAGCCCTATCCCATTGGTCCCCGTTGTATTCTCCTCCCCTTTTCCCTTCCCTTAAAACTGCCCCCGCAGAGCCACTCGGGTGGAATCCTCCCGATCCGGACACTGAATAAGCCTCGTCCTGGTCACCGAAGGATTTCTCCCTCCTCGTGGTTCTTTCACTCCCGCGGGCTTTCCTGGGGGAGGACACTGCCAACTACCATCACAGGAGAGAGCGCGCTCCAGCTGTCTGGCCCGCTTCCCCAGCAGTGCCTGCCCTCTGTGCGGCGCTCAGCCTCCCAGCGCTCCGGGTCTCGAGCCTGCAGGCGAGGTCACTGGCCGACCTACGTGGGGGTTGGATGGAGCCCCTGAGGCGGACAGCCCTGGTCGAGGGATCGAGCTGATGTCAGTCCTATCTTCAAAAAGGGCAAGAAGGGCCCAGGGAACTTCAGTCAGCTTCACCTTGATTCCTGTGAAGTCATTGGAGCAGCTATCCCTGGAAACCATTTCTAGGCACTTGAAGGACAAGAAAATCATAAGGAATAGTCAGCATGGCTTTGCCAAGGGGAAGCTTAACAAACTGAATTACTTTCTACAGTGAAATGACTCAACAGATGGCTGAAGGGAGAGCAGTGGATCTTGTCCATGCAGACTTTAGTGAGGTCTTTGCCTCCTGTAAGATCTTCATAGATAAGCTGTTGAAGTATGGGATGGATGACCAGTTGATGGAACAGTGGCTGAAGAGTGGTGATCAGTGGCATGAAGTCTAGTTGTAACCTAGCGATTCAAAGTGTACAAGAAGCATCAAATCTGGATCTGATACTTTTTACCATTTTCATTAATGGTCTGCATGATGAGGAAGAATGCCCCCCTCAGCAAACCTGGGAGGAAGAATGCTTGATATGCCAGAGGGTCATGCTGCCAACCAGAGAAAACTCAACAGGGTGGGTAACTGAGAGGACAGGAATATCACGGAATTCAACAAGGAGAAGTGGGAAGTCCTGCACCTGGGGAACTATCCCACACATCTGTGTATTTGCAGGCCACCCAGCTGGAAAGCAGATCAACAGAAAAGGACCTGGGTGTCCTGAAAGACACCAAGTCAAACATGGACAAGCACTGTGCCTTTACTGCAAAGACTAGGAATGCTACCCCAGGCTGCATTAGGGAGAGCGCTGCCAGAGATTTGAGGGAGGTGAGACTGCCTGTCTATTCAGCACTGCTAAGACATGGATGGAGTGTTGTTTCCAGTGCTGGGCTTCCCACCACCAGACAGCCATGGACATGCTGGAAAGAGCCCAGCAAAGGGAAACAAAGATGTTGGACAAGAGCATCTCTCCTATGAAGAAAGGTTAAGGCAACTGAGGCTGTTCTGCCTGAGCAAGAGCAGGCTCAGAGGGAAGTCATCAATATACATACAAGTATCTGCAGGAACAGTGCAAGGACAGAGCCCAACCTTTTCCAGTGGTGCCCAGTGACAGGACAAGAGGCAATGGGCACATACTGAAACACAGAAGGTTCCCTCTGAACATCAAGAAACACTCTTTCACTGTGAGGCTGACCAAGCACTGGTAAAGATTGCTCAGCAAGATGGTGGAGTCTCCTATCTTGAGTATTCAAAAACCATCTGGACACAGTCGAGAAAAATTGTCTAGGGAAAATGTTTTCATGGATACATGTGAGCTTAGAGTTTGGACCAGATGCTCCCTTCCACAGGTCCCTTCCAACCTCAATCATTGTGTGATTTTGTGATATCTTTTAACTGAAAAAGGAGGTAAATTTTTATTGACACTGTGTCAAAATGTAGCACTGTGTCAAGTCCAGTTTCAAAAGCACTTTCTAGGTCAGCAATGATAGATTTGGGGTTTGAATCTTTCCCTTGAAACCTTGTTCTTAATCTCACCTAAACAAGTAAATCCTTTGTTAAAATATAGACCCCATCCCTGACATTCACCTTTAATTAAGCCCGAGTGACCGCCAGGGACGGGTCCCCTCATGCCCGTTTTCCAGCCAGTGTGGCAGGTCTGGCACTGTGGTGCCAGAGGAGCAAGCCAGACTGATGTTGCTGCTGTAGCTTGTCCCTGGGAAGACTTTTGCTCCCCAGAAAGTCCTGCTGTCCCTCACAAAACCATGCTCACAGGCATGGGGAGCAGTAGCCCTGAAGGGCACTCCTACTAGCCTACGGTTGACCACTTACCCACAGCTCGTTAAAAACATTTTCTATTAAAACATGATACAAGCCCATGCAAGTTTCTTTACCCCAGTAATGACCTGAAACTCGGTCCATGCCATTCAGCTTGTACAAAACTATACAATTGTAGATGCTGAAAAGCTTTGGTAGAGAAATTTTTCAGCTCTCTGCAGCACTCTGTGAGAGCTCTGTGGTTCTCATGAAAGCTATGATAAACACTGTTACGGGTTTTTTGCAAACTGGGTTTTATCTGTGCACCTGGGGTCTGTTTTTCAGAGTTGTTATGGTACACAGTGAAATAATAGTTTGAAGTAGGTGTTGTGAGCTTTGGCCAATGGGATAAGGGCTGGCTGGTCCAAGATCCAATGACCTCCTGTCATCTTTGGGAACCAAGTTATATAAACCAAATTATAATTAATTAAATAACTACTTTCTTCCTGAACTTGGATTGTGTCGTTACTCGCTGTTCTCGGTACATCACAGCGATCTACAATGGCTAAGAGCCTGATTTTCACCTTACCTCAGAACCTCTGGGAAGATCCTTGCACTGAATTAGTTTATTTTGTGCTGCTTTTATTTGATAAACCCACAGAAAGCCATCTTTTGAGCCAGGGAATTCCTTAAGTTATATCCATAAAAGTCCCACATGCAGCACACAAAAAGGCTTGATTTTTTAATTAGCAAAACTAAGACAGATGTAGTAGCAACACTTTTTTCTGAGTCTACGTTTTATTTTTTTTTCTCTCAGGTAGCATATGATGGCTGGTAATGTTTCTCACAAACTAATCTCTAACTCAGAGCACCGTTCTGATTAATAAGTTAATTTATGTACAATTTATTTTTAAGCTTAGTTACCTTTTCTCCTTTTCAAACAGTATTCTATATTAATCTTAGCACTCATGTCAACAAGGAAGAGAGCTTCCCCTGTTGTCCCTTGGCATTTAAGGCTGCATTCAATGCAGATAAGGTTTGTTTGGGAATGTACAGGGTTTGCTGAAGACAATCACTGGAGATAGAACTTTAATTTAACCTCAAGCCTGTAGTATTTCCCCTGGGACACGGATGACTGATAACACTGCAGAGGGCAAGGAAAGCACAAAATTATTGAGAAATGGAAGCAGAAAATCTTGAGTGTCGAATTTCTTCCTCTAAATCATTGTTTGTAAGGATAGTCATGCATGTCTGACTCAGTCGGGAGACTACGAAGCATCTTAAAAGAGCAATTTTAAAATGTACTGACAGTGGATGTTTTTGAAAGTCATTTCCAAGGCATACCAAATACAGTTGTCATATATTCATCTTAAAAGAAAATGCCATTACAGAATCAAACTGCACTTGCTTAAAGTATCCTGTGTACAAGGCAGGTCAGCTGTTGTTAATTTAATTGAAATAAGTCCTAAACAGAGAGCTTGATAGCATTTCCCACAGGAACATTAGAAAATGGTGTTAATGAGCATTATTACTGCCTGCTTCTGTAAGAAAATAGATCATTATTAACTGAGGTTGTATGTGATGTTTTCATGTGTTACAGTCCTAAATGGGCAACATGAAAAATTAGATAGCTTTTTGTTTTAAATAAAAAGGCTTTAAAAAATCTCTGTGCTCTAAACTTAAAATTAAGCTATTCTATTGAGGTTAAAGGCTAAATAACCCTTTTATTTCCTAATGATAAATTTAATTGTCTGAAGCCAAATTGAATACAAGCTGATTTATGTTTTCCTTCCTATAGGGAAAAAAAAAAACCTTAGTAGGCATGGCTAGAACATGTTGCCCCAGCTTCAGAGTTTTTGCTTTCAGAATGGAAGAATTTCTTCATTTAAAATAGAACAGTGAATGCTCTTCATCAGACAAAAAGGTGTAAAGAAAAATACCCAATGTACTACAAAAAAAGCTAAAAAGCCTGAAATTTATTGCAATGTGAAGTGTAGATTTTCTTTTAATCATATCTTCTGAGTCACAAAACAAAAGCAATTTTTCCTCCTCCTATCAACATAAAGAATCCAAATCCCTGAACATACCTCCCTTCCAAAAAACAAAACCAAAAAAACCAAAGAAAACACAAAAAAGTAAACCAATTATGTGCAGTTAAAGGAGCATTTGCATTTCACTGTTAGAAGTTGTTACCTTTTATTTCCTGATAATAAAAAGCAAAATACCAAGCCAATATCCTCAGCTGATACTTTTAAATATTTGCATATTTTTAGAGAAAACAGTAATAGTAGTGTGATAAGACTTTTAGCTCAACAGAAGAGCAGGACAAAATGTAACCCCTTAAGACAGCATTCTACAGTTCATATTGAGCAATGGCTAATGAAATCCTAAGAGGGTTTGTTACATAAACCAGTGGACTGAAGAAACCTTTAACATGTAGGAAACTGGAGTTAATTAAACTGTTATGGGTATCCTATCCATCATCCCACCAGACCACTCTATTCTAAACCTATTTACATTTTGCAACAGAAAAAATGTACTTGGCATGGTTGATAAACCATGTTTACTGTCCTTATTGATTTGACATTTGTGCATAACCTTTATGCTTTAATTATTTAACAGCATTTCCTGTATCTTTCTTTGCTACAGAAAGTATTTGATTTCCAAGCAATTAGACATATCTGAAAATTAGCAGACAGTAAAAGTGTTCCCTTCCACAAATTAATCCGTTTGGGAAAGCAGTGGTTTACCACTGCACTGAAGTTGCTGAGAAGGTTACTTTATTGGATCTCACTTCAGCCTGCTTTAGCACCTTAGCGTAATCAAAGTGCATTTCAACTCTGCTCATATTTCACTCAGAGGATAGGCTGCATTTAAGGAGCTTCCTTTCTCATGTGATAATTTTGAAACCTAAATGCAGTATAAGAGAATTTAAACTTAAGGTTAACAGCTGGCTGCATTTGTAAGCATCAGCAGAAGAAATGAGATCAAATATTTCCTAATATAGACAGAGTCAAGGAAGAGAAGAAAGACAGTTGCTGCAATATAAATTTGCCTTCTATTCTGAATCTTTAATAAGAAGATAAATTTTTTATTTCCCATTTGAGACAGTTTCTGAGGATTTGCTTTTAATACATTGTGTGTGTTAAATCAGTTTATGATATTTTTAAACTTTTATCCATGACTATTCTAGCACTTATGTCTGCCAAAAATCTTCACATTGCAACATTAAAAATCACTGTTGTCAATTTATGAAAAACATGCCTGTTTCTTTGGTTTTGGAGATATTTTTGGGAGAGAAAAATGTAATAGTGCAAATTCAGTAATTAAAATTTTTTATGTTTCTCATTTATGAAACGATACGTTGCAATTCTGTCTTATCCATGAAATGAGATGGTTGACCTGAGATCAACTGCTGGAGCTCACATTTGTGAAAGGCAGCCCTTTATCTTTTCCTGCATAAAGAGCTCACCACATTGTGAAAGGGGCCTAAGGCATCTGGGAGAATGTTGTCCCACTGCAGGTGCTGCGTGGAAGTTCTGTACCATTATAACCCCTCATAACAACCACCAAAATATGCTGGAGGCCGGAGTCACATTTTACTTTAAGAGTGCAGAGCAAACTCCTGGTCATCACTGATAACTTTCAATTAAACTGGATATCTGTCATAATTTAAATAGCTTCTCCCCTTCTCAAGGTTATCAAATGTCATTACAAAGAAGTGGTGTAATTCATGCTTCAGAGAGGGGCAGGATCAAGATGACAGATATTTGGCTCAAAGCTTTTGCAGGGGTTCAGATCTTACACTGTACCTCTAAACAATGCAACCCAGATCTTCCAGTGAGAAGAGCTACAGAGTTACACTATGTACACACCCTGTGCTTCACAGGCATCTCCAAAATATGATACCGTGATTTAGGCAGCGTAACAGTACTGCATTTTGTCTGGTGTCACTGGAGGCATTTTTACACAGCAATTTTACTACAAATGATTTATAAACTAGATCAGAAGAGGGAATTATTTCTTTCAGGTGGAATGGAAAGACTGTAATCTGGTTTTTTTCTTCACTTTTTCACACTTTGCAAGCAAGAAACAAAGGAAAGCACACAGTGATTCTTCAGCAATCTGAGTCAAAGCTGAAGAATCTAGAGTTAAGAAGGCAGAAATTAGTCACTATTTTTCAACAGCAATCAGTACCTGGGGCTGGTTCATCTTGTTATTTCGTGCTGCAATAGTAGTCATCAGTTCTCCTCCAAAGAGTTCTTTCTAAGCAGAATACCTTTATCTCATTCAATGTTTCTTCTTTCACACTCAAGCTTTTAGTACTTTTTATCACTTTTTACCTCAATTAAACAATGCCCTCATGACTAAAGAAACTTCATATTGCATCAGAGCATCAGATTCTAGATTTAGTCCCAAAGTTCACATATAGGCAAAATTCTCCATGCCCACCAAATAATTTCATAGATTTCAGTGAGATTTTGGCATGAACATGCATTCACAAAGAATAGCACTTGGTAGAAATCAATGAAAAATTCTGTTTGCCCTGGTAAAACAGAAATTCCTTCACAGTTGAGAAATAACAAATTTTGACATCTTGCTATAATTTGAGAGTGCATATATATATGTGTATATATAAACATATATATATATATCTTTAATTCTTTCATAGATTATGTTTTTGGTTCCAACATAGTATACAATACCATACATCACAATATAAGTTAAAAATATAAAAATATATTTTTTTCTCTCAGCTAATTCTTAAGTGGAAACATCTGAATACCCCTCTCTGATGTAGTGGACTGACTCAAGCAGTAGCCTGTCTGGCAGCAGGGCAGATCTCAGCTGCATTGCTTGATGTTTATGACATCTTGTATACAGAAAGGCCTGATTTGGAAACCTATTATTTGTGTTGGCACCTAAGAACAAGTCTATAATGCAGGCTTCAGTTTTCCTTTGTATTAATGATTTGAAGATGCCTCCTTTCCATATCCCATTATTTTGCGAGAGGTGCCATTCAGAATTGGTTTTTGATAAATTCAGCCTGGTGCCTCTGTGACTACTGCATGAGTACAGTAGTTTAAAATATTTATGTTGTGCTGGTGGTGATAATTATTATTCCAACTCAGTATAGCTTTAATGCATTTAAATGTCGGTGTTTCTCAGTTTAATTCATCATACATACATTCAGATGCTTGTATACATATATTCAGTATGCATCTCCAAGGACCTAAAAAGACCTATTCATATTTTAGCAGCTGTGAGAAAGTGAGGACATATTTCCTTTACATTCCTAACTGTAAACATTAATTAGGTGCTTGACACACATTAATGATTAAAAAAACTCTTTGTAAAATAATCCATCATAGTTCTTTTATCAGTATGCCAAGCCAAAGAACTATTTCATTGTAGCATGGTATCTCTGATGGCAAAGTTAAAAACTATGCGATAAAATAAAATCCATTTATTTACTCAGTCTTTTTCCATGGGAAACAAAAGTGGGTTTGCTGTGATAGCTAGTATGCTTCTGAATACAAGAATGTCATGCCTTATTATCTGTTTGTATGCTTATGTTAGAAAGCCCCTATGCAGTTGCTCATAAACTCAGTTGCCTTCTTAAGCTTAACCATTGCAGCAAAACACAAGGTTAAAAACAAGGACTCGAACATCTTCTCCAAAATATTAAGAACATTCTGAGGGCTATCACAAAAAGGAAAGAAAAAAAGGAAAGGAAAAAAAAAAAAAAAAAAAAAAAAAAAAAAAAAAAACCCCCAAAANAAACACCAAACCAAAAAAAACCCCGACAGAAAACAAGAAAAAAGAGGCAGGTCCTTTTTGAAAACACGACTGGAATGCATTTAACCTTGGCTTTACGAGTGGTACTGTTTGCAATTGTTTGCTTAAGCAAACCACAGAACAAGGAACTCTGAGTTCCCAGGAGGCCTGACAAATGATTTCCAAGGTCAGACATATGCACAAAAGAAACAACAGCTTCTCACTCTCTGTTCTGTTACAGCATCTCTCCTTATGCTACCTGTGACACTGCCTCAGTCTGGTCCCCTTGCAGGGTTATGAAGACTGCCACATAGAATGGGTCCAGTGTTGTCCAAAACATGAGACTGAAGCTGCCACTGTCAGTACACAGCTAACAGTTCAGAGAATCCCTCTATTGATTTTCTTGGTGTGACTCCACCCCAGCTGTTTTCTCAGCCTAATACTGCATCTCCAGAATGTGTAATAGTAATTGACCAGAACAGAGTGTCAGGACTAATTAATGTACTCTGGTTATTGGTGAGAGCGCTGGTTTTCAAAGAATATCCTAGCTGTTATTTATGGCTTTTAATTAAGGTACAATCTTATCTAAATAATCAGTGTGTTGTAAAATAGAAGAGTCAAACTACATAGCTGCAATAAGCCAAACATAACATGCACAACCACATTTGCACAGAACACTTAGACATTTTGCAAGTCATGAGAAATTTAGGAAATTAGTAGGGGTTTTTTAGCTTTTACAAGGCATGTGAAAGCATTCTATGCCTTCTAAATGGATTTACTCTAACTGCCTAATTCATTATGCTAAAACCATGAAGCAATTTCCTATTCAAAGCCCAACTCACAGGCTCTCTGTTGTCAAGTATTTGAATTTCAGATTAGAAATGTGTTCATTTGGATAGCATGAAAGGAAAGCTTTGTTGTCAGCTTTGCTTTATGTTCTGCCAGCAGCCAAATCCCTCTTCTTCAGCGGTCACCAGCAAAATACCAGACCTCCACTCTGGTCTCCACTATCTTGAAACAAACACAAATGCTTTTGGCCTTTATGGCCTAAACACTGGTTTGAGGTTTGCTGTTCTCTCCTCTCTCTTAATATTTTTCTGGGGATTATTTATGACAGATGATATCAGCAAATGTTTAGATTGCAGTGAGGTTTTCTCACCCCTACAGAAAGGAAGGGGAGGGAGGGGGAGAGCATTTCCACAGTGGGGGAGAAGAGCCAGGACATTTGGTTCTCTTAGAAGCTCTGTAGTTTGTTATGGAACAGCGAGCTGAAGTGGCTGCAGCCCTTTTACCCTCAGCATGTTTGCAGCTATGATCTACACTGAATTTTAACTATGCTGCTGCTTGCTTGTTAGCAGGTATTTCTTTGCCGGCTTGAAAAACATACAGGCAGCTGTCAAAAGTCAGGGGCTGCATTTCATGCCGAGGGTAACAAAGTTATCTAATACAGCCTGTAGGACAAAACCCCCCCAAGCATTCATATCTTTGGCTAGTGATGAGGAAATCAAGGAATTCCAGCCACATTTATCACAGGAAAGAGCTTTTCAGAGCTCTTCCATTACTGTAAGCTGTTTCTGACAGGTTTAGGGTCTACACTGTGGAAGGACAAGCCCAGCACATCCCTCTATTAATTAAAAGCAAACATTCACACAGGGAACGTTGTAACCTAAACATGAACTTTAATGGCTGTAACATAGCTGGAAGGAAAAATAATTACTAGCAGCTATAGAAGACATTGAGATATTTGTAATCCCTTTGCTTCTGAATACAATAACCCCTATGTAGTCATAATAAGCTCTTCAGCATAGGAAATAGTAATAGAAGATCTCTCTCCTGATACTGAGGCTGTGCAAATAATTGATTTCTTAGCCTAACAGATGAAGGAAGAAAGGGGGAGGGGGGAGGGAGAAGATTCGACCCAACCTTAATTTAAATGTTCTTTCAGGTTTTTATTTTTAGCTAGTGTTAATGAAAGAAAGCAGAGGCACAAAGCATTTCATCCAGCTGGGAAAGCCCTGCGGGACTCTGACTGAAACAGCTTGGGGAGCAAAAGGAGGAGTGACCCATGGGACTGGTAGTGGCCCCTTCCTCTCCCACATGATGTGTGAGGTGATGTCTTGGGATGTGCCTGCACTGCAGTCCCAGCAACGGGTCAGAGGGTGCTGCTACCTCCAGCCACATCTCACTGTGCTGAAGCACACGGGTCCCTTGGGGACCAAACACACATCTTTTGCTCCCCAATTCTTTATGTAAAACTCTGAGTGGCAAACCAGGCTATGGGAGCCCCAGGTCCCCATCTTCTCCACCAGAAAGATGCCTGGGTCAAAACTTTCCACCTTCTGTAAAGAACTGCTCCAGCAGCTGGAGGGGAGGGCCCTAATCACCCGTTTAGACACACCCGAGGGAGTCACCTGACTCTTTAGTTTCTACACAAAAGTGGCACAGACCCCAGAAAGCCCAAACCTGCTGAGCCCAGAGGCTGCTGGGGAGTTCATCTCAGTTCATTGAAAGTGGGAGGTCTCTGTTGAAATCCCTGTCCAAAACTGGGCACAAAGAAGGTTTCTGTTTCCACTTCTGGCTCCCGGGAGAGTGAGCATCAGCTATTTCACCCAGCTCTAAATGACACATTGTTCCAACATGTGTTTCCAAGTGTTAAAAGTGAAGACAAATGCAGGCATGAGGCTCCTCTCATTGATAAGGTTGCTGGCACCCTGTTTCACGGTTAGCAGAAATGAGCCTAAAAGCCTACAGAGTTTAAATTCTCTAATTCAAGAATTCTCTTGGACTCCAATTGTATATGTTTTACAATATTTAAATGCAAATAACATTCAGGTCAGGTTTCTGACTGGTTGCTAAATACCCTCTAGTGCTTTCATGGAATTTGTTTCCTTAATGTCGGATTATAAGAAGAGAATTAGAAAGCATTAGTATACTTTCTATAAAACTTAAATATGAATGGTAAGAATTCAGGTCCAAAACATTTCAAGTTAACAATGACATAAAACTATTACATTGCAAATAACATGCTAAAGCTATTACCAATTTTTTTTACCCTGAAGCACAACAATTTTAGTCCTTGAAGAAGCTGTTGTTCTGCAGTGCTATAGGTAAAACCAAGTTCATAATTCCCGATAACTTTATCAAAATCTATCATTAAGCACATTCTGCATCTATCAGAGCAATGTGGTTGCCATCAGATATGACCCTTGTGGAAGAACACATGCTATGGTTTAGAGGACCAAATACTAAATTTTTTGTCAGGACTTCCTCAGAAAAGAGAGGCAGAATTCAAGTTATCATTACTTTTCTACCCCAACAAGATAGTGCATTATTCCATGCCCAGAGAGCAGGAGAAGGGGATTGCCACCACCAGGATACATGAAACTTTTTTTCCCACTACTTTGTCATCCATACTGAACAATGGAGTAGCAACAGGCACATAGAACTCTTTCCTCTTAAAATCCAGAAGTATAAAAACACTTAAAGGGCTCTATTTTCACATGAGAGCCCAGAGAAACTTTATTTTTAAGCAATCTAATTAGACATCTAGTTAAAAGACATGGAATACAGAGCCCGGAGCAATCAAACTAAACATTCTCCTTCCAGTTCAGAAGGCAAACAGGAAAGAAGTGACTATGATGCAAGTGCAATATCCCAGTCTAGGCAAAGCACCATCCCTAGACAATTCTAGGAGACGTTTCTAATGAGAAGGCGACATGAAATGATGTTGGAAGGCAGCTTTGCAGAAGTGAACCTCATGTGCCTCCTGTCCTGGTGAAGCCACCAGGTGCCAGCAAGGTGCCCTCACCTCAAGAAAGGAAAATGGCATCTTGTACTGCATTACACGAAGTATTGCCAGCAGGTGAAGGGAAGTGATGTTTCCCCGTGAACATCAAGAAACATTTGGTCACAGTGAGGGTGACCACGCACTGGCAGAGGCTGCTCAGAGAGGTGATGAAGTCTCCATTCTTGGAGAAATTCAAAAGCTGTCTGGACAAAGTCTTGGGAGAACAGCTCTAGGTGACCCCCATGAGCTTGGGGGTTTGACCAGATGGTCCCTTCCAAACCCAACTGTTCTCAAGTTCTCTGTTGCCCGTTCCATGCTTTGGTACATTCTCCAAACAGTATCACTCTTCGGGACCTGAGCATGGACCTGAGCCTTTGGATTGTCTGGCATGCTGCTAGAATATGTTAAGTGATAAACAAGAGGTATGCATATAGATGTACATACTTTCTTATTTGTATATGTATACACACATACAGAAAGGCTTGTCCACAGCATAAATAGCTGAAGACAATTTTTAAGTATCCAATTCCAGCATCTCTGTGGAAGAAAGAGATATTTTCACCATTCTTTCCTTTTAACCACTAGAGTCCCACTGCTCCAGATTTCTGAATCTTTAAGAAGATTTAAGAAATCCCTGGTAAATCTTGCCCCATAGAGAGCTCTCCCAGCACCTCATGTAGTGCATGTAGAGTTAAAGTCAGGTGGTACAGAGAATTGTAAACAAGAGTTTGGTGAGAAGTTATAAGAAAATACTGCTGCAGTAAGGGTGATGCCTATTAAATTCAAAGAATGAACTTTGGCTTTCTTCAGCCTAATTGTCTGGTTAGAAACTCATTACACCCTGTAGTACTATCTTTAAAGTGCATTTTAAAATTGCATCAGTAATTTAATTAACGAATAAAAAACTGCATGCAAATTCTTTCTGATACAAAGTAATGGTTTTAGCCTGACAGCGAACATAAATACTCATGTCTTGATCACTTAAAAGATGAGCAGGCTCTACTTGAAAAGGAAGGCAGCCTTTTCAACATTATGCAGGGAATTCATTTTTGTACTCCAATATTGCTCTGTTCCAAATAAAACGAGACATAAATATTTCTTTGTGTGATCTGCGTTCTGATATCCTCTGCTATAAACTCCTTCCTTATGGAGCCCCTGATCCTTATCTTTTCCCCCTCTTCTACAAATCACATTAACTAATCTGATTAGTGCCTTCCCCATCTCAGCACAGTCTTCCTGAAAGAAAGACTAGTACCATGCTCTCAGGATGAGAGGCACAGAGCTTTTCAAAGAAGTCTGTTCCCACACAAAAGGACAATTTAATCGCTCTACAGCAAATTGGCTCAAGATACAGAAAAGTAGAGAATAGATTTGAAGGTCTTATTTCACCATTACAGTATAGCCTACACTGGCATTAGAAACAAAATATGGTGCAATAGCACAATTTGGCTATCCCACCAGGTATTGGGTATTGTATTTCATTAAGATGTAACAACAGAGAAATTATTTCAACACCTGCAAAATTCAAGTCCTGACATTTGTCTCATCTACCTTATGTGTCCATTCTCTTGTCTAGCAAAAGTTTCTCCCATAAAGTTTACTGAAGAGCATTGTGTCACAGTAGTTTTGCTGTTAAAAGTAAGTAAGCCACATTACAGTTGTTCCAGATGACACAGGACATAAAGAGGCAAGTAAATAAATGTCACTGTGCCCTACCATTCCCTTTCCTATGGAATGGAATAAAGAAAAAAAAAAAAAAAAACAAGTGCTGTCTGGATAGAGTAGTCCTGTTCGGAACAATCTGTTAGCACAAGAATGAAAGCTGAATGACCCAGGTAGAGAACACAGGAAAGAATCATGGAAGGAGGATTTAAAAATACTTCTGGGAGTATACACACACAATGATACATTTGTAAATGTTAGATTTTTTTTAAATCTTGCTCAAGTATCAAAGAATATGGGAAGTACCACAGAAATAGGATCAATGCAACACTGATCTTTTTAAAGCAGACTGGCAAAGTAACATCTTGTGCCACAGGATGGGCTTTTTAACTGAAATGCACAGCTTGCACAAGCAGAAATTGCTCTACATGCTGTGTTTGTGAGAAAGCCTATTAACATGCCAAAGAACATATTTATGCAACTCTGAGTTGCCTCGAACCAGTGAAACAGAGTTTTGTTGATTTCCTAATGAGATTTCCACCAGTGTTCAAAGAGAGCCAGCCTTGGCTTCGGGCATGAGCACTGACACTTTCAAAACCCCACAGATTTACAAAGCCTTTGGAGAAACAGCTAAGTTCTGAAAATAAGAACAGCAGACCTTCTCCTCCAGTTCTCAAAAAACCCCACCAAAGCCAACAGATAGCCTCTGTTGAGTCAGGTGACCTCAACTTTGTGCTCTGCTCTTTCTCTGGCAAGGTAAATATTTCCTGGGGTGCAATAAAGTAAAGCAAACCCTGAGCGGAGATACCAGCAGAGTAACACAGACTGATGGGTAGAGAGACAAACGTCTCCCGGTGGAGGGCAAACAAATTAGAGGGGGCTTGGTCAGCTGTTTAGAAGAAACTGGATAACGGGAAGCCTGCTGAGAAAAAAAAAAATTAAAAAATCAATGAAAGTAATTTGGATTTAGGAAAGGACATGAACACAGGTCAGGAAAACAGATGGAGAATGGCGAGTGACCTGTTTGGGTTACAAGGCAAAAGTGAGACTTCAAAAAGTTCAAATATGCATCTGAACTTTGGAAGCCTTACAATTAAGGAGTCAGACTTGGAAATCCTTTGATGTTTGCCCTGCAGAACTTCCAGCTGGGTGGAGAAGGACCTAGAGACTCAGCATATGAGCAGCTCCCTTTCTTGAACTCTCACAAGATAAGAGCCTGATTCACACAGCGGCAGAAGCACAAAACCTCCTCATTTTGGCAGGTGTCGTTGCCAGGCAACAGATCCATTAAGCAGCACAAGCTCAGGGATCCTTATTAACCCATTAGCTTCTCAATTAAAACACTAATTCGGTCACTGGCAGTTTTATGAACCCCGCAGGGTGCTTCCCTGTGCCAGTGTGACATCCCAGACAGGCATTGCCCAGTGCCAGCAAGCCCTGCCATGGGGCTGCTGGACAAGGTTTTGCCTGAGAGCACTCCACCACAGCAGAGGCTGGTGTGCCTTTCAAAACTGGGAAACAAAAGATGAAGGAAGGAATAATAACTGTGATGAAGGAATGTGAATTATTCATAAGAAATTAATGCAAGCCACCAGGGGCGAGCGTGGAGAGAGTTTTGTTTTGCTCATAGGATGGGTAGCTGCTCAGCTGCACTTTCATGGGATCTCATCCGTACCGTTCACAAGATGACAATTTTACATCATAAGAGGTCCCCTGATGGCATGTATTAATTTATAATCGAGCCAAAAGGAAGGGAGTATTTTTGTGTATCACGCTAGTAAAACACACAAACTACTCCCTCAAGGCACATACACGCATACATTAAAACATTAGCAATGGCACTAGAGTTAATAAGAGCTATGACATACAACACAGCTATTCACACACATTTCATGGCAACCCAAAGCCAGTTCCTGGAAATCACACTATTCTGAAATGGGGCCAGGCAGCTCAGTTGCAAATAGAGGAAAAACAAATTACTGGATGCCTGGCACATGCTTTTAAGACAAAAAAAAAAAGTGAACAGTAAGGCCACATACAGCAGAGTATCCTTTCAGAAGGAAAACATTCTGTGTAAGAAGGACTGTGTATCTTTTAAGTGTATTCATCAACACATTCAT
Organism: Struthidea cinerea; assembly: GCA_013397865.1. Taxonomy (NCBI): domain Eukaryota; kingdom Metazoa; phylum Chordata; class Aves; order Passeriformes; family Corcoracidae; genus Struthidea; species Struthidea cinerea. Next base: position 136,956 of record VZTI01005057.1, on the reverse strand, counting down.
TGCATCAGTCAACAGGGATGAACTTATGTAACCACGGAGAACTATAAATGTATATGATTTAGATGATGCAAGAGTATGGCTGGAAAAAATAGTTCTACTATTTTTTTCCAAGAGTATATTATTACATTCTTCTGTTCCTTTAAATTAAATTAATTTTCGATTATGTTTAACCTAATGCAAAGAAGTATCTGTTGGTTTGGGTTTCCTCCCTCTCCCTCCTCCTCTTGCTGCACAGAATAGTAATAGAAAACAAATGTTTGCAAAGTTGGAGATAACAGAGAAATTGAAACTACACTCTGATATGGATAATCTCAGGAAGAAAGAAAAAAATGCCAGAACCTGTGGTCTATCAATTGCTAACAATTGTTGGATAGTCGTGTGTTTCAGAAAGCACCCCAGGGAATTACTACATTGTAGTATAACAAGGAAATAAATTAAAAAAGTTTTTAATTAAAATTAAGAAAAAATTAAACCATAGACAACAGCATTAGAAATTTTAACTTTATTTTTACCAGTTGTGTTGCAATTGGCAGATAATATTTATTGCTGCCTTGACAAAATTTAGGTGGTTTGCAGATAGGAAAAAAGAGAGGAATATTGCTGGTTTGGAGGTAAAATAAGGTATTTGCTGTCACACCACTTTGCAGCACGGAAACAGCTTTAGCTAGAGCAAGGGGGTTGATCTTTGGAGAATTATTTTTAGACTTTTTCTTTCTGCATTTCATTTCAATCCTAACTGGCTTTTTTCCTCCTAAAATTTTGTCACCCATTCTTTTAAGCTTAAAGCAATGCAGCTGGTTGTTGTGAAGAGACTCAGGCCATGCGACACAGCAGAAGATCCTCACAGACATGTAAGTTGAAATTTTATGAGATGTCACCCTTTCAGTCCCACTGGGATCTAAAAGCACTTTGTTTTCATCTGACATACAGAAAAAATGAGTACATTTTCCTGAGAAGAAAGTATTTTATCTGGTCTTTTTTTTTTCCATGATATCATTATACAATGGCAAATAGCAAGTGATACACGTATTCTAGTTTGGCACAGAGCAACCAAAAGAGAATGAAACATTTTCCTGTCCTCCACTGGGGAATACTTTTCTATCTGTTCCCTACTAGTTTGATTTTTGTTAGAGCTTGAAATAGCTGGAAGAGAATAGCTCAGTTTTCTTCCATGAAGTTTTATTCAAGTTTTATTACCTCTACAGTCCACAGAGGCCAGTTCCATCGCCTTAAGTACAACCCTCAGAGACCTGCAAAAATGAATTCTGTCTATTTACTGCATTTTACCTACATGACATACTTTTACATTTATTTGATATTGAGTGCCAGAAGTATGCAAGAATTATATCTCTTGAAATTAACTTTAGATAATTATTTGCTGCAGCATCAGAGTGAAATAAAAAGCTAATTTATAGATGTACAAAAAGACCATACTGTGGTTTGTATGATAACAACGCTTCGCGTATAGAAAACACAGAGAAGTCCTCGCAGTTAAAGATATCCACATCACCAGCACAGAAATCTGACCCTCACTACTTAATGCTTATAGCTTTATTGCCTGAACGGCAGAAACATTCCCACTACTGCTCAAGAAAGTTACTGGACAACATTTCTTTGCTTAGAAAAGTTTAGAATTCACTGTCATAAATCCAAATCATATTTCTCCTTACTTATAAATGAGAAGATAACTCAGAATCAAATAACGATTTTTTAAAATTTTTTTTAGTGATAAGCATGTCCAAAGGAACACTTCAGAAATAGCTTGTTATCACTCCACAATTTATGTGGACAATGATAAAGCAGAAAAGAGACTTCTTCTTACTTCAGTCTTCTGACATAAGTCAATATAAATCCAAAATAAATTGAGGGTGTGGGATTTGAGATTATAAGGGGGCCCTACATATGCGTCATATCTCCCTTACCGGAAGAAAGTCTGTTAAGAAGTGATTCCTAAAAAACTGAATGGATATAATGGGAGGTATTAATGTAGGGACCACAGAAGGAAAGAAGGCGCATTTCTGATCTATGTTCCAGTGCTTTGTCCTATCAGCAATGGCCCTAAAATCAATATCTGCCCCAATACAGACTATTGGCTCACTGTTTTAAGCTTAAAATAAGTACAAAATATGAAAAAAAAAGAAAGGAAAAAAAAAAGAAAACCAATGAAACCTTTGCAGTGTTGAATTGCCTTTCTCTCCTATTTCATTTTCACCGAGGGTTTTCCTTAACAACCATTCGCTCATTCAGAATATCACTACTTTCTTGTCTGCTTTGCCTTTCAGACTTCCCATTTTTTCAAAACAAAACATATATATGTGGCACTAAAATGACAAATATTTCTAATGATGACATGCTTGACACACCAAATTGTCTTCCTATATAGTGAAAGAGCTTTAAAAATGACAGCTCTTCAGGTGCTCATGAATAAATGAAGCAAAGCAAAGCAGATGGAACTGTTCAAATTTAGTAGAAGTGGACTCCAAACCTGTAGGTAGACTGGGGAAGACTGTTCAATTTTACAATTGAAAAAGAGTTGGCAGCATAGGAGAACACTCATATATGCTTACACTTGAAGTATAAAAACCCCTTAGTTTTACATCAGGAACAAAATGACTTTTAACTGTTTGTGAAACATGCCTGTCTGCATGAAAAATACATCTCTGACACTGAATTACATCAGACCCTTCAACTCCTAATTTTTAATTGTTATTGCATACAACACTACTGAAGCTGGAAGAAAAACTAAAAGCAAGGTCATAAAATAAGGTTACAAAATTTTCTTCTGTTGGCTGACTGGCTTGAGGCTTGGTACCTGGCATTGACCAAAACTACATCTATTCAACTATAAAAAAAATCTCCTAGGAAACTTGTGATTAGAAGTCAAAATGGTAAACTTTGGTGACCTAATTTTTCATATATGGTGATAATATATTTATTTATATTTATTTCAATATTGCTTTGAATTGAAACTTTGAATACTGGCATTGGCCTCACGCATGATTGTGATTGATGTGATTGTGATTTTTCTCTTTTGGAAAAGCTGTGTGAAAACAGAGATCAGTCACAGCTAACAAAAATCCTAGCACAGTACTGTAATTGTGCCTTGAACCTGCCCTAGACTAGCAATTCTGCAGTTTTGTTCCTTTTACTCTCATTCATATCACTAACTTGTTTTTCAGCTAGTGACACCAGGTCAGATAGCAATGCCCTAAAATATCTCTAAAAAACCAACCAAACAAACAAAACCAAGCAACCAAACAAAAAACCACCTTCATGGGCAAATAATTCAAAGCACTTTTAGCAATCCATAAAAATAAGACTTCAAATATTTTTCAGTGAAAGGTGGTTCTTGGTATTAGCTTTTTCTTTTTGTAAAGTTCCTAAGCTTTCATGTATTCAGAAAAAGATCCCAAACAAACAACAAAAACCAAACATTAAGCACTACACTGCAAATTTCACTACTAAACCACAGAATCACAAAATCGCAGAAACATTTAGGTTGGAAAAGACCTCCAAGATCATCGAGTCCAACCTTTGACCAATCACCACCGTGACAACTAAACCATAGCACTAAGTGCCACATCCAGTCACTTCTTGAACACCTCCAGGGATGGTGACTCCATCACCTCCCTGGGCAGCCCATTCCAAGGTTTAACAACCCTTTCCATGAAGAAATTCATCCTGATCTCCAACCTGAACCTCCCCTGGTGCAGCTAGAGGCCATGTCCTCTTGTCTTTTTGTCCATTGCCTGGGAGAAGCCAACCCCCACCTGGCTACAACCTCATTTCAGGCAGCTGTAGGGAGTCTCCCCACGAGTCTCCTTTTCTCCAGGCTAAACATCTTGGCCCCCTTGACCACTCCTTATAGGACTTGCCTGCCTTCACCAGCTCTGTTGCCCTTCACTGGACATGCTCCAGCACCCCAAAGTCTTTCTTCTACCGAGGGGCCCAGAACTGGACACAACACATGAGGTGTGGCCTCACCAGTGGCCAGTACAGGGGTATGATCTTTTCTCTAGTCCCACCGGTCACACTATTGGCGATAAAGGTAGGATGCCATTGGCCTTCCTGGCCACCTGGGCACACTCTGGCTCATGTTTACCAAGAGTTTCTAAGGAGAAATTCAGGGACCAGCTGCCAGCTGGATTTAGCTCCATTCACCACAACTCTCTGGGTGTGGTCATCCGGTCATCCAGTCAACCAGGCAGTTTTTTACCCATCAAAGAGTCCACCCATCCAAGCCATGAACAGGAAGTTGGTATAACTCTTTTTCCTTCTAGATAACAGGTAATTTTTGTGCTCTAGGTATAAGCAGGTCAAGTTTTACATGTACACAGAAGACCTAGAAAGGAAAAGTAGTAAAGAGATGGGATGGACAGAAGAAGATACCATTCTTTTACTTGCACATTCTAAGCTTCAAAACTGAGTGATGAATACCTTCCACCCACTTACTGGTGTCTGACATCCACATCACCTCTGAATCTGTTCCAAAACATGAGATCAGGGCACTGACTAAGAAATCCTGGACACATCACAACTTTAAAGTTTTCACTGATCATTGTACTCCATTTGTCTCTGAATGGACCTACTTTGAACATTCAACTCTCCTTTGTCCCCGTTTTGTGTGGGTTTTCATTTTCAGCTCCCTCCTAAATTCTTTGTTCCCAGGCCTATAATCGGTCACTTGGACCAAAGTGTCTTCTTTGTTCAGTCATGCTCCTGTGAAAGCCATGGACACTCTGCTTTTCTGGCTGGCAGCCACAAAGCTTGCAACGCTTAAATACAGCCCTTGTAGTTTTTGTTCTTGTCATTTTCTTCATCTCTCTAGCAATTTAATATACTTATGACAAACCTGAGGCAATTTATTCTTGCTTTCCTCCTGTCTGCCAAAAATAAGCTTTTCAGCTTTTCGCATAAAAATATCACATGTACTTGAGATAAATTCTGAAAATTCTTCTTCAAACACATAAAACTGATCAGCTACAACACCAACTAGGGAAGTTAATAAAGAGAATCAGCAGCTTCTCTGAGTGTTGCAGTACTGCATGTACACTAAATCAAGAAGGCACACTATTGAACGTAGCAAGAACTAAGAATGGGGTTTCACACTTATGAGCAAGGTCTGGAGCCTGTGTTTATTCTCCTTACTTCTGTATTTACATCAATTACCCTTAGTTCAAAATTGTAGTCGGCTCTGTAAATGCATAATGTTTCAGAGTATCTACAACACCCAATTATTCTTTGACTCTTTCAACAAAATCAAGGTTTGTTTGTTTGTTTCTTATTTTGGAAAAAGAACAGCAGAGAGGCAGTAGATGAAGTTTCATCACACATTTCTTCTGCTCCCATTTGTTGTATGCAGACACTGTTGAATGCAGAGATTGATAGTGAAACAGCAGTAAACTTCTTTTTCAATTTTAAAGGCTATCTCTTTTTTCCACTCTTAGTCTTGGTCACGTTTTGTTATTCTTCCTTGTTTTTTTCCTCAGAAACACAGTGTTTTCCTGTGTTTTCAGCTTTAAAAAAAAAAAATCCAGAAAGTCCTCTCTATTGAAGTTTGAAGCACACCTATTTGAAACAATGTCAAAAGAAGCAAATTGGCCAGAAGAGTTTTTCTCAGCCTGTGGTACTTGGACAGGGGGAACCATTACAGCTGCTCTCTGAAATATCCCTCCTCGTGTCCCATGACCACTCCCAAACTCAAAAAATCTAGACCTTCCCATGTACACAAAACAAATACCGTGAGAGCAAAGTATAAGTGAGCACCACACACAGTTTTGTGTTTTCATTTGGTTATCAAAGGAAACTATTTTGCAAAAACTCAGCTGGATACACCCAGACTAGCATTTTTAGGGTGAGGAAAGGGGGGAGAGACTACATTCAAAAAACTAGTGAGTCTTTGGAAGGAAAATAAAAAAATTAATTGGCTACTGAAAACCTAAAGTCAGAGGAGGATGAAAAAGAGAGAAACACTGTAAAAACACATTCTTTCTCTAAAAATCCAGTTTGACAGACAAACTCTTTAATCATTTAAGAGTTACATCCAGCCTGTTAAAATGCAGGTAAAACACTCTGAGAAGTCCTCTGGATCATTGTTCTGCGTGACCTAGGCTCAAATCTCTTCACATAGAGTAAGCAGCAGCAACATGAATAATTTAAAAGTACAAAAGAATGGAAAAGGAAGACATGTAGAGACTTCACTTTTGGTACCAAGAGGTGTACTCATAAATCATTGCTGCTTTACAAATGTGGTTCATACCTAGATCAAAACAGGTTGCCAGAACCTGGTCCCCGTTATCTTTACCTTTCACTTGCCCAATTTATTCCCTTTGTATTCATTACAGACAGCTCTTTAAGAAAAACAAATCTGCTCTCTTGTTCTGGCCTTTGATTTTGACTGTCACAAGCATAATTTGCACATTTACAAGGTCACCTAATCTGTACCTGTGCTTGTCACACCCTTGTAGTCTAATAATCTGTTTCCTTTTTCTCTAATGGCTTACAGACCAACCTCCCAAAATCCCTTTATCTTTTCTGACATCTCTCTCCTGGCTGAAATTTGACTTTTTTCCTGTTTTCTGAAAAGCATGAGTAGTAGAGGGTTCTTCCTCTCCCCACCCACTTTTAGTGATTTCTTTGCTCACCTCCTGACACACAGCTCATTAGCCTGTGGTGTATACCCAATTTCTGCACTGGTTGGCTGTCACAGAAGGAAATGGATAGTTACTTCCAAAGAAGAGATACTCCTCATTTTCTGCCTTTTATAAAATTGTAACCTTAGCCATGGTCGTCGTCATAAGACTTAGATTCATGCTCAGTTATGCTAACAATGAAGTTAAGCTGATATTAACTTAGTTAATGGTGCACATTTTCTGTCTGTTGTGATATTTTTCAAACACTGCAGAAACCACTCTCTTGCTCAAAGTTAGGCACATGCTGCAAATGACAACGTAAGTGCTTGAGCATATTACATCCTCAGTGGTAAACCTGAACCGCATATTTCAAGGTTGAATTGCTACAGAACACACACCATACATCAAACAGCCCGTGTTCCACAAAGCTTGACCCTGAAGCATCTGCAGATAAGGCACCTATCAAAAAGATGATCTGGTTCTGTACTCTCATCACTTGGGATGAGAGAAAAAAATCATGCAGAGTGTTTCATCTTGGAATCTCTTAGTTGCCTTATCTCATGAATTGCTATATTTAGCCTGGTACATACTTTTAGCCAATATTTTCCCAGAGAGATATTAGGTTTGTCCATTCTCTTGCAGATGTCTACGGCAAGCACAAAAACACAACGTAGGCAAAATTCAGGCAGTAGATGCTGGCACACGCAGAATGAGAAAAACAAACTTGAAACAAAATGTGCAAGAGAGAAGGGAAACTAACTATGTCCAGGAGTAGAGTTAAATTTGGTAAACATAAATACATGATGGTCTTAAGACTACAGAGAGGCTGAGATGAAGAAAACTACAAAGAGCAGAGAGAGAACCCATAAGGTCATATATGTCAGATTTTTATTGTATTATTTTATTGTGATTGCTCAAATACTTCTCTGAAAACATCAATAAACACCTTATTTAACCCAAATTCTACCAAAATGGTGGTGGACAAACCAGCATCAAAGTTCTGGGATCATCATTCCACCAGTGCTATCAATCTATTAAAATGGACTTGCACATATGGAATGGTCTACATTATGGTCTACTGCTATGGATGCAGTTTTGTTGGTGCATTTGAAAGCTGTAAATGAACACTTCAACACCAAAAGCAAACTTATCAAAAGATATGCCCCAGATGAAAATTCTCAGTAACTGCAGAGCTAGATTAGAAAATAAGGGGCAGGTAACAGAAGAAGAAAACCAAGGATAAAATAGACATCATGCTATCTTCTCCAACAGGGAGACTGATGATTCACAAGTGGACTTAGTGGAAACACCCCCTTGCATCTGCACATCACTACTTGTGCTTGACAATGGGCATAGAGCTTCAGCAAAAGAAGGTGTCTCTGTCCCTTGAGCTTGTGCTAATACTATTCTAGTCATCTGGGCAGAGGTGAAAGGGGGCAGAGGTACAAGTCATCTTCAGGGATGGGTGGATAACTAAACAAAGAACAGATTTAATCTAGGGCAAAATTCAGAAGTAGACTTGTCAAGCCCTACTTGTCAAAAATTAGTAAATATATTTAGCTGAGTCAGAGTTTATTTGATATAATCCCAGAGGCAGGAACAGTAAGGTATCTTACAGAAGAAGAGTGGAAGATCCTATGAATCTAATGTTGAACTACTATCTTTAAAGGAAAGTTTCTTCAACCTGTATTTCTTTGTGCTTCTCCACAACCAGTACCTTCACAGCTAAATTTGATCCCCTTGTTAATGAGCTGCTACTTATGCAGATTGAACTTAAATATATAGGATAATGATATAACCAGAAGCTTGTTTTATGTCAGAAAAAGGACAAATTCAACTAGTGTCAGTAAATGCTCACCACTCTTGTGCAGAACTGCAATGTGCAACTGAATGTTAATATAAAACAAGAGTTGAAGTGCAATACAATTGTGTCCTAGATCTTCATGAAGAGCAGAACTGTTTATAGATATTAACAGATGCAAGAATATGAACAGTTTGATAGAACTTTCATCCACTTCATAGAGGAAATGCTGGAAAAACATCAAAACAGCATGAAAATTCATGACCTATTTTTAAATTACTCCAAATAAACTAGATGAATCAATAGGTATGAACTGAGTTAGAGTTTCCAGCTCTCCTGCTTTCCTCTGATGTGCTGGTATACTTCCTAAGCTGGAAAGGGCTTATAGAGCTTTGGGATTGAATCTTCTATACTTTGTCTCCCACAGTTTGATTACAGGGATATTGACTGCAAGGTTCTCCTTTAAAAGAAGTTCAATCAGCCTGGTGTATTTCAGCTACTTAGACACTTCACATACGTGGAATATGAATGTTTTCATGTAATCATATATTTATAAACCAACATTCTAGTTACTTTTATTGGTGACAGGAAAAAAGAAAACTGACATTTCCTTCAGTTACTGAATAAACCGACAATGGCCAATGTCTCAGAGGGTTGTGGGGCCTTTCAGAGGCATCTTAGGTTGGAGAGGTGAACCTTCTGAAATCCAACAAGGGCAAATGTAGGGTTCTGCACCTGGGGAGGAACAACCCCAGGCACTGGTACAGGCTGGGGGTGACCTGCTGGAGACCAGCTCTGTGCAGAAGGACCTGGGAGTCCATGAGCCAGCCGTGTGTCCTTGTGGCCAATCAGGCCCATGGTATCCTGGGCTGCATTCAGAAGAACATTGCCAGCAGGTCAGGGGAGGTGATCCTGTCCCTCTACTTGGCCCTGGTGAGGCCTCACCTGGAGAGCTCAGTTCTGGGGTCCTCAGGACAAGAGAGACATGGAGCCCCTGGAGCATGTCCAGCAGGAAGTTACTAAGTTGATCAAGAGTTTGGAGCATCTCTCGTATAAGGAAAGGCTGAGGGAGCTGGGCCTGTTCAGCCTGGAGAAGAGACAACTGAGATAGGACCTCATCGATGTCTATGAGTATCTGAAGGGAGGGTGCCAAGAGGATGGACCAGGCTCTGCTTGGTGGTGCCAAGCAACTGGACAAGAGGCAATGGGCAGAAATTGATGCACTGAAGTTCCACCTGAACATGAGGAAGAACTTTTCTGTGAGAGTGACCGAGCAATGGAACAGATTTTCCAGAAAGTCTGTGGAGTCTCCCTCACTGGAGATATTCATGAACCACCTGGATACAATCCTGTGCCATGTGGTCTGGGAGGGTCCTGATGGACTGGATGGTTGGGTCACACGATTCAATGTGGTTCCTTCCAACCTGACCGATTCTGTGAACCCAGACAAAATCTCAAGAGAACTGAATAATTTACAAGTCAGTGCTTAAAAAACTTATCCACACAAATTTTCAAAAGATTAGCACAGAGTGACTACAATATTGCTACTTGTTGCTGCTGGCCTTTCTTCGTTACGTGTTCAAGAATGTGCATCTTCTAACTGCTTATCTCAGCAGAATTATTGTTTAACACTGCAGTTTGTTGAAGAAGGTTAGCTACAAATTCAGAGGTCTGCTAAGCCTACAATTTCTGTTGAACACAAGAATGAACATATAGAAAATGTGGAGTGAAAGTTTTTTGAAAATATTTAATAGAAAGGTTTTCTCCTTTGACAACACACTTTGCATGTTACCACCAAGTGTTTGGGTTTTGTTTTCTAAAAGTCTAACCAGTCCTGCTGAAAGGTGATTTATCAACACATGTTCTTTGTTGATATTTATTTAAGTTAAACACTAGTGTTTTGCAACTTTTTCTTTTTCCTCAGCATCATTGAGCTCATATTCTTGGTGACTAGTACTCCACATAAAATACATTTGCACAAAGAAAACTACAGTCACTCTAAGCACAGTCTGCATACAGGTCACAAGCTACTTGTTAAAATAGCAATTTTTGACAAGTGTTCACAATGTTAAGGGCTTTTGCAGAGGACGCAAAACTTGAAACAGGTCAAAATTCACAGGATAACTGATGTATCTGCAGGATGATAGTTCTCCAAGAAATTAAGAGCTACAAGCAAAAGATAAAGCATTAAAATCATAAAAAATGTCCTGAAAGAGTCTGACAACAATAATAATTGATTCTGCTAGATGTTGTATCATTGAATAGTACCGCACTGCATCAGCACTTACCAGAAAATGCAATCTAATAAAAAATATCACCATATAAAAAGTTAGAACCCATTTATCTCTACTTTATCAGCTATATTTCACACATACCGTGTAACATCTGCAATTAACACATATCAGAAACTATGGGAAACATTTATTTTATTTTTTAGATTCTAGTCACTTAACTTCTTTACATCTCATTCCTTTCAAAAAGAATTGTATAAGAGAGTTATACAGTACTGTTCTTCCTAAGCAGCTGCAAAGCCTCTAAAGTCAGCAAAATGTCCTTCAGGTAATACACTACAAAACTAGTACTGATCTTTGAAATTACTCACAAAGTTCAGTTCTAAAGAACTGTTATTTCTGGCTATTCCACCTACTGGGAAAACATGTCATTTCTGGTGCATTACACCTAGAAATACTGAATGCCTAGTCATTGCTCCTATCTTCATGCCTCTACCTACGATTCATAAAAAAAGTAAATGTTTCAATTTTCCTAAATAGCAATTACAAGCCTGCATGTGCCAAGATATAAGACACAAACCAGAAAAAAAAAAAAGACAATTTTAAAAAATACAGTCCAAGCAATGAACATTGAACACTGCCAGTATGATGAATCTTAAAATCACCCACTGTGTTCTGGTTTTGTAAACACAGATGAGGGCATTTAATGTAACCAAAGACATAAAAAAACCAACACATTATGCAAATGCAATAACAAATGTAAAATGATAAATTATCGAGCAACTATTCAATTATTACTGTGACTAATTCCTGTAGACGGTGCCACAGTAAATGAACCTGAACTTGTTCTGGTTGACTGCAGTGTTCTGTTGAAACATTTCCATTTGGTTTGTTTGCCGCTTATGTAGATCAGTGAAGTAGATAGCATCTGTTTAATGAGCTCCCACTTCATTACAGAGCTGCACTACTTACTGAGTCATTCTTCTTAAGCATGCAGTCTGCGTAATCTGGTGTTGTTTTAAAGCAAATACTAATTTATGATTACCTGTTACATTAGGCCACTGAAAATTGTACTTACACTGGCTTGCATGAGCAGAATACTGATGGCCTTATTATGGATTGTAGTGATGTTTCATGCTTACAGTCTGTGAACATAAATTCCCATCTCAAGCATATTGGCTGAACAATGCACACAGTGTAAAAAAGAAAAGGGATAAAATACATTCACTTGTAAAACACACAAATTACATTTTCCATAGCCTTCAAAAATAGTAATGTAGGGGATAATCAGAAACATTTCAGTGATGCTATGCTGCCAATATAGGTAGTTGAATCACAACAGAATTATTCATCAAAGTGTCATGATTGTTATGTAATTGATATCACAATGATAGGTAACCAGAATAAAAAGATGACAAAGTCTTCAAAAATATTACAGTTGTTAGAGGTATCACTGGTAATCTCCAGATCATTAAAAACCTGCAGATTACAGCTGTAAATGTGAACAAAGAAGTGATAAATAAAACTTACATTATAATTCAGACCTGGCCAAACTGCACCTTCAGATCAGCTCCATAGTACTAGAATAGGCATCACCATGCAATAGACAATTTACTCCAGAAAAGTCCACTGGGTAACTTTTCCAACATTTAAGCAACAAAAAGTTTCTCCATACATTAGAAACACTCGGCACATCCATGTGTTCCATGACATGCAGCAAGGCAGTAAATAATTGCACAGTCCTCTGCTCTGCACACACAGTCCCTACCAGACTCACTTGAAAGGAAATTCTGTCCTAAATCACTAAATTTTTTTTAAGAGTCTATGTCAGTACTTGTCTGCTCAGAATAACTAGCTCTGCAGTACACAAGAGCCATTGCTATAATTAAAGAGAAGGAAGAAGTCCAAGTGATCTGCAGATCACCCATTGAGTAACACCGGCCACAACGTGCCTGATCTTTCTTTTTCAAGGCTATATTGAAAACAAGAGCTGTTAATCTAAACTGCAGACAAGAAACCTAACCAAGAACATCGTGGAGCAAAAAAATTGAGAAAATTAGACTCTCTGAAATGGGATTGAGCTGCTTAACCATAAAGGCATGAAATCCCAGTGGAGAAAGGTCCTCTTGGACAAAACAGCAACTAAAAACCACCACAAAGCAAAATAGAAGCAATACTGTAAAAACATTCAGCTGAAAGGGTTGCACAAGATTTAATTGAAAGTCCATGAAAAAAAAAACCCAGTAAATTAGTCACAAAGAAAATTAATCAAGCTAGATAAAACTTAACAAAAAGCACCAAAAAATCCTTTCAGAAACAAAGCACAAAATTATAGATTAGAAAAAAAGAGTCCGGAGGACAATAATGGATTTTGGAAACATTAAAAAAGGGAATGGCAGCTATAAAGAAGGAAAGTGACATTTCAGAAAAGCAAATGATTCCTCAATAACCCGATTCACCACAAATGATGTTAAGAAGATATTAACCCTCAACACTTCTCCTAGTCAATAAAGATCAGACATCATCAAAAGCTGAAGAGTTTACAACATTTGTGTTCCAAATTCTGTCCTCAAATATTAAACGGGAAAGTTCTATTAAAAGAAAAGTGTCATTCTCTTCTTAAACGTGTCTAATTGTCTACTTACAATTACACTTGTCTGTTTACAGAGGACTTTCTTCAGAGCAAAACACAGGGTGAAGAACACAAGTAAGACAGCAATCCTCTAAGTTGCAACAACAGGTAAATATATTCTAATCACCCATGTGGACGCAGAGTATATTGAAAGACATTAAACTTTCCACCAATAAAAGAGATAGGCTAAGAAGTGAGATGGAAACCCTGCATGTATAGCACAAAGCAGCAAGAAGGACAGTGGATATACATTCAGTAAACTACTGTTCCTCTGTGAGAACGCTGACACCACACTGTACCACTGCAGCTGTTCTGTCTTCCTTTACAACACTAGCTCAATCCACACCACTGAGATGTCGCTGCACCACAGCCTAAGCTTTTCATGTGTTTCGGAGGTTGATGTATCTCTCAGTTTACCAGGGTCAAGTCTCAGTGACTCTCTTTACCTCTAAGCTGGTAGCAGCCATGGGCCTCCACCAGGAGATGAGCAATCAAGTGCTGCACCATGGGCAAACCTTTAAACCACAGCAATTAAAGATTTTGCGGAACAAAAAAAGCCTCAGCATGAAACAAAACTCTAGAGTTTTCAGCAATTCCTTTGCCCTTTCAACTCAAACAATAACAGTTTCTTTATTTTTTTCCCAAAGTATGACTAGTTACTTTGACATAACCAAGACCCCAGCAGACCCTCTGTGCACTTGAGAAATGAAAAGAAGCACTGAGAACCAGGTCATCCCTCTATAAAGCTGTACTAAGGCACAGAGGCCCTGACTAGAATGCATTTTTTGTATCACTGGCTCATGGTTTTTTTTCTCAAGCCATGATAAGATGCAAAGCTCTCCACAAAACTATCTAGCTTGACCTTTTTTCTTCTTCACAGAAACCAAGAGTTTTTATTTTGGACCAAAAACTTTATTTTTTCATAGTTTTGAAACCATTACATATTTCTAGTTGTCTTACTTCCATTCTCAGTGCCTGAAAGGTTTTGACATACTGCAGCTGGTTATTGTCTGCAGAGGGGCTTACATTTGACAATAAAGCAACCAGCCAGAACCCAGGTTTAGAACGATTTCTGAACTCTGAGTAAATGAACTCTGAAAGTAATGATTAGAGGCAGGAACCAGTTAAAAGACTCATCAGCGCTGAAATTCATAGGCATCTGTAATATTGCTACATCACATAAATAAAATTTGTTAGAGCACAACGGTACACTTGGATGCAGTGGATGTCTGGAAGAGAGGAAGATAGACCAGAGGCAGGTTTATTTCTAACTGCCAGTCCTGGAATACATTAAATACTTTTCTGTTGTTTACACAGATGACAGTAATTAGGAAACTGTTCAATACAAATTTAAGTACTAAGCTCCATATGGAAAAAAGACTAGTTAGAAATACCTTCTATGAAGAAGCAAAAATTATTTCATGTGGTTCTGACCATGCCAAGAAGATCTTTACAGTTAAAATGCTCAGTTAGGGCAGACACCTGAAGAGTGAACACTCACTGCCAAGAAAGTTCCTCATACACAGTTTTAAACATTGATGGGAATAAAGGATATGGTCCAATGACCCTTGTGGGCAACTGGTAGGCTAATGGAAATTACAGGTCCTCTGAATACCTACCCATTACTCCACTCAGTAGATGGTAGTATTCCTCTTTACCTAAATGTTGAGCACATGCCATATGCATCCCAACAACCAATTTGTGTCAAACACAAAGAAATGCAAAGAATTCCTGTACGTATGGAAGTTTTGAAAAATAAACATATTCAAATTTCAAGCATCAAATATTGAATGTCGCTGACAAAGTCATCAGGTATCTCATCAGACAGTTAAAACAAGAAGACAAGGAAATTGTTTTGAATTGTTGCTGTCCTTTACATAATATGTACATCCACAGAACAAGAGATATTGGTGGCATACATTTCATCTTTTCTCATTTTTCATATTTCTGTAGGGCAGCATCAAAGTAGTGTTAAAAAGGTCCTTTGATGTGGACATATGGTGATGATGACAAATGCACAAAAATAGTGAGAGCAAAATTTTTGTTTGTGCTGTACAGAACTGCTCCCGGAAAAGGAGAAAGTTGACTTAACTTTTTTCACCATTCCGGGAAGAACTGACTGTGATGAAAGCTGAGAACATCTTTCTACTTAAGGGAAAACTATCTTGTAGATAGGGAGGATACCTTCAAAGAGTAAGACGACTCACTCTTTAGTTTTCTATAGCCACAACAGTTTTCATAAACCACGCATAAAGTCCTTGTTTTGGTGACAATTACCCTACTTCTTACAGACATTGAGAAGCAAAATTAATGTAAGACTCTTAGTATAAAAGATCAATTTTCCTCTTCTCTTGTCACATCATTCTACTGCAAAACACTAAATTAATGATATCACCAAGTTTAGGATTTCTTTTCCTGGTAGAGAGTTTTTAAGTATCCACAAAAGACTATGGATTAATCAGATATAGTGTCTTCAGCCATATCTGCAAACTCCTTTAACATGGAAGGAAATTTTCAAACATTGGGAGGGACAAAAAGCATCTCTGCTGCTGGCAAAACACTGTTATTTGGTAATTAATATTCTGTTAATGTAAGGCTACTATTGCCCTCAATTCCCTCAGCAGAAATCTTTGCAGGTCTCTCATGCTCAGTGACACTCTTCTGTGTATTACCCGTATTCCTGATAACAACAAATAATCAGATGTCCCTTTCCTTATTAAGGAAAACAAGCAAATAAATATTATTTATTTCTAATAATTTGTTAGAAATTGTGAAAAATTGGTTGTTAAAATAAATAATGCAAAAAATACATCTAAAAAACCCTTCAAGGAAGGTGCAACCTCAGTGTAGAGTTACAAATACACTGAGTTAATACTCCCAGACTGATGGAGCACAAAAGCCTGGAATACTGCTCATTTTTCTTAAACCAAACAAACAAGCAAACAAACAAATAAATAAATAGTTTAATAGATAAAGAAATGAATTTGTTTGCCTAGAAAGTGTTAACTTCATTAACCATTTCAGCTGATCCAACAGAATTAGAATTTATCCTGCAACAAGGTTTGAGACAGAACAGAAAATGAATAAGCACCAGTCCAGTACATATCCAACTGTGATGAATCCTCCTGGTGAAATAGAGAAGTCCTAAGAGCCGCAATGCATTTGGCCACTGCCTGACAGAGCCCAAGTATACCAGGTCTAACAAACTCTCTCAGCAGGAGGTTCAAGAGCAGTTCCATCAATTCCCTGAGCATGTAGAACATTTATTTTTATATTTTACTTTCATGAAAAAGAGATACTGAATTTGTAGGCAGAAAAATGGTAAAAAAAAGTGGTGGATTTTGCTTTTCTTTTTTAAATTATGTTTGGTTATTTGCTGTCATCCTTTAACTACTACTTATGTTGCCAGATTTGGCAACGGTAGGAGACAGAGGGAAAAAAAAGCGTGCCTGCTCTGCCTTCTGCTTTCAGGAAAGGCCACTTAGTAAGCACTCAGACAGTAACTGACCTAGCCAGAGAATTCAGCAAATAAAGAAAGTGACAAGCAAAATTAATCTGAGATGAAAGCTGCTGAATAACATCCCATGGAAAATTGACTGCCAAATACTTCATTTCACAAGGACTTCCCAAGACAAGTCAACAGCCATGTCACTGCATATATTTAGAAATATGGTTTTCTTGACTATGTTGCATGAGATATCTGAAGTGATTGTTTAAGTAGAAGAAATGCTTTAAAAATCACCGAACCACAGTGTTTGACAAAATCAATCAGAATCAACATTTTCCACAACAATTTCAAAACAATTTGAAATACCTCAGTATTGCTATAACGAGATATGGGGACAAAGTAGAGGAAAAATTGGAGTGGATTCAGAGATTGAAGAGTTCAACTACACTGAATACAAGGTTCACATCACTAGCTATTTTACATGAAAAAAGGAAACTGGAATATCCAGTTTATGGCACAATTTAATTCTGATTTTTATACCAAACCAGTATTAAAAAACTACATACAATTATAAAATGAAAGAAAAAAAAAAGAATCAGGAAATAAATAATTGATACTACACATTCTGTTGCTTTGAAAACATATTTTTTTATATGAAACAATTTGTCTGTATAATGTGAAATAATGTATGGATTGTGAAGCATAAAATTAGATTATACCTCTCAAATTCTTAACATAAAAGTAGATGTTTCAAATGGCAAAAATCAGAGTGCTTTTGGGTAGTCTATCCTTTTGATGTTTTCGAATTTACAAAAAATTATCAATACCTTTTCTAGACATTGAAATTTTGACAAAAATAATACATATTTAATGTAAACTTTTCTAATCAACATTTGTCAACAATTTAAAGTCAAAAGACAGCAATAACACACGACACACTAGTGTTTCTAAATTACAAAATGTGCTATATTCCCTGTAAAGAAATAATAAAGAAATAAGTAAAATTTAAACCTGCCTGCTTGTTTGTCTCTTTTTCTTTTCCTTCACCTATGCTTGCAAAAGTAAACCCCTCATTTGGACACCCAAGAGAAAGGACCATGTGTGTGTTAGCTGTCCATATTTTCAGAAGGACACTGCACTTTCCATCACATTTTAAGAGTTATCAGTGAGAAGTACACGGAAACAAATTGGTTAACACTCCTGCCTAGCAAGACATGAAGTGTGGTAAAAATATTGATTTGAATATGACAGCTAGCAAGATTTCCTTTGGGACATTATTTATCAGTAGTGCATATTCTCACACAAAAGTGCTCGCTGAAATCTTCCAAAAAGTCTCTAATTATCTCAGGTTTACTCCAAAAAAAGTTAAGTGTTCCAAAGGTTTTCAATAGCTCCTGTGCAGAAGACATTTGGGAATACAATAAGTCAACTCCTTGCAGCTCAGTTCCAATTCATACTAACATTGGACCTAATCTCAGGTCCTCATTTTCTGTATATAAAGAACAATTCTAGACTTTAAGCCTGATCTCCTTCTCAGGACAGAAACAGAACAGAACAAATATTAGCAAAATAAAGTGTCTCTGGCTTTGAATTACAATTCTGTCATAGCAGAGTGAAAATGGCAGCTTCTTTCATCTCTGACAAAACAGATTTTTGATGCTCCACAGCTCCACAGCCCACATTATCCACGAGTGCAGTGCCTTTTAATTTTCCATGGGCCTGCTGAACACAGCAGATTTTTGGCCCCAAATGCTGTAAAATAAGGTCAGCTACGAGCTTCAAAACATAAGACAAAACGCAGCACACAGCTTCTAGGACTGTGGCCACAATTCTGCCCCTCGCCATCCCCACCCTGCGATGCAGCTTTGTGCAATAATGATGGCACTTCGATCAGCGAGCCTCTGAGCACAGAACGGGAGCACAGTAGTCAGCAAGCTATTTTCCTCTCAGCTGCGCAGACATGCTGAAATAATGATCCTGGCAACATGTTAGCAAAACATTAGAAAGACTTTAGTAAGCAAATAATTTAATTACATCCTTTTCTCAGGGAGTTTATATTGCACGACCCCTGACCTTTTATATTGCTGTACCTAAACTCAGCATGGGATTCACACTTCCCATTCCTGTCACAGAATCTCTCCATCTTGTACCATTTAATATAGTGTGCTCCAGGTGTTCTGTGGTGAATGAATAGTTATATTACTACCTGTCAGACACAATCACACTCTATTCATCATCCGCGGCTGGCTGCGTGAAGCCCTGCTTCCAGCAGGCTCCCTCTCTATTTCCTTGTTCAAACGTCTGCAGTGCTTTCGGCCCATCTGTCAAGCCTGTCATTTAGAGGGAAAACAGTATCAGCGCTTTAAATATATGGAGTTCTCTATTGAAACAGTGCTGTGATTGAACTGTCAGCATTCCCAGTATCACAGACAGTAATTCATGACTGGTCAGAGCTCCATTTAGGTTGCTATTACCACGCTGACCTTGCTGGGTCATACTGAGAGATTTTTCCCTTTGCAGTTAGGTCTATAAATAGTGCAATTAACCTTTCAAGAATTACAAAATGTTCTCAGTTCCCCTCCTCCACAAATTCACTCGCTGTTTGCAGCATTTATAATAATCAAGGGGGAAAAAATAATGCAACAGGAAAGAGCATTTTTCTCTCCTGAAGTGTACACCAAGTGTCAGTGAAAAACAAACAAATACTGCAACACCCCCAGTGCCTTTCCCAGGCAAGACTTGCATGGTTATCACCAGGAGCCTTGCCTCAAGTTCCACTTTCCTGGACTCAAGCCTAATGCCTGAGAGTGCTCTAGCTCTGAACCACACCCCTCTGCTACAGAATAATTGTGAGACTTAAAGACTTTTTTGTCATACATTTGTTGTATTTTCATTATATTTTCATATAACAAAACAAATATTTTTTATTATAAATTTGAATGAGAAACAAAACTCTGAACTAATATAATTCTGAGAGTCAAAAAAAAGACTTAGGCACATTTGCTCCTGGTGTTTTTGCAAAAGTACCATTCAATTTAAGAAAAATATGGAGCAGAAAGAAACTCAGTGTGTCAGAGTTTCCATTCCAAAAATCTCCTTTGGGAACAATTGACAAAAAGACTTTTGTACAAACCACTGATCATAAAATCATAGAAACATAAAATGGCCTGGGTTGGAAAAAACCTTAAAGATCATTTTGTTCCAACTTCCCTGCCACAGGCAGGGACATCTTCTACTAGACCAGGCTGCTCAGAGCCCATCCAGCCTGGCCTTGAACACCTCCAGGAATGGGGCATCCGCAGTTTCTCTGGGCAACATGTTCTAGTCCCTCACCACCCTCACAGTAATCTCTTCTTAATATCTAACCTAAAGCTACTGTCTTTCAGTTTGAAGCCATTCCCCCTTGTCCTGCCACTACATGATCATGAGATGACTGCATCCAATAGAATAATCTCTGTGTAACTTACAAGTCACCTATTAACTCTAAAGTATCTCTTCAGAGCTTAAAGCACTTGAAGTAGTTTACTTTTCATTTGTTTCTTCTTTAAAAAGACCTAAAAATGCAGGGACAGTAAGCTCATGTGCTCTAGCCTTGGGCAATACATCAAAAATTCCTCTGAATTTTGAGGACCCTGAACAATACACTACACTGGTAGTGAATGTATGCCTGAGACCAAGTCTGGGTTAATGTCTTTAACCACATCATTTTTCAGCAGTTAGACCACGATCCTGGGGCGGCATAATCACCATGCAGCATTTCAGAATCTGCCCAGCTGGAGCAGGACTAGCAAAACTGGGGAAGAGAAAGTGTAAATGCTGATGAAGTCTAAACAGGTTAAGAGAAAAATCAAAGGGGTTAGATTAAGGCACCAGGGGAATACAGCAATGCGGAGAAGAATATAACCCAGCTGCCTCCTTCAGTCTAAGACCAAAGCTCTAGTTTGAACACAACAGCAGTGTCTCAGTAGGCTTGCTGGGTTAAAGCTCAGGGCTCTGACCTTGGTTACATTTTCAGACCTGGTTACTGTTCCTCTCTGGGAAAGTGCCTGGACTTCTGCAACTGAAGCCGAAGCTGCATAACCAAGCTAGCTAGCCCTAGGTAATTATGAGGTTTCCAGTATTATTAATACAGAAATAAACTTTCAGAAAATCATTCACAACATGTTTTTTGTGAATTTTTTTTTAATACACAATCTAGTTTTGCTTACCAGCAATAAATTTTAAAAATCCAGATGATACATTTAATCAATATCAGCTAAGTTGGATGATTCATTAGAAAGCCCCCTCCGAAGTATGTATTATAGATGGCTGCAAAAAATCACACTGCAAACACACAAGAACCACCAAGGACAAGTCAAAGGCTTACACAAAGCTAAATTATTTAGTATATGAATGTGGTAATATAGCAGAGAAAAAGACAAAAAGGTCTTTCCAAAGTAACTGTCTTCTTATTAGAGACAGGGAGTAAAATTAATTACGGAGCTTCAGCCAGTCTGAATATTTGGGGCTCTGAAAGAAAGATACAGTAACATAAATCACTCCCTGTATTGTTAGCAATTTCTTGAATGTTTCCTTCTTTAGAGTTCTCCACCATCAATGCCAATGTCACAGCTTATTATAGATATTTAATGGTATAATTAAGAAATAATTTCATCTAGTTTCTTCTTTCTTGGAGAGCATCATAAAACAGAGACACACAGAACAGTGCCCTTGCTGTTGTTTTTAGCTTTTTTAATGAATATTTCAGGATATGTCTGCCTTCAATCTGAAGGCAAAAGCTTTCACTTATTATTATAAAAGCTGAATAAGTTTAAGTCTCATCTCATTAACTATCATATTGCCAGGCTTTATGCCATGCCATTCAAGTTTCACTGAGCATTCAGAATTGCTTAATTATGTACAGTAAAAACAGTCGGCTGAGACTTTCCCTTTTGGATTAATATGGAGGCAAAAGGACAGAGGTCATCTTCATGACTCACTCTTGCTTGCCACTGTGTTAACTCATAATGACAGAGGCCTTTTGTTAGTGAAAAAATGTAATGAGCATTTGAAGATAAAATGTTTACATCAGAAGGAGAGACAGATTTTGATTGATTTTGCAGATGAACAATTCCTTCACTGCTTCCCATCTTCCTGCATTGGTGTTCAGCTGCATAGTATATTCCTTATAAATTATACCACCCTGTGTTAATTACACCATGCTGACATTGCTTGTCATTACTAAACCAACTACATGCTTTGCATGCCTAGATTTCAATAGATATTTAGTTGCACAAAATATGGGCAAGTCATACAGGTTACAGAAACTGGTCATTGCTCTCACATTTTCTCTAGGCCACACTATTTTGTTCTATATTTAGACCAAACGCACGTACAAATCCCAGTTGTGTGGTCTGCACTCTGAAAGTGCTGTCATCCATAGTCAAATGACAGTCCTTTCTGGGAGCTTATGACACATTTCTATCAGAAACTCCTCATTCTTTCACATCCATCTCTCCTGACGCACAGTTCCTAAAGACTTTAGATATCAAGCATAGGCACATAGATATGCCACTCACATTCACATATAAGCACCCCTACAAATGGATTGTACCGCTTATCTCCTTCCAGTGTAAAAATCAGAAAGAGCATTTTCTCAAAAACTAAAACCTTTGTCTCTCACTTAATCCCTTTCCACAGCTATACCCTGCGAGTGGAAGTAAGATGCCAGTAAGGTTAATCAGCAAGTATGCCACATTCTCAGAAAATAAATTAGACAGATTATCATTCTTTGTCCAGCAATTTTGTATGCTTTGTTCAGAAATAACAATATCCATTTGTGTAAATGTACATTCTGCAACACAAAGAAAGAAATCCTGGCACTCTCACTTAAATAATCTCTCCTTATTCACAAAGCAAGATATGCCTCTATGTTTAAAGAAAAAATGTGTTCTTGTAAATGAAAGTATGTGTTCCCTAAGCATCCTAGGAAAACATCCAGTGTTTTTCTGAAGTTTGGAGAATGTAACCTTATTTAAATATGTAATGGATTTTCTGTTTTTCCAATTGCATTACTTGGTTTAATAAATCCCCAAACTTTTCTCCTCTTTAGTTTTAGACAAACACAACTATGACACAAGCACTGTACTTCAGTATGTATTTTTTTGTCAGAGAGCAATTTTGAAAGACTTTGTCACCTTGTCAGGGAAGAATCAACATAATGCTTTTAGTTGTAATTACTATTAGCTTTAAGAGTCTGACTAGAAAACAATAGTTTTACTTTTCCAGACATATCTGCCTGCCATTATTTTTGTAATATAATCCAACTCTTCATTATTTTCACAACTGGAAATACTGAAAAACCATCTGAAATGATGGGAAGATCTAACATTGCTGTATCATCGTGGCACAATGACACAAATTACGACATCCCTACATCACAGTGTTGAAAGAGTATCCACAACCAGCCACTGGACAAAGGTCATCTGAAAATTTCTAACTTATGAGTCCATCACTGTCAAAATAAATTTAGCTTCAGTATACTCTCAGTGATTATTTACAGCCCTCTAGAAATACAATCACCTATTACACAAGCACTGATGCTTTGGCTCATGGTCTAGGTGCTCATTTGACTTGCAGTTGTTACCTTTCCCCCACTGAATCATCACTATCAAAACGACACCTACGTTTAAGGCTCACGGGAACGTAAAGTGCAAGCCAGTAGTGAAGAACAAAGGAGACTATTTCAGTACAGTCAATACAAGCAAGTGACTAATTGGGGCAATTGACAGAAAGGCATTAGTAACTTTAAATTCCCAACTGACTTCATTCAATCATAAGAGACCAAGAGAATTTCTTCTAAACAAATGTTTAATTCAGGTATAAACTGAAAAGAATGAAAGGATTGATTCATACAACAAGAAGATTGCTAACACCTCCCCCTTTTTAAAGGCTGAAAGAACATCTTCCAAAAGGTCCTGACTGGAGAGGTAGGATTCTAAAAAAAAAAAAACCAAATACAATATCAGGTAAAAAATGCTGGCAGTTTAAATATTTGCCTTCTGCATCTCACAACAGGCAAGTTGATGCTGCAAAGATTATTCTTTTCATTCCCTTCATGCAGCAGTTTGTGAGGCCCAGCAAGTTGATTAGAGGAATGGAGCACATGTTCTTTGATGAAAGGCTACGAGAATTGGGATTGTTCAGAAGGGTCTGGAATGAACTAATTGTGCTGTTCTAGTAGCTGAAGGGAGACTACAAAAAATATGAAGAGAAACTTATTACAAGAACATGTAGTGACAGCACAAGGAGAAATGAAAGAGAGTAGGTTTAGATTAGATTAGATATTAGGAATAAATTCCTTACTGTGGTGATGATGAGGCACTGAAACAGGTTGCCCAGAGAAGTTGAGGATGTCCCATCCCTGGAAGTGTTCAAGGCCAAGTTGGATGAGGATTTGAGCAACCTGATCTAGTCAAATGTGTCCCCAGCCTTGGCAGGACAGATGGAACAGAATGATCTTTAATGTCTATTCCAGCCCAAGTCATTCTATGATTCTGTGATGACAGGACAGTTTGTGGTTATATTCCCTACCTGTGGGGATCGGTGAGCATGCCTTTGTGTAGGGGCGACCCGAAGCATTCCCCTGGGATGCTTTGTTCCTTGGTATGGTCTGTCCCAGTTTGAATCTCCCGGTTGGCTGCCATCCTCTCACTCCTCCCCAGCATTCTCCCATTGGTCCCCATTCCCTAATCCCACCTTTCTCCCTGGCCCCAGATAAAACGGGGACCCTCGGGATCGGGTTTCAGATTTGCTTTGGAGTTCGGCTGTAAACACGGAATAAACCATCCAGCAGGATGATAAGCGAATCTCCTTCCTGCCTCTTTGCCACCTGACTGTAAAACCAAAATGCCCCAGGTTCTGTGGGCTTGCGGGATCCCATGGAACCGGGCTAAATATGGTATTACCTACCTGTTAAAATATTTTGTACCAGGACATATTTGACTTGAACAGTCTCAAAGCTGCAGATGTCCCCAAAGTTTTTGAAAAAAATTTCTCAAGCAAAACCAGAGACTACATCCAGAAGGTACATATGCACAGAGGAAGAGACCCCAAGTGTCTGTAGGCTTAAGAAAGCTAGCTGGAGGAGAAAATTGCCCTGAATCAACAGATCCAAATTACAGCATAATAAAATCAAGATCAGAGTAATTAGAGCAAACAAACACATGCTAATTGAACTTCTTACACCTCTGCAATTAAAAGTCTTTTTGTTAAAGCGCTGGAGTTAATAGCCTTTGAGATTTATGAAGGGCAACAGATCAGTTGCTCTTTGGTACTTCCCATCACAAAAACTCCAACCTCTTCGGTCAGGTCCCAGGGAAGAGCAAAACAACCGGAGTCTCATCCTCCATAGAAAAGTACCTAACCACTGGAGAAAGTAAACTGTGAGGTTTCACTGCAGTCCTGGGAGCAAGAACTACATTACAGCAAACACAGTCTCATTTCTGGAAAGAGAGCTTGCACCCATGAACACACATGGATGTATCTGCTGTACCACTGGAAATACAATTAGTGAGTTTAATAACCTTGTGAACAACAGCTTAGTAATATATAGTGGGGTTTTTACCATTTTGATGAACTTTTTTCCACTTTTTATTAATCCACTATAATTATTATCTATTGTCTCTCAGATGCTGATTATTTTCTCTGCTTTATAGAAATTAGGAAGTTTTGGGTTCTTACTTTTCTAGATTATTTGCCACTGTAGACCCTTGTCTATACTGACAGCACAAGTTTTCTTTTTACCTCATTTTATCTACCCCAAATAACTCAGTGCACAAAGATCCAGTTCATGTAACCAGAATCCCATGCATGCAACCAGAATTATATAAAAGCATTCAATATGTTTGAAATTATAAGATGAAAAAGAAACCATACCAAATCAAATTACACTGGGTAAAAGACAAATAGAATACTACTCATATTACAAGAGATGGAATTAATATCATCATACCAATGAAATAAGTAACCTGTCTGTCCTTTGAAGCCATAAATTACAAGATTTCCAGTGGTTTAGGAAATATAGATAATGAAGTATGAGGACTAGAGGCCTTTTTTAAAGAATGAAAGATGTCTTTACACAAATGTTTTTGAATAAATGGGGAGACTGATCGAGAACAGGCAAGCATCCAGTGATCTAAATAGCAGACCCCTCTTTCAATAAGCTAATAAATAGGAGGCTTCAAGAAAAGAGGCTATTCACCTCTTATGTCATGGTGGTCTAGGATCTGTGTAACAAAAAAAAGTTTACACTCTAGGAGATTTCTATTTTAAATAGATATTAGATGTATGGGGGTGTCTCCTCGACTTTTCCATGGCTGGAGCAAACAGAAAGTCTACATGATCTTTGAATAAACTCTTTTTAAAAAGCCCAAAATGAAAGATGTCCTCTGTAGAAGTAAAATTTAGGCAATTTATTTCAATTAACTTGTGTTCTGCTAAATGTTTTTATCTCCATGGGAAGGATGGAATCTACCAACTAAAAAATTCTCATTTCACCCACAGAACATCCCAATCAGCAATATTAAAATTGACTAAATTCTAATGAGTGAGAATTATTAACAAAAGTAAATGCATAGAACTTAAAGTGAGTTAAAACTAGCTGTTGTCTTTATTTAAAAAATATTTTAAAAATTGTTTTGTAGGGTTGGTGTAATATTTTAGTAAATCCACAAGACAGAATCACAGAATATTGAGTTGTAAGGGGCCCAAAAAGATGATCAAGTCCAACACTAAAGTGTATGGCCCATACAGGGATTGAACACACAACCTTGGCATTATTAGCACCATGCTCTAGTCACCTGAGCTAATCCCAGTGGCTGACTCCTGTTACTGTACTTCATGGAGGAGTTTCCATGGATGCCAATTCTACCTCCATCACGAAATTGATGACCTTTCTTCTTCTGTTCCTTAGGTGTGAGATCAAGAAATCATGGTCAGAAGAAGCTTTAGTATGTATGTTCCTTTGGCCTGCATACCCACAGTGTTTGAGAACATCAAATTGTACATTTTAATTCATTATTGTCTTTTAAGCCTGATTATAAATATTTTATCAAATGAGTAGAGAGGCATGAGTTTCAAAAAGAGGAGCCACTTAAAACTCTGAATTGTCAATTATATTTCCCACTCCTCTGAGCTTCTTGAGACCATACCATTCTGCATCCTCACCAAAAGTGACATTTCAAGCAGTGATGCATTCTGACGGTGCAAAGCAGGTGAGAGGACAGAAAAAGAAACCACAAGCTCTTAGTGGTTTCCACTGCCTTATCAGCTTGTCATACGAATGGCATCCATTTAAGCCAGAAGAATTACTTCAGAAATGTGTGGCCTGCAGACCATGTGTTCTCTTTGAACAAGAACAAATATGACAACAGGGTCTCCAATCTCTCAGATACATCTAATTTACAAAAAGAATGGAAACTAGCAATGGTGAAAAATTATCGTTTCTCTTGGTTCAGTAATAATGAGTG
Organism: Struthidea cinerea; assembly: GCA_013397865.1. Taxonomy (NCBI): domain Eukaryota; kingdom Metazoa; phylum Chordata; class Aves; order Passeriformes; family Corcoracidae; genus Struthidea; species Struthidea cinerea. Next base: position 109,704 of record VZTI01005057.1, on the reverse strand, counting down.
AACTACCAAAAGAAAGAGGAGCAGAGCAAGGAAGAGGTCTGGAAAGTGGGATGGTCATAATTTTTAGCTTTCAAGTTCTTGGTGAAATTTTAGGTTCCTATAATAGTCATGCTACACTCACAGCCAAATGAATTTACATGTTCTTCCAGTATTGATTCCTACAGTCGTTAACTGGCAAAATGCTAGCACAAAAGGATGCCTCTTGAAACACATTTAAGGATTTAATCTCATCTGCAGAATCTTAAGAGCTTGCAAAAGATGATCAACAACTTAATTGCAAGCCATTTGCAGTTTAATGAAGTCATACTCCGAGCTTGACTTCTGCAAATCGCTGTTAAATACAGAGGTTTCACATGTATGACTGCATTATTCACAGAACTCTGGTTTTCAAACACTAAAAGTCAGATATACCGTGCTTCATATTATGCAGTTTAAACCCACTGGGGGATACCACAAACAATGGTAGTAGAAAATCTAAGAAAGGATTCTTGAAGTTGACCCAAATTGAAATAATTTGAGTGCACATTCTATATTGCTTTTCACTAAGGAAAAGAAAAAAACACTAGCAAAAAGACAGGGGGAAATGACAACTGAAAACAACAAACACAGTCTTGAAAATCTCATACACACAAACATTTTTTCCTGGGAAAAAAGTCAGTTTTAGTTGAGGTAGAACTGACTTAATATGCATTACTGTCAAATTTCTCTATAAGGATTATTTCATAAATACACAACCATAACTACATACCAGGTTCATCAGTTTGATAGGCATGCATAACTCAGCTGAGACCTGCATTCTCAGAACCACATGAATACATTTGTGACCAGCAAAAATCAGACCCAAATTCCACCACACCATATCTGCACATAACTGCATAAGCTGCGTAAGCTTTAAACTGCATACACTGCATAAGCTTCTGGTGCCAACTTAAGTCAGCTTTTGCAGAAAATGTGTTAAATAGAATTTTAAGAATTTCATAAGGTTTTTGCTCACTTTCAGGCACCAAGCATAAATGACAGCTTAGAGGCTCCCACACTCCTAAAATGTCCACTACTGTCTTTTTGCTTGAGGGTCTTGCTCTGTTTCCATCCTTGGTATGCTAAATATGCCCCATTTCAGTCACCACAGCACATCAGAACAAATCTTTTCTCACCATGAATTTCAGTATATGTCCCTTTGTCCAACTGTCATGGGTCTTGTCTAACAAAAGGACCTTTTTTTACAGTTAAACTACTGCTACTAGATTCAGAATATTGCAGGTTCTTCAGAATGGACTGCTACAGCACTGAAAAGCTCTATAACTGGCCAGGAGGGCTCTACATGGCTTTGCTGCTATTACACTGCCAGTTCCACTCATTGCTCTCACCTACAAAACATTCATGTTTCAATTTATTTGGATTCCCACATAGTTTACATTTGGGACAATGGTCACTTCTTTTCTATCACTCTTTCACATGATAGAACTAGTCTTTACAGGGGTTATCTCCTTTTTGACCCTTCAGAGTTTACATCAAGTTGTCACAGTTCCCTAAAATCTGCAGCAGTTATTACAACAAATGCAGAAGTTTTGGCTATTATTAAACTAGTCTCAGATCCTATTTAGTTTAGATTGTTTCATTACCGTGGAGTCACAAAGTCCTTTATTTTCATTCAAAACACTCATACTTCAATGTTCAATTATATTCCAGTCAAAATTTAAAGTTTTCTGCACTCATTAGGGGATTTACAGTTGAAGATTAAAATATTTCCAAATTTTTCTCAATATTTTTCCACTGATTTAGTAGGAACTGAATTTTATAGCAGTTTAGAAGCAATGTCACCCAACACATTTCAGTGAAGTCACCTGTTTTTCTCCTCAGCACTTCAACAGCAGTTATATTCGTTTCCAGCCTTTCTGTATACAAAGTTCCATTCTCAATCATGCTACAAAATGGTTGATTTTTGTCAGTTTTTAAAACTTCAAAAACATCCTTTCCCAAAAAGAGCCTTCCTGCACTCTGAATAGACACAAGCTGAAATTACCTCTTTTGTTTCATTACATTTCCAAAGTCACACACTTTTATAGGATCTTCATGTCTATGACCAGTTGTTGCAAATTTTGCTCAAAAAATTGTATTGATGTATCACTCAGGTATGATGAGTTAAAATGCTGATATTTTAAGGCAGAAGGGATCACACTACATCCACACACCCATGTTCCTACTTGCTTTGTGAGTTCAATACCTATGCTAGAAAGATCACAAAATAGTTAAGAGGGTACTACTAAGCCTGAAAGCCTGCCCACAAAAATGGATGAGTTGTTTTGCTCTAAAAACACCTTCATAGAAAGCAAGCCTGAAAACCAAAGTTAGACATGGTGTTTATTGTTTTTTTTCAAAGGAATTTTAGCACTTGAAAGCAGATGGTTACTAGGAGTACTTAACACTGTTTACTGTAATCATAGTTATTTTTATGAGAGGAAAGTAGCAAAATAATAACAACTCATTTTGGTAAAGGAAATGTCAGACAAGCAATAGAGTACAGCCTGTGGGAGGAAAATACATCACAAATTTAGATATTCCTTAAAAATAAAGTACATTTCAGGTAGAAAGCAAGCTACAGTAGGGGATAGGAATTATAGAAGAAAAAAATAGTAGCACAAAAAATCAGTTGTCTGTGAGATTTTTAATAATAATTAACATGAAAAAGAATCCTTTTCCTTGAACAGACCCCTAGAAGATCATTCTGACCTGTAAGATGTGCTCAGATGAAAGGAGAACACAGAAACGGCAAAAAAGATAGATGTCAGTGCCAAGTTGGGTGGGAATGCTGATCTGCTGGAGGACAGGAAAGTTCTACAGAGGGATCAGGACAGGAAGGAGTAATGGGCCATTCGGATGAGGATCAACACGGCCAGGTGCCAGGTTCTGCCCTTGGGCCTTAACAACCCCAGGCAGTGCTATAGACTGAGACAGAGTGCCTGGAAATTGGCCCAGCATGCTGGTCGACAGCAGCTGAACATGAGCCGGCTGTGCCCAGGTGCCCAAGAAGGCCAAGGGCACCCTGGCCTGTATCAGCAATAGTGTGGCCAGCAGGACCAGGACAGTGACTGTCCCCCTGTACTGGGCACTGCTGAGGCCATGCCTTGAGTCCTGTATCCAGTTTTGGGCCCTCTCTTCAAAAAAGACATTGAGGTGCTGTAGTGTGTCCAAAAAAGTGCAGTGGAGATGGTGAAGGGTCCGGAGCAAGGTCCTGTGAGGAGCAGCTGAGAGAGATGGAAGTATTTATCCTGGAGAAAAGAAGGCTCAGAAGGAACCTTATCACTCTCTACGACTGCCATGGGGTGGTCTCTTCTCCCAAGAAACAAGCAACAGGAGAAGCAGAAATGGCCTCAAATTGTGCCAGGGGAGGTTTAAGTTGGATATTAGGAAAAAATTCTTCTCCAAAGGGGTTCTCAAACATACAGATAGGCTCTTCAGGAAAGCAGTGGACATACCACCCCTGGAGGTATTTAAGAGACCTAAATATGGTGCACAGGGACATCAATTAGTGTTGGACTTGGTAGTGTTAGACTAATGATTGGGCTTGATGATCTTGAGGGACTTTTCCAACTTAAATTATTCATTGATTCAAAACCACCATTAAGAACAAAAACAATGACTGTTGGGGTGAGAGAAAAGAGCAGAAAAGATTTGATGTAACTCTCTTCTGCAAAACGCAACTGCAAAGAAAGAACTGGTCACCATATTTGCCAAGTTTGAGATGAAGTGTAGGGTTAAATGGTAGTAGAGGAGATTAGGCTAGTTATGAAGAAAACATGTCCAGTGGAAAGCACAGAGAAGAACTGGAATAAATTGAGAAGGTTGCTACATTTCTGCACTTAGAAACATGTAAGAACAAGAGAAGGAAGCGCCCTTAGGCGTGATGTACTTTTTGTACAGCTTTGGGTAAAAAGGATGGGGTGCACAGCTTCTCTAACCCCATTCAAACAGTAGTCTCCTATTTTTCTCTGCTTCACAACAGTTAGCTTCAGTTACGCCACTGAACCGAACACTGGAACCAAAGTTTTGGGATCTTAAATATTGTTACATGAAATGATTAGGTAGCAATTCTCAATGGTATTGTGTTCACTGCTCTTATACACCAAATAAAGCAAATCTGGTTTTTATCATCATCATCTTACAAAATAATAATGAAAACATCTATTGCCATTTACCACTTAAATAACCAGAGTACTGGCTATAGAGTAGCAACTTAAAAATTTTTATGAACAGCAGCTAATCTTCTCTGCTTAAAAATTCAATCTGAAAAAGTTCCCACCTAATTTTGAAGATCTTTGAAAGGACCCCTGAAAAATCCTTACAAGAACAAATAAACCACACCTTGACAAAAGTGTTGAAATCAGTGCAGTACAACTGACCAATTCAATTTTGCCCTGATTATTGCTTTATTCTTACCAAGGAGTTGGCTTGCTAACACTGCAATAGTTTCTGGACTCAAAGTGAAAATTGCCATATTTCTTTCACTCTCTCTTAAAAACAGTTGTTTAAATTAAGAGACAATGAAACACCTAGTAAGGACAATTAAGTTCATCTACTCTCAGAAATAGAATGAAGTGCCTTTTTGATGGTCAGCATTCATATGTTTTACAGTGTACCTCAGCACACAATTACACCATTGCAGAACCATCAAAATACATTTTTAGAGACGTTGTCATGGGACAATGTGGGGTTTTTTCCATATCACTATTCAGAAATGTTTTATCATATAACTTGCTTGAATATATTTACTCACAGTTCCTCATTAAACAGTCTTATTTTCTTGTGCAATAAACTGATTTAAGATACACTGTGAATAAAAAATACAAGCTGAACTGCTCGCAATGAAAGGAGATATGGGATATAAAGAGATTAGAAGTATTAGTAAAGGTAAGTAAATCATTCTGTCCTCCCCTATCAAGAAGTCTTTTTAAAATAAATGTAGTTATTCATGTAACAAAAATGCTGTGGGTGTATTAGGCTGAGAAAGTAATCCAAGTAATTGAGTTCATTGGAAGAAAGCAAGAATCCTCCTCCTGCCCACAGCTGTTCATCATATTTAGCCACCTCTGGTTATTCATATTAGTATTAAATATACTCCTGTCCAATTGGGTTCACTCATGTTTCCAGCTTTTGAATCTATTCTTTTCCCCTACGTTAAACAAATCTAATGATTCCTATCCATAGCAAATGTGGAGCTGATGAGCAAATGGATGATAAAAATTCCTATTATTCCTTTGTGCTCATCTCTTCCACTTAAGATTCTTGTCATGCCCTGGGCATTCTAGCTGTCTGATACTGTTCCTTTATTTCCAATTCCAGTGCATTCTCTGCTGAACATTTGTCTGTCCAGAACATTTGGTTCACTGCCTAGTACCAAGCAAAATCTGCTTGCAATGTAAGAACATGTGGAGAAATTATGTGTTTTTGTCACACCCTATTAAACGGTATTCAAAACACAATGCCCCAGAAAGTAAATTGATTGTAGGTTTTATAACCCTTTTCAGGCTAATGGAAACAATTTAGTACCATGAACGAAAACATTGCTAGTGCAGCTGTGGGAATCTTAAATTGCTCAGCTCAGCAGTTCTGTTCCGGCTTAAGTAGGATAAAGTAGTTAAAGTTCAGTTAGATTCCATTCCCCTGGATCTTTGACAGATCATTTCAGATTAATGTCTTCAAAGTTTTCAACATGCCTTGTAAAAGACTTTCTGAGGAATTCCTGGTTTGCGCTTTTAAATGTGTGGGGGCAGTGTGAAGGAGCTGTAACAACTGGGAAGAGGGGGCAGGAATGTCCTGGGGAAGTTTTCAATCATTTTGTAGAGTGTCTTTAACCATCGTAATCATTTTTTAAAGTGTCATGAACAATCTTTCTCTTCATTTTTGTTTTTTTGGCAATTGGGTAGGTGGGGGGATAGGGGGGAAGGGGGGTGGAGGGAACCACAAACAAAACAAACAACCAAGAACCCAAAGAAACCATAAAAAGCCTACCAGTTTTCTTATAATTTTCATAATTCAGCCAAGACCACAAAAGTTAGCAATGAAGAGCCAAGGCTGAATGTCCACACTTAACTCCACGTTAGGAATCAGTTGCAGCTCCTTAAGGTCCTGTGCTTAAGGACCTTTTCTTTAGGACAGAAATTTTATCTAATGTTCATTCATATTTCTATATTTTAAACAAAACTTTGTTTTAAAGCTTGATGGGCAAAAGGGAAACTTGGCTGCTGGAGAACTCCACACTGTACTTTACAAAACAAATCCTCTACCTAGCCACTTATGAGAAGAAATCATTCACATGGGCATTACCTGCACTGTACTACAAGAAAAACATCTGTGAACATTATTTGACAAATTGATCACTAAATGAGCCATTAGCTTGCAGGGTTTTTGGATTGCCTTAGGGAAGGAGGGTGCTATATAGCACAAAGGCTTACAGATGCAAAACACTGATTGGAAAAAAAAAATGTTCCCGAAGAAAAGCAGTAATAAAACAAGCCTAGCATGAAAATGTACGCTTTCTAAAAAGTAAGCCATTTATGAGAAGCAGTAGTAAAACTGCTTAATTCTTCTGTGCCTCTGGGGAGAAATCTAAGCCTTTTGAGAAGTGATGGAGAGAAAAATGAAGCCAATGGTGTGTTTGTCAGTGAGAGAATGCCGTGGAAACAAAGTTAGCAATTTTACCATTCCTGCTTGCCAAGAGCTGACAGGTGTGCAGTTTCTTATTGTTCTGAAAGGCAGCCAGAAACCACAGTTAAATATGCATCTGTGTCTTCATAGTAGGGGAGAAAACAGCTGTCTCTCTTGCTCATGATACGAGATGATAGAAATATTGAGACATACTCTTCTTTACAGTATCTTACCATCATTTTCACGGCTTCGTTTGATCTTTTGACAAAGCACATAGCTGGAAGGAAAAAAAATGCGGCAGCCCAGATCAGATCAGACACGATGTGGCAACCTCTGCTCCCACAAATAGTCATTATTTCACATAGCCTAATCACCTCAACACGATTTTTTCACATGAACAAGGGCTGACAGATTAGAGTCCTATTTTCAGCACAGCAGATCCAGACTTTCTATAAAAAAGTCTATTAAACTTGTAAGTAAACAAAACCAGGGAAATACCAGGTTATTTCAGATAAATATGAGTTAATAATTTCCAACCATTCTTAAAGAATGATTCCCATAAATCCTTCAGTTTTCAAACTGCTGAGAGATGTTTGTGATTAATAAAGCCTTTGAACAAAAAAAGTTTCCTTACACAAGAATTATGTGCGTTTTTCTGTAATATGTAGCAAAGCAATCTTTTAAATCCTAATTCCCTCAGGAAGGTAAAAAATATGAATATGTTACACACACACACACACAGAGTACCAGACACAATAATTTGCAAGAAATACTAGGCTCTGTGGATCAGATTTCCTTTCTGTGTAGAAGTGCCCTACAGTGTTAAAAGCTCATGATAACTGGTTGGCATATTGCCAATTGAATATACATAAAATGTCTGCATTGTGTCCAGGCTTGTATGATTTGATAATCTGACAGATATAATTTAAGCAATAAGACTTGAAAGTCCTATATTTACCAGAACGTGAGAAGAGGGATTACTAAACTCCTTCAAATACTCGAAAATTTCGGAATTCTCAGAAAAATGCTAATACTTCAGAAAAATACTGGGCTTGACCAGCAAGCTTCTAAAAGCTCAGCAAAACTTACTATAAGAGAAAGGTCCTCTAGACCTATGTGGTACACATATAAATACACTTATTAGGTCAACATGTTAAAAGGGTCACACAAAAATACGCAATTGACAAAAAAATTAGGAAAGTCAGAGATAAGCACAAAATAATTCTTAGACTAGGAGACAGAGGTGTGATTTTTTCACTTCATTGACAGCAGCCTCTGACACATAAGGAAGGAAATGATTTCATTATCAGAAACTATTTTTGCACTGAATTTTAATACAAGCAGGAAACAAAACTTGGTAATTTATTCTGCTAGATAAAGATGAACATCACAGAATTAAGACCTAAAGAAAGTTACACACTGAAAACTCTTCTGCTCAGTCCCCTCCAATAGGTATTGACTACATTTTTGACAGCCCCACCTGAACCCAAGTCTTTAAGTGCTTGTCCAAGATAAATAGGTACAAGATACCAGCATGCATCACCATCCCTTTCACAGTGCACCTGGAGACTGTGCAAGCTGCAATGAGAGCATCTTAACAAACAGAACAAGAACAGATTCAGAATTACTGTCTCCTGCTGAAATTTCTTCTCACAAAGAGCTGCTCTGATCCACTCTAAATTCCCTGGGCTTGGGAGTAAGGTCAGACTATTAAATAATAGATTGAAAGTAAGAATTACCCTTCCAAGTCTATATAAAAGAAATTTAAAAGCAAAATAAAATATTCATGTCCAGTGTCTCAAATAATTTGTGTAAAACTCATACTATCCAAGTATTTTTTAAAATCAAATTAGTTCATTAAAAAAAAAAAAAAAATAGGGAGAAACTGCTTCTTCCAGTTTTCATTTCTGTGCTTCTCAGCACATGACAGCATAACAGCTCCAGAAGACTTGACATGAATATGTGCCTGACGTGGTTAAAGTCAGATGTGCCCTGGTGTGGTTGAGGAATGTGGACAAGATATGACCTAAAGCTGCAACATGATCTCAGATATCTTTCTATAATTACACTTTAAAGTCTAGAAAACAAACAACAAAATAAATGAACAACAAAAAGAAATGAAAGAACATGCATGGTCCTGATTTGGCTAAACAAGCCAGCTGAAGCTATACTGTCTGATCCTGAATGCATCACATGCATCACCTATCCCTCTCTACGTCATCAGCAACGTGCCAGTTATCTTTCATGTTTAGAAACAAAAAGAGGCTGGTTGCAATTTTAAACTCCTTATAATTATGTTTAAGATTGTGGAATAATAAAGAATTGCTTTTTAAATGCAGTGACGAAGGAAAACAAAGGACTGTTAGCCATGTGGTTAAACCTCTCTTATCCCAAAATCACGGGTTGGTAGCCTTAGCTAAGTGCACAACAGCAACTGAACAGCTAACTGTTTAAATTAGAATGTTAAAAATTAGTCATCAACTTTCATATTCTTGGTGCAGAGAGAAGATAAAAAGAATATTTAGAAGACTGCATCTCCCATAGAGACTTGTCAAAGCCTATTCCAAGGCACATAATGCAGGAGAGGTATTACACGTACAGAGACCCTCAGGACCCAGTTAAACTACCTCCAGGCCTGGTTTATCTCACCATAATCTATGAGTGGGTTTACCAGGATTGATAAATCCTGTTCTGTTTCCACCACTACAGATGTCTTGCCACATAAAAAGCCCTCAAGTGTCCTAGTTCAAATCACAATCTATATGTTATAAGCAAATTCCTATTTGACAAAAAAAAACAAAAACAAATCAAACCCAAGCATCTGTGTCTCCCTTTCCATTAGAATTTCAAATACACTACTTACTAAAATGAAAACCCAGAAGTATAGACCTGAACATGCTGCATCCACACACAAAAGAACATGTGAACATAGACAAACTCCCCCTCAAAACACCAAAACCAGTGTTCTACCCATGTGAGCCACTGGAGGTTAGTTTCCCAATTTTTCACAGCAGACTCAGCAAACAAAACCTCAGAAAGCATGAGGAGTGTATGGTTTCATTGCCAAACTCTAATCCAAAATCAGCTTTAAGGATTAAGGTGCTTTTTTTTTTTAATAATTTTGAGCAAGGTAAGCCGCTTGTGTGGTAGCGTTCTGCCACAAAGGAACAGAAATGAATGACATATTAACATTTCAAAGCTTGGCTTGCAAACTGAAAAGAATGGTTGAATAAGAATGCATAACCCTGGAGAATAAGAACGCAATCCTGGAGTTAAGTGACTTCAAGGACAACAAAATTAAGGCATTTTTGGTCACACAGGTGCAAGCAGAAAAGGAAAACACATTTTTTGTGTCCACAAATCTCAGTTACAAATTAGGCAGTGCAGTTAAGGTACTTACAATACCATGAGTTGGAAGGACCCATGAAGATCACTGAGTCCAACTCCCAGCTCCACACAGGCAACTTAAAAATTAAACCATATATCCCAGAGCATTGTCCAGACACTTCTTGGACACCAACAGGCTTGCAGAAGTGACCACTTCTCTGTGGACCTTTTTCCAGTGCTTGGCCATCATCTTGGTGAAGAACCATTCCAATCTGAAGAACCAAAATCCAATTTGAACTTCCAATGATGCATCTTTAAGCCATTCCCCTGAAATTTATCACTCAACACCAGAGAGAAGAGATAAGGACCCCTCTTCCACACCCCATCACAAGGAAGTTGTAGACTTCAATGCAGTCTCCAGAGTCTCCTCCTCTCCAGGCTGAAAAAATCTGGTCTCCTCAGCCACTCCTGACAAGTCATGCCCTTTAGTCCTAGTAGCATACTTGTTGTCTTTCTTTGGACATATTTTAGTATTTTTACATCTTTACATGTGGACCCCAAACTGCACACAGTACTGAAAGTGAGACCACACCAGCATGGAGCAGAGTGAAACAATCATTTCCTTTGACCAGTTAGCTGTAATGTGTTTAATGTACCTCAGCTGGCCCTGATATGGCTGGCCCTTTAGACCTCCAGGGCACATCATTGACTCACATTGAGATGACTGCCAGACAAAGCCCTCAGTTCATCTCTGCAAGACTGTAGCCGCCTGTCTCCCAGTCTGTATGTACACACAGGATTACACTATCCCAGGTGCAGAATATAACGTGTTCTTGTCAAAATTCACACAGTTGGTGACTGTCTAGCAATCTATCTAGATCTATAGATCTATCAACATCTATCTCTAAGGTCCCTGTATCCTTGAGGGTACCAATGGTCCCTCCTAGTTTAGTATTGTATGCAACTACTTACTGTGCACTCAACTCCCATGTCCAGGTCATTAATAAAACAACCAAAGAGAACTGGCCCTAAAATTAAACCTAAAATTTAGGGGAACACCACTACTGACAGGCCACCAGCTAGATGTTATCCCAAATGCTACAACTCTTTGAGCCCCTGCCTGTCAGTCAGCTGTTTACCATCATATTACGTACAAGTCCAGCTGTGTGCTGGAAATTTTGTACAGAAGATTCTGTGATAGTGTCAAAAACTAAGCTAAACTAAGCTAAGCTAACTAAACTAAACTAAACTAAACTAAAGTAAAATAACATGCAGAAAACCCAACAACCAAACAACCCACATTCACTGCCTTCCCTTTTTCCACTAGGCAGGTAATTTTATCATCAAAGAATATCAAGTTATTAAGGCATGACTTTCCCTTCGTGAACTTACTGTTGTCTTTGACCGATGACTGCATTGTCTTTCAAGTGTTTTTCAGCAGCTCCCATAATAATCTTCTCCAAGCACTGGAGTGAGAGTGACAAGCCTAGAATTACAAGGCTCATCTTTCTATCCATCTTGAACATTGCTACCTCCCAGTCAACAGGGATAGGACCTCCCCAGATTCCAAAAATTGATAACTGAGAGAGGTCTTGCAATGACATTGTCCAGTTCTTTTGGTACCCTGGGATAAATCCAACTGGGCCCCATAGATTTATGCACAGTGGTTGCAACAGCAAATTCTGCATAAACAACTGTGAGTCTATCCCTCTCCCAGTGGTGCTCAGCCGGACAGCTCCTGTGGTTCCAGGGCCCATTTTTGATGCTAAAGGACAGAGGCAAAGGTGGCATGAAATACCTCAGTTTTAACTTCATTCACCTTTGTTTGTGAGGTGAAAATCAACATCACCAGGTAATGGACCAATGTTTTATTTAGTCCTCCTTTTAACATGAACATGACTTAGCCTATTTTTTTATCCACCACAATTCTGACTTACTTCAATTCCAACTGAGCTTTCATCATACAAATTTTCTCCCTAGTAACAAACAGCACCTCTGTAATCCTCCTGTGTAGCCTGACATGCTTTTAAAGTTCATACAATTTCTTTTCCACCTAAATATCCGGAGTCAGTATTCAGAGTTCAGTGTTCAGTTGCCTATTTAGCCTATCCAGCCTTCTGCTCCACATTCTTGATTTCCAAAACATGGGAATTCTCTTCTCCTGGGCTCTTTTAAAAGGTGGCTCTTAAAAAGTCCCCAGTATTTATGGACTCAGAAACCCTTGAAAGCAGATTCCCTACCACCTAGTTCCTTGAGCAGCCAAAAGCCTGCTCTTAGTAGCACCTCTGCTGACAGCTTTTTTCATAGTGCCAAATATCTTAAACTTAACAGCTTCATAATCACTGTAGCCAAGACAGCCACCAATCTTCACTTCACTCATCAGAGCATCTCCAGTTAGAAACAGCAGACCTAGGAGTGTACTTTCCCTATTTTCCCTTAGCACCTTTATCAAAAGTCATCTTCTGTATGCTTCTGGACCTGGACAGGAGAACTGGGCACATGCAAACTTTCTGAAGGACAGCAAAGACAAGTTCAACATCCTGTGTCTGGCCCAGGGCAACACCCAGTCTAAGTACAGACTGGTGGATGAAGGGTTTGAGACCAGAGAAGTAAAAGAAAAATTAGACATGACCCGGCCATGTGCACTCATAGCCCAGAAAGCCAAACATGTCCTGGGCTGCATCCAAAGAAGCATGGCCAGCAGGGTGAGGGAGGGGATTTTGCCCCTCTGCTCTGGTGAGACCTCACCTGGAGTGCTGTGTCCAACTCTGGGGTCCTCAGCACAGGAAAGACATGGACCTGTTGGAGTGAGTCCAGAGCACAGCCAGGACGATGATTATAGGGAGGAGGAAATGCTGAGAATTGGAGTTGATCAGCCTGGAGAAAAGAAGGTTCCTGGAAGACCTAATTGTGACCTTTTAATATTTAAAAGGGGCTCATAAGAAGCATGGAGAGAGAATTTAACTAAGTTCTGTAGTAGCAGAACAAGGACAACTGATTTAGAGCAGGGGTTTAAGTCCCTATAGACTAATAAATCAGTGCCAACATCCTGGCTGGCTGATCTGCTGTAAACTCCCACAACAACATCTGCTTTATTTGCTTCTCCTTTAATCCTTACCCAAAGGTTCTCAACCATGTCCCTCCCAGCTGCAAACACTGTACAGTCTGACCCCTCCTTTACATGTGGTGTTACCCCTCCGCCCTGCCTGCTCTGCCTGTCTCTCCTGAACTGTCCATCCCAGCACTGCAGCCACAGGACTCTTCCCACCAAGACTCACTTAAGAAGCCAGCTCTGCAGGTCTGGGACTGAGCCAAAACTTCCAGTTCCTCTTGTTTATTCCTCATGCTGTAGGTGATAGTGTACAAGCACTTGAAATGCTCTCCACTGGATCTGGTGCATCTTGGAGCAGATATAAAGCTCTCACCTGCACACTGTCACTCATCATGCTGTCCCAGAGCTTGTCACTGGTAACCCTGCCCAGCCTCACACCTCTGCAGGTGCAATGACTGTGGCTTCTGCAGAGAGGGCAGCCAGCACCTTTGGCAGTGGAGGGCTGCTACACTTGAGTGCAGCGCTTCAAGCAACAGACCACAGCACATGCCAGATGACACCTTGACTGTTGGAAAGAAAAGCCACCCTGAAGAGACAGGTCAGTGCGTTTGCCAACTGCCACCTTGCACAAAGCAGCAATGATGATGCCAGGCTTGTTTTCTTTGGGGCTTTTGCTTGTCCCTATTGCACAAACATCATCTGGAAAGCTCCAGGACAGAGAATTCATGGGGAGGCCTCCTTCTTGTTTCCCTCTACTCCCCTGGAGCTGCAATGGCATAGGAGGGAAGCGTGTCAGGGCTGAGCAAGGGGTGCAGAGCAGAAAGAGGTACTTGATGTGGAGTAGGGCATCCACATCAAATACCTGCCCCTGATGTGTCCGCCTTCCTGATGTGCCATCTAAGATAAGTAAGGATGAAAATTTGGGCATTTTACTACACCATGTCCCTGACAGGACAGGGCTCATCCTACCAGGGCTCATCTGGGTCATTTTTTGAGTACTTCACTTGGCAAGAAAAACAGTAGCGATAAGGTCTCTGGATGCACAATTAGAAGTATTCATAGAATAAGAGAGTAAAGTACATAGATGACATATAAGACTTTTTACTTTTTGCCTACATATCACGTTCATGTGTCTGCATCCTCTTCCCTGCAAGTCATGCATGCTATTATCCATTTTGCATTATCCTGTGCATGTCTCACTTAGCAGTGAGAACCAAGTCTTCTGTTCCTGTCTTTACTGTCTATGTTTGTCTTCTATTTTTTTTTAAATAAATTACAGTTATCTTTAAAAAAACCCAAATATATTTCTGTAAAAGCAATTGGAAAATTCTTTAAAAGGGCTTATATAAAGTGGGAGTCTCCCATAGGCACGTTTGTTTTTATAAAGTACTTTGCACTCAGAAAGTCAGATGATGTAATGACTATTCCATGATCTTGGTGTGTTATGTAAGGAAACATAAGTAATTTCCTCCATTATTTATAAAACTATAGAATGACCTGTGAATACAAATGCATACAATGAAGTAAATTCAGAATTCAGTATTCAGCAACTCCTACCATCTGGTATATTTTCATTTGCACTTTCCTGGGCTGCTGCTGAGCACATCACCATTCCAAAGAGGGTTTTTGTTTAAAGTGCTGACTTGAAGCATTTCCAATTTTATGCCGGACAGGAAAAATATAAACACACTACATTCCCTCATCTTTCTATAGCCTCCCCAAACTTTCATTTGTGACTGTTCTTAATGTTTTTGAAAATGGGGCATAACTGTTAGCTGACAAATAAATGTCTGAACTGAAGTCAGATGATTTTTTGTAATAGAAGGGCAGGAACTCACCCAGAGTAGTCAGATGCTTCACTCAGATGGATATTACAGGCATTTTTACACTCCAATCTCAGGAAAAAGATTTATGAACAAATGGATCCATTTTGCATGTCAGTGAAGGCTGTTCAGTGATTTGAGTTAGATAATTGACTTGCTCCATTTCGGAGTGTAAACACTCACCTTATAATTAAGGATCAGATAAAAACAGCTGGCAGCAGAATTATAGGTACTGGAAAACAGGAACTACAATGAGTCACTGCCACAGGGACTTTAGCTTCCATGTCAACAGAATTTGATATTTGCAGAGGGAGTAAATGGTGCTGAGGACCAAGCACTGGCTCCTATGTACAGCTTTCAAAAGTGAATCTTCATCCTAAGAGCTTCTAAATATGAATGAAGGCTGTCAAGGAAAGCAGAATAGATAAGAATATACCATTGGCCTTTGGAAATTTTTACCCTTGTGTCAGCCTGATTGGCAATTAGTGATGTGTCTTTTCCCTTCCAGTGTTACAGAGGATAAGTCAATGGCAAGACAATGACGGAGCATTTATAATTATTATTTCTGGTCATCTTGTGTTCTATGGCACAAAGACAAGAATTATAACTACAGACACCTAAATCTGTATTTAACCACTATACATTTGCTGATCAGAAACCATGTCAATCCTAGCCACCAATACACAGAAACTGTTAGCTTTCCACTCCCTTTCACCTTTTTCAGGGAAAAAATACAGCCAGATTTTACTGTGGTCTTGTACTGAGGGAGCCACAGGGGCAGCAGACACTCCAGTCTGGAGCCCATGGCAGATGAGCATGACTTCACTTCCACACCCACAGTAGAAAATGGACAACCTCAGCCCAAGATATTTCGGTGCCTGGTGACTGAATAGAAAATCATTAACTGAAGATAATTTAGGAGTAAGACTTCAGAAGGAAGTTTAGAAGGGTAGGCATCAGATGAGTTATAAGTTGCCTTTCCTGAATACTGGGAGGAAAATCTCACTGGGTAAGAATGAGAACAACTATACTGTCATATAACCAACGACAGATTGCTGAATTAGCATTTTTTACTTCTTTTCCCTCCTCCTAAAGGAGGAAGAGCTATGGAGCAAGCATATGTAAGGGCAATCACTGTCAGCACTAAAGACCTCTTTACATTTAGTGTAACGGGGAATTTATAACACTTTCTGTCTGGGACACTGCTGTAATGCTAGTGGCAATATCCCAGTTATAAACACTAAGCAGCTGATATATATTTAGCTATGCATTCATGCTTTTGCTAAGCCTCTAATCCCAGCTTTAAGTATACTTGCTAGTAGCAACCAGTTAAATCTTTGCTAGGATAAATCACTAGTTATCTGTTACATGTTTTCATTACTTTTGCACAGACATATTCTGTGATTCTGGGATTACTCAGAAAATGGTAGCAAAGGTGATCAATGCAACAGAAGCCCCAGATCAGAAAACACATTCCAAAACTACAACTACAATGGTAATAAACCTGTGAAATTCTAAGGTCCATCTCCCCCAAAATTATTGCTAGTCTTGGACCCAACTGTAGTACTAGTTTCAGTCTCACCCTGGAAATTAACCTAGCATCACTTAAATGTTGATTGTGTCATTTTCTTGAGATCGGTCATGCATTTGCTGTCATGATCTGGATTAAAATATGATTTACAGTAAGAGATTTTTTTTTAATAAATAAATAAAATTTGTGTTTCACTCGCCTGGCAACTGAGATACATAGCTCTGTTTCTGTGTATGTGAAAGGCCTTGTAGCAGTGCAGGTCAATATGGAAATACCACTGTGTTTTCAATGTCCTTTACTTTGATCTGGTTTCCTCTGACTCACTTCATGTACACCCTTCACAGGCAAACAATGAGTTCACAGTGATGAGGGACTAGACAGCTTTCTGGAGGTCATTTAGAGCATCTCCCTAACCAAGAAGCAATGACACATTTCATGTTCAAGCTCAGCTGGACTGGGCAGTGCAGAAACACCACAGGCCATGTGAAACAGAAACACTGAATCCTTGTCTATAAACTGATAGGACTCTGGGATATGAGAGGCAAGTAGAGAGCTGGGGGCATTGTTCTACAGGCTTGATAATCTCTATAATCAATGCATAATACAACAATATGACAGTTAGATACAACACTAAAATGAGAAAATGAGTTTATTTCATCTGGACTGCCAAAAATATAAGATCAGTACAGAAAAACACAAGCAGTCTCTAACCTGTAGGGAATAACTTCTGTTTTCAACCTGTTCACTTGGGTGTTGACTGCAAAGTTAATTCTCGATGAATGGTTAGAGGGATCTGTAAAAATAGCTTAGCAAGAAAGCAGCTAAGATACACAAAAGGTGCATTATACAAACAAGACAGATTTACACTATGCGTAATTTAGCTCTGTACTACCTAGAAATACATATAAACCTGTACACATGCATCTATATCATTTTGTGCCGGAACCTTATCTTTTGACGCTGCATAAAGGAGAAAATGAAACATCTTCCCAAGCCAGAATGGGGTCCCAGCTGTTCTGCAGACTGCCTATGTTCCCATTTACCAGAAACGTCCTACAAATAGTCACATTAGACATGACACGTACCAAAGCCTCTCCCTAACCTGTGATTTTGTAAGTTGTGGATGTGTTCTGTGGAAGCCAAAACAAGGCAAAAAGTTATTGACTGAATTACAGCTCTGCGGCCAGCTGACTGGATTCAAACACAAATTCAGATCATCTTAAGTCACCACTTGTCCTTCATGTTCCTTTGTACCCCATTAGGGAATGCAAAATCCTTATAGAATCATTTCAGTAATTCACTTTCATACATAAAGATCAAACATCTGCTTTGAGTTGCAATTATCCAGATTTTAAGTTGAAAGAGCAAATAAAAAGAGAAAGTAAATACTAAACAACTTCTAAATCAACGTTCACCAAAGTAAATAAAAAATTACTTCCCACTCATGTATAATCAGGGTCATTTTCAAGATATCATATTAAAGAACATAAAGTCATAAGTAATAGTACAACTAAATATCTTATTAAAAAGAAAAATTTTCTTTACCCTTCAGGGTAAAGACCGTGACTTTTTTTTACTGCCCTTCAACAGATTTCCAGATAATTTTGACACTGAAAATGGCATACAGTGTAATAGCCTACTCACATAACAGTGTTTTCTGCTGAAGGTATACTGTGCTTACATCTTGGACTAACAACCACTCTCAGTGAGTTTACTCATGAATTTCAAGTGCTGTTTTATCCCTAAAGTTTAGAATGTTTACCAGCACCTCAGAACAAAGCTATTTCTTCCACTATTCCATTTTGCATGCCTTCCCATAAAGGCCTGTATTACCGCACTTTATATAAGCAAGGAAAGTTTCATTTCTTTTTGTTTGATTTCAGAAAACTCTGTCAATCAATTTCTTCACAAAGTTACTTCTGATCTGGTGTCCTCAAAAAAGTCAGTCTGTGTGTTTCAAATGTCACCCTTCAATCTCCTATCAAGAATCAGATGGGTAGTGAACAAGGTATAACACTGAGATACTTGGCAGCCAATAAAGATGTTGCTTGACAGATTTTTTTGAAAACAACAATGGTGTTTATAAACAAAATCATTATAACCACTAACTTAGAAGTTCAATGTCATGTTCCATTACACGAAGCACCTAATACCATTTGTTAAAACCAAAAGCAATAAATAAGTTCCCCCAAAACACTCTTTGAAAAGAAATTTCATATACATTAAGGATGCACATATAGAGTACAGTAAGTGAAAGCTCTTAGTTCATATGACACGATAAGATCTTTCAAAGTACATAATCAGAAAGACATTTTGTATGGAAATATCTATATTTAAAGCTTGTTGCCTGTAAGAAAAATACTCTTCTGTAAGAAAAATTACTCATACCTACAATCTTTGCCCACTCCTCCTCCCACAAGTAAAAGGACCACCTGAAATAATTTGTCGAACACTAAAAAAACACAATAAGTCACATAACAAGTTTCAGTGAAATGCATTTTTAAATGGCTGAGTTATAAACCCCTTGAAATCAAGCTTTATAATGAAATGCTGATAGACCCTTAACTTTAATGGCTCTTCCAAGTGTTTCTAGAGCAGGCATTACTCACAATGTCATAAAGTGATGTTTAAAATGCTACAGGATTTTCTCCAGGCAAATAAGCAGGTGTTCAAGAGGGCAGCGCTATTTAAACCTCACTGATTTATGGACGTGCTGCATGAAAGACCAATAAGCTTTATGGAAGCCCACAGCAGAAACTCCAGACTTTCGTAGACACAGTACCACCATTGTCTGAAGATCACCAATACATATTAATTTCCACGTTGTAATATTTGAGCTCCTGCATTTTGTATGTGTTACCAGTAGTGAAATATATACCTTAACTCACAGAGTAGGGCTCTCTTTTACTGGTGTACTTTTCATAGAATATTGTGTGCCATAAAATCCAGTGCTCAGCTACTTCATCATACATAGTGATGTGAGTCACCTGATACATAGGTCTTTTACTGTTATTTCAGCAACACTGCTTCTTACCTCTTCCAAAATTTACAGTCACCAAGTCACTTCTCTCAAAATTTTTAATCTGATTTAAAAGAAGAAAACGTATCAAAATATACCTGCCACATTAACCACTGGTCAAAATCATCCTTTTGAAAATCATTTAACTATCAGAAAAGCAATCAATAGGTCATCAAACCAATTTCTGTAACTGATTAGCATTTTTTGTTTGTTAACACACACACACAAATCAATACACTCATGGCTACAGAACGTGGCCTAATGATTTAGTAAGACGGTAATTTATCCCAGCAAAAACTACAAAAAACAAAACAAAACAACAACCAAAAAACCCAAAAAACCTCCAAACAAACAAAAAACCACTATTAGCTATCAACAGCAAACCCCATTAAAGAAAACTGCTTGAAAAAAAAAGGCCATTACACATAAGACTGTAGTTAGCACCAAAACACCTGATATCTGTGGATAATTATTTTCATTTTCTCTTAAGGAATCAAAGCAATCCTATATTTTTAGTTGTACAAGACAGAACACCATCAGCTCCATACTGGTGCATATGATAAATAAATATCAACTGAAAAGTCCAAAGACAATAAAAAGGTAAATTATGACACCAGTTCAATTACCTGCAAAGCCACCTTAATATGACCACCTTTTCAAATGCTTTTTAAAAATCAACTTACCTGTATATTGCCATAACTCTAAGAAACTTATAAAAGGTCAAGTGAGAACTGCAAATTATATGCACCAACAAAGATCACATTCCTAGTACACAGGACTGACTTACATGGAAAAACCACAATATATATTTTACTCCCGTTTGTCCCATTACTGATTGATTCTACTAGATAACCTGTAATTTACACTGTAGTAGCAGAAATAAAACGTAGACAGTACTTACAGATGCAGCAATTAAATTCCATTTAATCAAATCACGCTTTGCAGATAGAGTATGCAAGTTAAAATTCAGATTTCTGTCACACATCTAATATTTCTCACTGAGAAATACTTGTGCAAGCACGCAACTAAGAACCACACAAAGAAGGAGAACTTACCCAGCTAAATGCTTTAATGAACTGCTATATAAAGAACAGACACCTTATGACTATCACAAAACTCTAAATATTGCTTGATATGGCCACCACTGAGTTATGCTTTGGTATAAGCAAAGTTCAGCACTAGCAGAGGAACAATGAGTCTGAGGTTCCCTGAGTACTATCTTCATTCATAAGTACATACAATAAAGACAAAAAACAATCTTCAGAATAATTATAATCTTAGAGTATTGAATCTTTTTTCCATACACTTGATCTTGCCTGCCATATTGACTTGGTGATCATAAAAAAATTTCATAATTTGGGAATTAAATTCCCCTGCTCTGAACCATCTACTGCACTCGAAGATTATACAGAGAAGTGTTTATGCTTTCTGTGCAAGGCTGAGACCTAAGATAACAATATCTGTGAGACACTAGTAAACTGACAAGAGTTAAGAAGGGAGATAATGATTCAGTGCTGCTTTTTCTTCTCAACTCTTTGTTTGGGGTACTTTATTCATGTGAACACAAATTAAAGGAATGAAAAGACTATACTTGGGATCCAAAGGAAGTTCTATTAATGAGTACCAGTTTTGATGCACTTTACAGTAAAGAATAATTTCAGATTAAATAATTTTAACACTGTAAAAAAGGTTTGTGTTTTTCATTTTGCCTAGGCCCATGTAGTTGGAAAGGCTGCAAGCCTACTTAGATCCTTCATCACAAGTAATACAGTTTTTGACTGTAACATAATGGCAAGGAAGAAACCTTTGAGTAGTTTTCTGTTTCGCTGTGGAGTTTTTCTAATTTATTTTCTTCCCAACTTCTCACTGCTTTTTTCCCTGTTAGGGCTTTGCTTTCATTAGCTTCACTCCCAAAAAAATACCTTGCCTTTAGATAACAGTGAAGATAAGAAGGGCAGAAGCAAGGACAGAAGTCCTCTTCCACTGACCTACAGATGGGGTCACAATAATGTTAAAATTCCAGATCCTTTAAAAGGTGATCAAACAAACCATCCAGAGCACAGAGGTTTGATACCATCATGATATATTGTACTGCTACTCTGCTCTTCTCTTCCTATTCTTCATGTCAGCAGGAAACAGAATTCACAAAATTGTAGCCCTCTGAACACATCAGTAAGTTATAGTCTTGTCCTTTTCAGTCTCCTGCTGGTTCAAATAACAGGAACCAAGAGAAAAAGTAGTTCAAAGCTCTTATGAATGACTGTAACAAATAAAGAATGCTTGAGGTGATTGTTAGGTACTCCACACCAACAAGCTTAACATGGTTGCAGTATCCTTCAGGTTTTTCACATTCTCAACAGAATTCAAGAAAAAATGTTTTCCCTCTGAGTGAACAAGCGAACACTGCCAGAGGAGGAGCCTAGAATGTGGTTATACAAATTTAGGCAGTATGGGCTCATTTTTATCTTTGTTGTCTGGTCCTATTTCCCCCTCCCGCCAACTTGGCATTTTGGGGTTTAGGCAAATGGTAAACAGAAACTGGTCCCCAAACTTAGTGAAAAATATTTTCATCTCCTTTTTTTTCTGTGAGGTTTTAGCACAAATAAGCATTTCCATCAGCAAAGTGTACACACTCTTGGCAACCCTATGTACTTTTTCTAATCCTTAAGGCTTCCTTCAGTTATCTTTGACATATACTAAACATGCATAAAGAATCTACACAGTTATTTGTATTTCCTTTGCAGAGAAGTCCTTAGTTCCCCTTTCATCCCACTTCATTCACTTTATCAGTAACTCAATTGCAGTATTTTTTCTATTTCCATTCAGCAAATGTTATGAGGGTAGAATTGTTGCATCGTACCTCAAAGAAATTGTCTTAAGAAATCACTGGAAAGATTTTCATCCCAGTTTTATTCAGCAAATGTTGGAGTGTTCTGCCAATTTTCACAGGAGATCAGCACAAACCTCTTTAGCACAGGTGTTTCCGGGACTGGGATTTGTTAGGAAAAGTAACTATTTAACAGTTTGTAAACCTTTTAAAGCCAAAACTGTCTCTAACATTTTTCAAGATCCTGTTGAAAATACCTGTACTTTTCTTGCAGGGGCCTTTGCCACAAATCTGATGATCTGGAAATCAATGCAAATAACATTATATGTTTCGAGTTCTAAAGAGGACTTTATCTTGTGGGATTTCACTTGTTGCTTTCATACACACTTGACAGTCAGTATAATCTTTAATCATACATTTCATAAACAAATGATGTATAGGGGTAGAGCTAGGCTTCTGTGATGGGGAGTTATTCTGTTAAAAGCATAAGTCTATTACTCTTATTTTCATTCATTTTAACACACCATTTCCACTGACTTATTCAGTTATTGCCAGTTCTAAGAGTTAGTGCAGCACTGCTTAATAACAATGTGTGGTTTCTGACACTTATTTATAGTATACTAAAACCAAAGTCAGACTGGGTGGTAAGAGTTTTAGACCACCTGGAATGTCTTTAAATCTTCAGCACATGTTTAACTGCAGCAAGACCAGAAATAATCCCAAATATGCAGTCATCACACTATTGGCTGATTCACCCTTTAAAATTATATATTCATTTCAAGGAACTATTTTTCCCAAGTGTCCTTTTAAAAAATAAAAAAAAGTTTATTGTAACTTTATCAGTTAAGTGATGGAGAAATACTTGGGGAAACAAAAGTGACTGTCAAGATTTTATTTTAAAGCAAGCCATATGTGGACAGCAAATTGATGGATTTCCTGGATTTAATTTTCCTTCTTTGACTCTCTTTGCCTTGCATGAAACAAGAACTGTACATTTCATGTGAGACGGCATCAGTTGTTTAGTTTTACGAGTGTCGAGTTGTGAGCTTAAAATATGCATCATGCAGTAACTGGTTTAGGAAAAAAACTATACTTTCTTTCAAAATATTAATTTAGTAAGTATTTCCTAAGTATCTGAGTGGCATTTCACATTGGTAATAAGGCAATAGAGTAAGCAACACCATTTTTAGTAGCTACGTTACAAATCAATCCCCCTCTTCTTCCATCTGTATTGTCATCTTCAGTGAAGGACACTGTTTGTCCCCTGTCCATCAAAGCACTTAAACTTTTGCAGTCTCCTTGACTTCAGTAGTGCTATTATTCATGGACCCAAAGTGAAACATGTACTCAAGTGTTTCTGGTGGATCAGAGTGTTGCTGAGCAAGGGCAGCAAAGCAGAATCTAGCCAGAGCTTCTAGCGCTGGAAATGTTCCATAGTAATAACATAGTTTTTTCAGGTACAATGGTTTTTTAATTTTTTAACAGTAAACTTGAATGTGAAGGGAGTTGTGAAATACATCATGTTGCTCTTTTAGCAAGTATAATTAAAATAAGAGGAAATTTGTAGTAACCAATGTTAAAAAGCAGATAAACCAAAATCAATTTGATACACAAAGCTATCTGAGGAAGACACATCCTTGGAGTGAATTGGAATAGATTCAGAATACTGACAATTTCCTAATTAATGAGGAGCCTCCAATTTCTACCAGCTTCATAATAGTGTTAAATGTTTTTAATTTAATTTATACTGACCCTCAATTACAAGGGCTTTTCTACACAGCCAGTAAACAAAGTTACTATGGAAAACTAGTGAAATTGCCACAAGCCAAACATATCTGTAAATAAGTAGCTGATGGTTACTGTAAACAAACTTTCTTACCTACAGCCTTTAAACTAGGAACAAAATAGTTTAAGTATTTGGAAATTGTCTGTGATAGACTGTCAAACAAGCACTCATCCCACAGTCTCATTACAGCGGAGATTTTCAAGTTAGGAGAATTTTTCTTGTACATGGTAAGGTAAAAGAGTGCTTGCTTGTCTTTATTAGAGGACAATAAAAGAAGGAAAAGCAATTCCTTAAGGACAGCAGTACAGTAAGTCTCTGGGATTTACCTTTGGCTATTTTCTTAATTTGGTTTAATTTCAGAAATGTTATCACAGGAGACAATAACGAAGGCAAAGTCAGAATAACCTCAGATGCAATGTACTGTTTAAATTCATACTTTTCATGCACGGTAGTTATAGTCACTACTATTATCATGGAAATACAGATGACGTAAATACATTCTGTGAGTGTTGCTCCTAAAAAAAAAAAAAAGAAAAAACAACCAAAAAAACCCCACAGACCTTTTCCCACAAGAACCTTATTTTTAATCAAACACACTTTACTCTTCAAGCAGGAAGCCAATTTGATATTACAAATGTTTTTGCCAAGTGATGGAATGTGCAGTCATGCACCAGCAATTGAATCCTGAAATTCAGTTTCTCCATGTTAGACAAGTAATAGCTTTCAGGTTCAAGCATGCACTATATTACAAGGGGAGGCACTTAAATACATAAAGGGGAGGCCATGCATTTTATTCCAGAAGACTGAAATACATCTTGCAATGTGGGGCTTTGATGTTATTCATATGCTAACAATATACCATTCCCTCCAAGTGCTTGATACATCGGAATAAAAAGACATAATTTGCTGACATTGTGCTGAACGCTTCCTGTCCAGAATACTGATCAATTGTCATTCAGCGTCCAAGGCAAATAACGCCCAAAATAGCCTTCAACATAACCTTTACATTACGCTTTTAACACTTAAAAATTCCAGTTAAAATAATCTTCCATTTTACAGCATAAAACAATGAAACAAAGACCATAACTGTATTTTCAGTCTGATTCTAAAGTGCAGTTCTAGTGCCCCAGGGACTTCTTTCATCTAGTGTAAATGCTGGCATATGATGTGATTGTTAACATAGCTGGCCACCAGATGAAGTAAATTATCTAAACTGCCAAGATTCCTACTTCCATTCCAATTTAAACATCAATTTAACAGAAAAACTGAAGGGTATTATGAAAGCTTTAGTATGAACCATTTCAGATATGAAAAAGAATAAAAGGATTTCTCAAGCCACCAAAACAAACAAATATGCAATTCATTGAACCTGAAGATGAGTTCAAAAATGATCAGTGCACAAAGGCATTTCTATCTAACACCCCATGCTGCTAAATTAATATAGTATAGCCTATGCATCTTGCAAAAAAGGAGTCATCTGCATGAATCCACTAGGGCATTATCCAGAAGCAACTGTTATACCAAGTGGTTAAAAGGGGAGCCTATAGCCAACAACTATCTGGTTACTTTTTCTAAGGGAAAACACTTTGAAGCATATTTAGGCTGTGAGATAGCCCTGTTCAGGGAGATTTTTCTCCAGTTTAAACAACTGTATCACAGATTTCTTTCTGAGAGTCATTTAGTCTCCTTTTTTCTCAGCTCCTTCCTCCTCCATATAACACGAATTCTCTTACTCCATTCAATGGCATACCCACAAGGCTGTGAGCTCTTTAACACAGCAGCTTCCTTTGCACAGCACAATGCAGTTACTTTTACATAAGGTACTGAAACATCACCACAGCAAGGTCCAGGCAATCCAGGAGACTCCTGGAAGGCATGGAGGATATCTTCTTAAGTCAAGGAGTACACAGCCCTAGCAGAAGGGATGCATTTCTAGATCTATTGGTCAGCAGTGTAAGTGAGCTAACTGGGGACATCAAGATTGGAGGCAGCCTGGGCTGCAGTGATCGCAGGTGGAATTTGCAGTCCTCAAGCTTATAAGTCAAGTAAAGACATGTACCTGAACTTTAGGAAAGCAAACTTCCATCTCTTCAAGGAGACAGTCAATGAATACCCTGGAGGACTTGCATAAATGGTCACATCCAGAGGCTAGTGGTCAATGGCTCAGAGTCCCAGTGGATGTCAGTGACAAGTGGTGTCCCTCAGGGGTCTGTACTGGGACCAGTGTTATTTAATATCTTCATTAATGACACAGATGTAGGGATCAAATGCATCCTCAGCAAACTTGCAGGTGACAACCAGCTGAGTGGTGCAGTTGACATTCCTGAAGGAAAGGATGTCATCCAGAGGCACCCAGAAAATAAGTGGGTCCATGGGAACTTCACATGGTTTAACAAGGCCATGTGCAAGGTGCTGTCTTGTTGAGAAGGACTTGGGGGTGCTGGTGGGTGAGAGGCTGGACATGACCCAGCCACATGCACTCACAGGCCAGAAAGCCAAACGTGCCCTGGGCTGCATCAAAAGCAGCGTGGGCAGTAGGGGAGGGAGGGGATTCTGCCTCTCTGCTCTGCTCTGGTGAGACCCCACCTGGAACACTGCATCCAGCTCTGGGGTCCCAGCATAGGAAGGATATCGACCGGTTTGAGTGAGTCCAGAGGATGACCAGGAAGAGGAACAGAGGGATGGAGCATTTCTGCTATGAGGAAAGACGGAGTGAATAAAGATTGTTCAGCCTAGAGAACTGCAGCAACCAGCCCACCCACTGCCCTTCCTATGCCATATTCCTCTCCCCGGCTCTGCCCTGCCCCTAGTCCTGGCCACTCCCTCGGGTTCTCCCTATTGGCTCCTGTACCCCAACTCCACCCATGTAGTGCCCGTGAGCAAACACCCCCGTTCCGGGATTACAGCGTCTCTGTTCCCCTGGGAGCCGCCCGGACAAGGTGCTTCAATAAAGCTCTTCAGGGGCCGCCATGAGAGNGCCGTCCGAAAAGGACTGCGGGAGAGCCGAGAATGGCTGCCCTGCTCTAAGAAGCCCCCACAGATATCCCAGGGAAAGCTGCAGCTGCTAAACTAAACCTAGCACTGCAACAGAGAAGAAAAGGCTTCAAGGGTGACCAAATTGTGGCCTTCCAGTATCTGAAGGGAACTTCAGAAAGGAAAGATGGGGAGAGACCTTTTGCAAGGGCATATAGTGACAAGACAAGAAAGAATGATTTTAAACCATTTTTGGTATAAATTATTTTTAAACCTACTCCCAGAATAGGTTTAGATTAGATAGTACTAATAAATTTTTGACCATGAGGTTGATGGGAAACATGTTCCCAGAGAAATTGTGGCTGCCCCATCCCTGGTGTGATGGGTGGCCCCATCAAGGCCAGGCTGGACAGGGCTTTGAGCAACGTGCTCTAGTGGAAGGTGTCTCTGTCCATGGCAGGGAGTTTCTTACAAGGTGATCTTTACATTCCTTTCAACCCCAACCATTCTATGATTCTATTAGACAGAAAAAAAACATAGGCAGTATTAATCCATGTGCCAAGAAGATGTTCAAGTCTCAAAGTATGTGAGAGGACTCTCTGAAATGTTCTGGGGCAAATGACATTTTTATAGAGAGGAGGGCCCAACTCTTCAAGGACTTATGTGACTAGCTAGTGCTTTAAAAAGGAGTGACAAGTGTTAAGATGTGATTCCTTGTAAATGGTCTGCACAGGAGAAGAAAAATACATTCAATCAGCAAATGTACTCCATAATTCTAGTAGCTCTTCCTCCAGTACTATGGAGTCCTACAAGCAATGTTAAAGTGACAAAAAGATCTTTCTGCTAGTAGGTTAATCACAGTGCACCCAGTGGGCATGCATGCGGTTTTTTGTAACACCCAAGTTTATTACCTACTAGCATATGTCGTCTTTGTCCCCTAGTGGGAAGAAATGGTCTTTCTGCGTTATTCTTGAACAGAGGAAAGTTTATCAGTAAACAAGACTAAGAAATTACCAAAGGGAAGGACATCCTTTGAAGAAAATCCAAGTATGATTAATATGTTCTGGCATTAACAAGACTGCAATGGATATAATTTACCTATTTTGGTCAATATATTGCAAAAAAGGATAACAACATGATTGCAAACAGATCGGCAAAATTATTAAAGAATATAAGGTTTTTTCCTACAATTAAGGGGAAATGACACTGGTGGCAAACTTAATGAGAACATGAAATGAGGCCAACTTATAAAATTGACTAGATCACTAATTAAGCCAAAGTAGTCCTTTTGGAGTCAAATGGCAGAGGAAAAACAAAAAAAGCATCATCTGACACCATTTACTTGACAGTGGCTGTATGTGGAATAGAGTGCCAAATCAAAGAGGTGGTGACAATCACTTTGAAGAGGATTTGACTATTTTGACAAGACAAAATTAGTGAACATATCAGTAAAGGATATTTGTTTCACTATTCCGTAATGCTCTCAGCCAAGTAGCTACCAAAACTTCAACTCCACAACATAAGCAAGAAAAAAAAGAAGCGGTATCAGAAGGACAAACACACTACTCATTATTCAGATAATATGACTGTATCACCTGTAGGGACCACTTTGCAAATACTTCAGTGCATGTACATCCAAACATGTACATCCAAAACACTGGATTTACATGATTTAGCTGCCACATCATTTTCATGCAAAACTCCACATTTTCCAAAGTGCCTAAGATGAGACAAAGGAACTCAAAAAGCTAGCAGCATTTACACCTAACAACCAAAACTTTAGAACTAGATCTTAAAGCCATCCTCACAGTTTACTACTTAGATATAAACAAAAGTATAGGCAGCAGAGCTTAGATTAGTATTTATGAAGGCAAGACAGTCTTCAAGCGACGTTCCATTCTTGGCATTCATACACAAATGTTTTACAGCCTATAAATAAAGTCAGCACTTTCACCATCCAGTTTAAGTGACCTCTCCCACTTAGGGGGTACTGAGGTAGCTGGAGGAAGTGCTTGCCAAGACACTTTGAGAGGGGAAGGTCCAGTCAGCTGGAGGTTAGCAAACATGACCTCCATTGACAAGAAGGGTCAGAACAGAAGATCTGGCCTGTCAGCCTGACCTCAGTGCTGGGGAAGATCCTGGAGCAGACACCTTGAGTGCCATTATGCAGCACACACATCACAACCAGAGGATCAGGATAAGCCAGCATGGGTTTATGAAAAGTGGGTCATAATGATGAAGAGGGACTTCATCTCCCTCTATGCCAAGGTGAGTCTTTTAGTGGATGACAGAAAGGCTGTGGATGTGTATACTTGGATTTTGGTGATTCCTTTGACTTCGTTTCCCACAACACTCCCCTGCAGAAACTGGCTGCTCATGGCTTGGACAGGTGCACCAACCACTGGGTGAAATCTGTCTGTGTGGCTGTGCCCAGAGAATGGAGGTGAGTGGTGCCACATCTCGCTGGCAGCTGGTCAATAGTTGTGTTGCTCAGTATTGGGGCCAGTCTTGTTTAATGTCTTTATCAATGATCTGGATGAGGGGATGACGTTTCCCCTCTGTCAGTTTGCAGGTGACAGTTGGTTGGGTAGGAATGCTGATCTGATGGAAGGCAGGAAGAATCTTCAGAGGGATCTGGACAGGCTAGACCGACGGGCTGAGGGCCTTATAGATGAGGCTCAATAAGTCAAAATAGCAGATCCTGTACTTGGGTCACAACAACCCCAGGCAGTGCTCAGAATGGCTTGAAAGCTGTCTGGTGGAAAAAGATCTGGTCTTGCTGGTCAGTAATGGCTGAACATGAGCCAGCTGTGCCCAGTTGGCTAGGAAGGCCAATGTCATCCTGGCCTGCCTCAGCAATAGCGTGGCCAGCAGGACAAGGGCAGTGATGGTTCCTCTATACTGGGCACTGGTGAGGCCATACCTCAAGTCCTGTGTTCAGTTCTGGGCCCCTCATGACAAGAAAGATGTTCAGCTACTGAAGTGAATCCAGAGAGCAACAGGGCAACGGAGCTGGTGGAGCTTCTGCTCTCTACAACTGCCTGAAAGAAGGTTTTAGCGAGGTGGGGGTCAGCCACCTTTCCCAAATGACAGGTGACAGGACAAGAGGAAACAGCCTCAAGTTTCTCATGGGGAGGTTTAGATTGGATATTAGGAAAAATTTCTTTGCTGAAAGGGCTCTCAAGCCATGTAACAAGCTGCCCAATGAGTCATCATCCCTGGAAGCATTTAAAAGGCATGTAAATATGGCACTTAGGAACACAGTTTAGTGTTGGACTTGGCAGTGTTGGGTTAACCGTTGGGCTCAATGATCTTGGACGTGTTTCTCAAGCTAAATTATTCTATGATTCTATAAAAATGTTGAAAGAAATCTCTGCTCTGCACTCACTTCTTAGTGAAAAAAAGAGAAGGCACAAGAGCAATGCTTACCAGCTGATGAGAACAAACATCCTGTAAACAGCAGCAGGCTGTCAAGTAACTATTTGTTGGCATAAATATTTGTCTTTGGAAAGTGTAAAGGGCCATCATTTTCAGCCTGCAGAGTTACCGCCTGGTACTTACATGACATGGGGTTTTTTTAAGAATAGCTACAAAAGTTTGTAAATACAATTTTAAGCAAAATTATGGCACATTAGTAGGTTTTGTTCTTATACAATAACAACAAACACCAAGAAAAATACTTCAGTAATAACCTGAGAAAGGAAAGGCAGGAGGAAGTATAGAGACTGAATACAGCGAAAAACTTTGTCCCCCTCCAAAAAAGAGATGGGATGAAGGTGGGACAAGGCACAGACTTAAACTCATCATACTAAACTGTGGATTCCATCAGAATGATCTTTGGTTTTCCCCATCTCTCCCTTCAGAAATCTTACAAACACTTCAGAGGTTTTTCAGTTCTTAATTGATGCATCCACAGGACACCTAGCCCCAGAAGTAAGGCACACAGCGTACTGTGTTATCGTGTACTGTGTTATTTATTTTCACTAGTTATTGTAAAAGATGTAAACAAATCAGCTACGATAATTTGATATTGAAGCCATCCTACATGCAAATATTGCAAAGTTCTGACCTTCTCATCAATGTGTTTATTCTTCCTATCACTATTTAAATGAATTAGTATTTTACCCTTACCTTATAAACAGATAAAATTCCACGGAGATGGAATAAAAAAGAGCAATGTTTTAAGCACAGTCCACACTCTTGTGCATTTCCATCCTGCTTTTCCTAAATCACAAGCTTTCGTGGGTGTGTATGCATTTATATTTGTGGTTTATCATTACTTTCTTAGTGCTTTCTTAAGGGAAATACCTAATTGGAAGAGAAGTCACACAAAACAAGCACGTGTCCTGGACATGCAACCACAACACAATCAATGCTTGTAAAGTGTGGAAAGGTAGGTATAAAAAAATATGTAATATACAAAGGATGCCTCCTCTCTAGCATTCCTTTTCAACTTCCTGATCTTGGACGTTCTGATCAAATTGCAAGCTATTTACAATGGTTCCAAAATGCTGACTTTGCTAATGCACAGACCTCAGCAGGACAAGGACTGTTGAGGATGATTGATTGAAATTCATAACATGTTGCAAAATTATTTCTTTGAGATAGCCAGTAGGGAACCCTTGTTTGTTGAACTTATTATCCATTCATGTATTCATGAAACAAAATACAATAAAAGCATAATCCCTCCATAGCGCCTGAATGATCACATTGAAATGAACCCAGAGCTTTGCAGTGCTAAGCAAGGTCTTTACTCTGCAACAGAACAGTTTTATATTGCAATATCATTAGCTGAGCCTAGAGTTTACATTATACTTATAAATCAGCAAGGGAAATTTAACCTGCATTGCAATCTAAGGTTATGCTGAAAATCAGATATTAAAAATACACATGCATAATAACAACTGCTTATGGGACTTTTTTATTTTCTCCCTCCTAAACGATTAGCAATTACTGTGTTGAAATGTAAGTAAGACTGTGAATCTGCTTGCATTTTGACAACTAAAATACGGGTCAAAATAAACACAGGAATGTCAAATACACTTTGGTGATCTGAAAGTTCTTAAAGTAAGTTAGTAACAGAAAAATTGAGTTGTCAAACCTGTTAGTTGAAAAAAAATTACTGACAAGATTTGAATCAGACTTTCCTGTGTTTAAAATACTGACAAAATAAAGGACTGAAATTTAAAAAGAAAATCACTGTAAAAAGATCCAGCGCTGAAAGTGTTTACATTCACAAATGTGAATGGGATATTTATAAATTTACTGTACAGTAAGATACCAAGCAAAGCTTGATTTTCCATTCCTTACTAAACTTTCCTGTTGTTTCTAAAGTAAATATTTGCATGTTTCTATTCATCTTGAGCTAGTTTTGCATTCTATATTCACATTCTATCCTATCTTGAGAACAAATATATTTACACACTATAGACATCAGGTTTTGCATTACTAATTTCCATAATTTGTCATTTATTTTCAACCATAGTAGATGTAGAGCCACTTGGCAAGGCACTATTACTGTATCTGAACTTGCTGTTGTCAAACTGTTGTGCCAAACTAAGAGGACTTCTGGAAATCATCTTGACAAATTGTTTCCTCTTGCTTCAAAAGGAATCCTCCCTCCTCTCTGCAAAATGCTTATAACTTGTGATAGAAGGATAAGAAGTTCTTGACTTTGAGAGGTCTAGGTCAGTTTTTCATCAAATTCTTTCTATTACTTTTGATCAACTAGACCAAAAAAAGTAAAAAATACTTGAGTTAACAAAGTATATCTGACTGCATAAACTTAATTTAATTTTGGAGGAGATAGAGAAAATAATTAGGCCCAAACATAATCTTCCAAAGTTAAAGTTAACCAGATGGGTAGATACTCATCTCAGTTCTCAACATGAAAGTTGAAGGATCACTGTTTATGGGACACCTAGCCGATTGTCTTTCAAAAAAACTTCCTTCTCCTAATCTGTGTTCTCACCCCTTGAACTGGGAAAAGGAATTCAGTCAGGAAAGGTTGTGTGAGCTCTGTTCAGTTAGCAAAGAATGGCGATGGGTACCAAATCCCATGAGAAGTTTTTAGGTGCAGAAGATTACCTCTTCCCTTTCCTGTGACCTAAGAATAAAGATTTGCATGATGCCATCCCAGCAAAGGGAAAAGCATAGTTGCATGTCGGATTTGATGCACTTGCACAGCATAAGCCTGTACTCCAGAAAGATTTCAGCCTTTTTGAATAAACAGCACCCTAATACTTGAACAGAGAAAATCACTTAAGTTTAACTTCAAAATAACATGTCAATGAGATTCTAACACCATGCACAATCTCACTCTGTGTTGTAAAGTGTTAGGGGTTTTTATTTGCAAGAATTTAAATATTCCCTTTTATTTACAGTCAATGTCCTGACCTGCTGTTATTCCTGGCTACCACTTTGTTGTGTTGATACACAGAAAGATTAATATTGATGCTTCCAAGACAATAATGTTTTCTAGATAATGGTGAAAAAACAGGGCTTTAAAGAAACTTTTCTTCAGCTGGGAAACAGTGAAAATTGTTATGATCTTGTCATCACTTCACCAACTACTTCTGAAATAACTTCAGATTTTTTTGCATTCTTTTCTTCTACATGTTATTAATGGTATCAGCTATAAATCGATAGGAAGTCTAAAAGTATTACAAGCAACTCTACACCAGCTAACAAGACATTCTGCTAACAAGTCACTTAACAATAAAGCTTCCAAGGCATTGGGGACATCTAAAAATGTCATTTCATATGTAATGCCATTACTTCAAATGGTGACTCTGACTAGAATCAAATTGGAAATTTTCAGAAAAGTAAACCTGGTTAACAAGCTCATAAACTGCAGAGCTTAAATTAAAAGGATATTATTTCAGTCAAATAAAACTTGGAAGATGCTTGCATTCGAATTAAATGGTCAGGAAACAGGAAGCAAATAAATTTTCTGAAACAGATGTATAACCTCTTAGGAGTGTCTCTCAATAGAAAACAAGGTCTTTCCATGATGGGATGGGAGAACGTTTCTTCAGCTCAATAGTTGACGTTCTCAACCATTATTCTCATGATAAGATCTTTTTCGCATTATCATGGACATGCAGTCTTTCATGCCAGTGAATACCATGCAAAAGTATACTCATATGCCTGACTGGTGTACCCACAAGGCAGAGAATACTGGTAGGCAGAGAGGATAGCTCAGTTTGCAGTAATTGCATTCACCCTGGGAAAAAAGAATAACTGGTTCAACAGTACTGATGAAACACTATTGATGCAGCTACAAAGTACTCAGGATTTTGATTAGCTCACTTATACTGTGCATCACATCACAATCACAAATATGGAATATACACACACACCCACACTCACCAGAGACTTTTTTTCTACCAGTCCTTCTCCTCCAACCAAAGCTCTTACAAGCAGGAGTTTTCCTTTTGAAGGAATCAAACTCCTTCATTCTTAGGCTGCTCAACCAGGCTTTTTGAAGCACCACTCTCTTAAAAGCTGGATCACTCCCTCCTGCCTTAAAAGATGTCCAATATCTATATAAGGTAGTCAGACACAAGCCTGTCATATTTTAAACCAAATAAGACCCAAAAAACTAATCCTATTGTTAACTTCACACTGAGGCTGTTTCATCCAATCCTTGTCTATGTAAAGCTTCAGCTTTTCTCTTGTACCTCACACCCTGTGGTCATTTTGTGGTCATTAATCTAGGTAAGAGTAACTTGACCTAATTAACCTGTGATTGCTAATCATATATATATATATATATATAAAAAGATTGTTTGATTTTTTATCCTGTTCCATCTTCAGTGGTTACCCTATACAATTTCCTATATCAAATGCAGACACCAGCAAATACGAGGTCTCCTGTGATGGTTAAGAAGAAGTGATAAATCAACGTTTCAGACAGTAACTGTCTCCGTAAGGAACCCTCCCAAGTGCCACTGTGAAAGACTCCTGTTAGATTCTAATTATCTCGTTTTTGTCTATCCATTCATCTTTAACTGATCTTTCACCTTCCTAGTCAGGTAAAACAGTCAAACCTCAAAAAGTGAGAAGACCTCTGAGAAGGACTATACATCCTGTGACAGCAGCTCAGGAAAACACTTGAAGTGTATCTTTTGCTATGGTGGAGGCCTGATCAATGGGCACCTAAAGTCAGTGGGAGTCTATAGATTTCAGAAATCTTGATCATTCATATTAGGAAAAAAGGTTTGCCCTGTTTAGCACGCAGTTGTTCCTTATTACAAATACAAACACCAGCTGAATGCTCAATCTACCCATTACTAAACTTCTTTACTTTTTACAAAACTATTCCAAAAAAGTCTTATCTGACCCTAGAGCAGAGAGATTAAAATTTAAGTGTCTCAGAGCAGCAGTCTTTCCTGCTCATGCCCAAGTGTTTTGCATGCTGATTTCAACAGGGTGTGAAAATGCCAGCAGTTAGACAAGTGTAAGCCCCTGTTTTCTTGTGAAGTTCATTTTAAGATCAAGGCTTGAGTCAGTGTAGCCATGGCAATTTTATTGTAGCACACTAATATCCAAAGTGTTACCATGGAACCGAATTACAAAGACTTGGACAATCAATTCCAATTATAATAGTTAAATGGTCATGACTTAAATTGTGCGAATGGCAATTTTCATACACATATTTGAATGAAATAATTCTATTTATTGAGAACAGAGAGAGTTGTGCTTAGCATTGTAATACCAAGGCATGTCATTCAGGATATAATGACATAATTTGCCCTGATATTCACACATGCTACTTTTCTTTTTCCTTTTTTAACCTACATTCAAGTGCCATTCAAAAAGGTAGACTCCTGCTGTTTTTAAAGATCAAAGAAGCCAAGAAAATTACATCCAATCAGATCCTCAGCAATCAAACATTCATCTGTTCGATATTTCAAAAAGCAAACACATCAGCACCAACTGGAACTGGCTTTTACAAGGTAATTTTTTATCTGGAAGTCAAATAATAGTACAATTAAATTTCCCTGTTCGTTGATTTTGGAATAAAGCAGAAGAACGAGGATGGGTCAGGATAATCCAAAGGCATTTTAAAATATAGATTTGGTTATTATTTCAGAAAGAACAAGAATAAAAGGTAATTTAAACTTTTTTCTTGATTGCAAGCAAGAAGAAGCAGAAAAGAGTGAAATAGCAGACTAGGCAAAATAAGTCTCCTTGACTTAATCCTTCCTTCTATCCTTGACAGGAGACACTGAATACTTTATTAGCACACACCTAATACACTGTCAAGTGGTCAGAGAACCAAATATTGCAGCTATTCCAAGGGTATCATTGTTTTGTGAACTCTGACAGGAAAACAAGAATACAGAATATCTGCTTCAGCAGAGCAAGTGAAGCATTCTCCACTCACAGTCAAAGATATTTTGGAGCCTAAACATTAGCTACACTTACTGCTCATTTGGACAAACAATCAAAGCATGCAGAAATCAAAACAGCGGGTTGTTTATTACGTGCCATCTGCCACCAACATGACATAAACTTGGACAGCGTGATCTATTACTGTTTGTGCAACAATGACGTGGAAGTGTTTACTGGTAGCAAGATTTTATTGAGAAAGCGAGTTTATTTTGCAATTGTTCTAAGAAGAGTCCAACTTGCTTACATAATTTCTTGGACAAATGTTGTGTCGATTGAGTGCCTGAAGTCCTATTCACCTGGAAAATCTAATGTATGACAAGAACAAAAAAACCTATACAACAGCATGACCATTATGGCTCTGCAAAGTAAAAAAAAATACCTGCAGTAAAAAACACCACACTGATTTAAGCACTGCTGTCAACATTTGCTTCTTTTAGGCCCTAAGGACCAATAGACTCTTACAGGGAAGCAAATCTGGGTCTTACAGACAGGCAGAGCTCCTGCTACTGATTATTCACAGTCGGGTCCCCAGAAGATCTTACCACATCTCATATTTTTCAATTTGAAAGAATCTACTACTTACATTGAAGCCTCCTTTCTCCCAGAAATTCAATCTATCAATAAAAATAGAACATCAGCACAAAAAAACACACAACCATTAAAACACCACCAACAACAAAAATCCAACCCTTCAGAACTGACTTTTACTTCTGACTTTCCCTTAAGTGTTCAGTAAATTAATATATGACTATCCATCTGAAAAATCATTATCCACCAATATTGTCCGTAACCACAAAATAATACTACTCACTGACGTGAAACTAAGTTGGAAACCTCTGTAACTAACCGTCTCTGTCACAGCCTCCTTTCTCTTAATTGTGTACTTTGCTTCTAGGGTAAGCAAATGACAGAAAGGAACCCAGTTTGACTGTTAATTTATTGTTACAGTAGTCAATTATTCATTTATTTTAGCTGCTTTTTCCATCTACTCAAACAGTAAAAAGAAGACTAGTGCCTTAAAAGTTAATGCTGTACTAAGGTGAGGGGAAAAAAAGAAAGGAGTAGAAAAGAAATACCACGGGATCAGGAGAGACCTGGTTCTTTCCTGGTTCAGAGACCTCCTAATGCTGACACACAATCTACAGTAATATGGTGAATTATCTTTATTCCCCTACTCTAAGAGCAAAGAGAACAGCACATCACATATTTACAATAGTGAGTGTTTCTCAAGTCTAAAGAATTTGAACGGAACTTGAAAAAATGTCATTAATGTTTCTGATTTGTACCAAGAAAATCCCAACCAATTAAAGATTTATTACATTCATTCCAAAGTACAGCATATCAAGTTTCACTTCCATAGCTGATGTCTTCCTATTATCCTGTCATTCTCCGAGGCAACCAGTGACAGGATGAGAGGACACAGTCTTAACAGGGAAAGTTTAGGCTAGACATCAGAAAAAATTCTTTACAGAAAGAGTGGTTGGGCATTGGAATGGGCTGCCCAGGGAAGTGGTGGAGTCACTGTCCCTGGAAGTGTTTAAAAAAAGACTGGATGTGGCACTCAGTGCCATGGTTTTGTTCATAAGGGGGTGTTAGGTCATAGGTTGGACTTGATCATCTCCAATGTCTTTTCCAACCTAGCTGATTCTGTGATTCCATGATTCTGTGAGAATCACAGCTGGAAGCTGTACCTGTGTCTGATGGAGCCAATGCCAGCCATCTCCAAGCCAAGCCCATCAGTGACAGTGGCAGCACCTCTGGGATAGCAGATGTAAGAAGGGGAAGAATTTATTGTGCAGAAGGAATTGCAGCCAGAGTGAGAGAGCAACAGCCCTGTGGATACCAAGGTCAGTGAATCATAGAATTATAGAATCATTAAGGTTGAAAATACCTCCAAGATAATAAAATCCAACTTTTGACATCATATTCCCATGTCCATTAAAACATACCATGAAGTGCCATAAAGAGGGAGGAGGTGCTCAAGTACCGGAGCAGATATTCTCCTGCAGCCCGTGGTGCAGACCATGGTGAGGCAGCTGTGCCCCTGCAGCCCATGGAGGTCCGTGGTGGAGCAGAGATCCACCTGCAGCCCCTGGAAGACCTCATGACAGAACAGGGGGATGCCTGAAAGAAGGCTGTGACCCTGTGGGAAACCCACACTGGAGCAAGTTCCTGTAGGACTTGTGACCCATGGAGCCCATGTGGGAGCAGGTTTGCTGACAGGACTTGTGGCCCTGCATGGATTCCACGCTGGAGCAGCCTGTTCCTGAACTGCACCTCCGGGAAGGGACCCACACTGGAGCAGGGGAAGAGTGTGAGGAGTCCTTCCCCTGAGCAGGAAGGAGCGCCAGAGACAAGGTGTGATGAACTGACACAGCCCACTCCCCCGTCCCCCCAAACTGCTGGGGTGGAGAAGGCAAAGAAAACATGAATGAAGCTGACCTGGGGAGCAAGGGAGGGGTGGGGAAAAGTTGTTTTGAATTTTGGTTTTATTCCTCATTGTTCCACTCTTGAGTTGTTGGGCAATAAATTAATTTCCTCAGGTCCAGTGTCTTTTGCCCATGACAGCAATGGGTGAGTGACCTCTCCCTGTTCGTATCTCAAGCCATAAACCTTTGGTTGAATTTTCCCTCCCCTGTTCAACTGAGGAGCAGAGAGATAGAGCAGCTTTGGTGGGCACTTGTCTTCCAGCCAAGATCAACCCACCAAAACATACAATTAGGTGTATTTAATCCTATCTAAGTAGTTGTCCTAATCTTGTAGGTTTCAGTAGCAAGTGGACTGATTTGGTATCCTTTCTGTAGATTCAAATGCATATTCACAACCACAAAAACCTGGGAAAGCAAAGATATTCTATGGAAAGAATCCAAGCAAAATTAGAAGTAAAACTGAATTACTCATTAACTCCAGGCAATGCCAAATCCTCCTCAGCAGAATGATTTCTCTTCCAAAAGCTTAATGTGTTATGTTTTCTTACTCTTCACAAGGCTTTCAGTTTTATGAATAAATGTTTTCCATACCACAAACAGATGCATTTAAGGACAAGCTTTTTCTTATGAAAGCTGAAGAAAACCATTAAAAATTAGCCTAACCAAAGAAAAGCAAGCCAAAGAAAAACAAACGTTTCTTCTACTGCAACCATTCAGATGCTGTGCTTGGGTGTGATCAAGCTGCTTGGTCAGAGAAAATCTCTTACATTAAGAATAATAAAAATAACTACTAGTCGACATATGTCATGGGTTCCTTAACTTTTTGGACCCTAAATACCTGTCATCTTTCAAAATTGCTCATCTTTTTTTTTAACATTAAAACACTAGAGATGTAAGATGTTTCCTGAATGAAGGTGAACTGAAGCCTGCCTTGAAGACCAGCTGTGCATACATACATGATCTTGATGACTACTAGGTGGGTTTTGTATTAAAAATGCCTACAAGAGAAGAAAATCAAGTTTAAGAAGATAGTAACCATACTCACATTATATAAAAAACCATGGCTTAAGCTCCATCAAAAACAGGTTCACATTTCTATTTGATAATACTGAAATCATCACTATAGGCCTCCAGCCCTATTTTTAGATTTCAAGAGCTTCCTTTAGACTACTTTAACCTTGAGGGGAAATGGTATAAGAATATTTGGGGGTTGGTAATTTGGACAACTAAATTATTAATAAAGAAATAAACACCTTATATATAGAACTAAAAACAATAAATACAAGGTATTTAATTCAGCCTCAAGTTTATTTATTCATAAAAAGTTCAGTTTTCCCAAAATAAAGGGTGATTTTTCTGAAATCGTAGCGTGCAGAAAACATTTCAGTCCACAAGTGCAACTATTACTTAATAAGCTCTCTTCATTAAAAAACCCCAAAACCTTCAAAAAACCCCATCAAATCTAGTCTGAGTCAAATTTTCATTGGAATTATTTCTACCACAGAATAACAAAGACATTAGCAAAATATTTCAGTCAGACTTTCCAAATCTCACTATTTTAAATTGTTCCAACTTAAACACATTTAAAACATAATAAAACTCAGCAAGTATAATCTAAATCATACACTTACCAGTCTTGATAATACTGAAATCTATGTCTGCACAAGCCTTTATGTCTGAAAGTTACCATGGAAACAAATTCTACATTTCCACAAATTGTAAGAGCCAAACAGTTAAAAACAAAACTAAACTAAACAAAAAATATTAACTCATTGTTAACTACGCCTTATTTAAAGTGTTAAGAAGGTAATGGCTAACTAGCTTTTAAAAAGGAATAATGAGAGTGACACTCTCATTAATTAATTAATTAACCAGGGATCCTAAGTAGAACGGCAAGAGAGAAAGAGAGAGAAAGAGAGAGAAAGAGAGAGAAAGAGAGAGAAAGAGAGAGAAAGAGAGAGAAAGAGAGAGAAAGAGAGAGAAAGAGAGGAAGGGAGGAAGGAAGGAAGGCAGGAAGGAAGGCAGGAAGGAAGGAGCTACAGTGTTTCATTCAAATAAGCATTTTTTACAGTGCATTTACAACATGCCATTGTATCTGTTAATATTGCCACTAAAGCACAAATTATCCTGTGACCTAGGTGGAGGTACAACTGCTGGCTGAAGCTTTAGCTTCAAGCAGTGTATACTCAAACTGTGGCCTACATTAGAGAATTACTGAGATTTAATCTCTCACAGCTTTGGTTTCCTGTCTATAAAATGGGGATGGCATAGCTTGCAAAAACAGATAATACTTGGGAAAGGTACTGCTTAATGTTTATCTGCACATCATACAATGTCATACAATTGCCATATTGTGCTCTGCTTATATTCCACGATGTTTATCTGTGGCCTTGGGCAACGCAAAGCAGCTGTCTCATGTTTGTAGAGGTGAACAGATGCATCTCCTGATACCTATATTATAACAAGGTCTAATACATTTCAGACTATACGTGACCTAAAAGTATATGAAAAGTCCAAACACAAGGCCTGAAAGCTAGAACATACACAAAGGAATATCAGCTGTCCCTGCTTGACCTAAGTCCATGAAATTTCTACAATTGGATAAAGTACTCCTGGAATACTTGTTACTGCAGAAGTCCTTTTCTTATCCATAAGATGCAAAAATAATCAGAAATTGTTCTGATATAGCAATAGCTTGCAGAGTCTCCTGCCTTTGGGAGACATGATTCTCAAAATATCCAACACTGAGGTGCATCATCATCTTCCTGTTCAGTTTGAAATCCTGTTTCATAGATTCATAGACTGGTCTGGGTTGGAAGAGACCTTAAAGAACATCTAGTTTGAACCCCTCCTTCCACAGGCAGGCACACCTCCCACTAGACCAGACTGCTCAAAGCCTGATCTAGTGGAATTTATCCTCTGAATTCCCACCACTCTTTTTAACCTTTTTTAATCTCTATATTGATTTTACACATTGTGTCTTCTGAGAATGCCCACAGTGTGACAGTCCTGATAGTGGCTCAGATCACGTGAATTCCTGTTAATTACAAACCAGTTTCAAAACACTGTCAACACAGAAGTACATCAGATAGTTACTGTTCTTAACCTAACCCAAACTGAAACTCACGAAGTTTTTTCCCCTTTATTTCAGTAGCTATTTCTAAGACATCTTTGAAACATGGCAAGTTATGTACCAGGAATTTTGAACTTGTGCAGTAAAGAGTCACATCAACTGAAAAAGTTTAAGATCAGGAGTTGACAAGGAGTCAACAGACCTTTGGAATGTATTACAGTGCTACCCTGTCTGCACAAAAAAAAAAAAAAAAAAAAAAAAAAAAAAAAAAAAANNNNAAAAAAAAAAAAAATGGGGGGAAAAAAAAAGCCATCTCACTTCTATTTCAGTTTTTTTCCTTACTATTTTTTACTTCTTACAGTTAAGAATATTTCTTATAAAACAAATGTTTTCTTCAGCCTCAATGCTAAAACAATAAACCTACTAAAGCAAGTATCTAAAGAACCTGTACCTTCCTTACTTAAAATAAAATGCATAAATATTACAGGGATTGAATTTGTTTACTTTAATTGTGTAGTAGAAGCAGACTAACTTTTTCCAGTTCTCAAAAATAGGTATGGCTAAAATGGGAGATCTTAAATCCTCAGTGCTATTTTCCCGTGCTGTTTCAGCACATACAGTAAAACTATTTCTAGAAATTTAAACTCTTTTAAGCCTATTCTTAAATCCAGTTTTATTATTCCTTTGTTCTAAAAAAACATTCCTCAGAGGAAAACCAGGAAGACATATGCTACTTTTGCTATAAAAAATACAAATATAGAAAAATATATTTTTGGCTTTATAAATACTGACTGTAATAGCAAATTCCTTTAAATTTCCTAGGACTGTTTGCACAATATAAACATTCACTTTTCTTATTTAGAGGTATGTTTCAATGGTTTCAGATGAGAAAAATTAGGTGTTTGTGTGGCTTTATGACTTTCTTCTAGTTTCAGACTGGCTACTGCCTCTGGTCATTAAAGAAAATTCTCAAAAGAGCTGATAAGTAAAAGCATTTACCATAATAAAATAAAAAAGTATTAGATACTAAAGGAAAGAGGGGAGACAGGGCAACTGCGAATTGTGTGTTTCTCAAGAGATACAGGACAGAGGATGCTGATTAAGTACTACTGTCAAAACCAAAAAATAACTTTACTTCTTTCCCTGCTAAAAGAGTATACAATAATCATAATTAAAAAAAGAAAACAAACAAACAAACAAACAAAAAAAAACAGTCATGGATTCAATCACTGGGTTTTTAAGTCTTTAAAGAACCTCTGCATTGTTCTTCTCAAGTCCATCTTCCTCTAAGGTTTGATCACCTGTAAAATTGTAGTCTCCCTCAGGCTGTGGACTAAACATGTGTTTTTTCCTGTATCTTCTGTCAAGCAGAAAAGAAATAAGAAATTCTTCCATGATATTTGCTTTTATAAAGTGATTACCCTACAATTTGTAAGGTGTTAGTGCATTTTGAAACTGTTTTTTCACACAGCAATGGGGTGCGCTCACATTTGACACAACTTTAAATGTGACGTGCTTTAGCAATCCAAGTCATTCATACTGTGTCTCATTATCTGCATTGGCAATTAATTTGCTTTCCAGAAATCAGCATACGCAGAAGTTTACAATGCTGCTTTTGTAATTCTAGAATGATCATATAAAGTCAACATAGCTTTAGCAAAAAAATCTTTGCCATTTTTGGGCTACAGTCCTGATGTTACCTTAAACTGATCTTCACATGTAGTGTCATCACCAGCTTGCAATTTCATGGTGTTTCTTGAAAGTTTGCTTCACCTTTGCTTCAAACTCATTTACTGCTGATCCTTGAATACTTTCTACAAATAAGCCTTCTTTCCTATATAGGAAGTGGAAAAACACCTTATTCCCTAAATAATGCCCATTTTATCTTTAACCAAAAGTTGAAAAATAGTTTAGTTTCTCATTGGACTAAAAGCATGTTATTTTTTGACCTATGTCCTCTTAACGTCAGAAGTGCTCTTCACATGGCCTCTTGAACATTAACCTTGTTTGTAAAGTGTAGATTCTTTCTTACAGAATCCACTAATACTTTCCTTATGCATAACCCTAGAAATATGTAGTACACTAACTCAGACAATGTTGTGTTGCCTTGTTCTTCAGTTCAAGGCTTGTTTTCTTATGTTTCATAACATGGAAAAATTCCTGCACATTTTTAAGTTTTAACCAAAATGCTCTTACATCGTGCATATGTAAAATACTGCACATCTGTCGTAACTTTCTCACCTTTTACGAATGAAAAAACATTCAATCTAAGGTTTTCATGTTCTGTGACATTTCTGCCTCTCTCA
Organism: Struthidea cinerea; assembly: GCA_013397865.1. Taxonomy (NCBI): domain Eukaryota; kingdom Metazoa; phylum Chordata; class Aves; order Passeriformes; family Corcoracidae; genus Struthidea; species Struthidea cinerea. The sequence continues at coordinate 65,514 of VZTI01005057.1, read as the reverse complement.
AAAGTTTGGGCATACGATATACTTTTTTACAGTCTTATGTACAGTCTGAAAACTTCTCTCAAGTGAACTCCTGTAGATTACCATCTTCTGAAAACTGGCTTTTTATTTAGGCTAATTTTAAGCTAACTTCCAGCCATATCCCTGTTTCTTACTGGACATAAGTAACTTTAAGCAACACATGGGAAATACCATAGACAGTAACATCTTCCAATCTCAGACACAAGACAACAATCAAAGAGGGCATCAGCATCAAGCAACATTTTCATAGACCACGAGTGGCTGAACCATCACGTCTCTGAGAACAGCTGACAGCTTGCCTTCATTTAAAGCAGTATTAGCAATGCCTTCCAACACCAGGCCCAATTCTATTCCACTTCTTTTCCACAGCTATATAAAAGGATAAATCCCATATTCAGCTGGCTGTGCAGATCTTAGCATATCTGAGACTGCCAGTCAGGGCACAAGGCAAAGCTTGGTCAGGGTACGTTCCTCAGTGTCATACTCTGGGTTTCATGTCATTAATTACTGCAGAAACCATTCTATAAATGTTCCAATTGTATCTACGAAGAAAATTGAAGTAGTGTCGCTTCTTCTAGTCTACTTTCTGCTATCAGAATACCTGCTTTAAAATTATATCTTTGCAGAAAGGCCTTCCACATTTTAATATTTTCTTCCTTGGAAAAGCATCCACTCAGTTTTGAACTCATATACACACATATTTTCATCACTAAAAATATAATACAATTAGAGAAGAAATTGAGCTAAGAACTTCTGTTGGGAAAAATCAGACCATAAGGTCTAACAAATACAAATACTATCCTGCAGTTATGACCGAACTGACTTTTTTTGTTGCTGTCCACTGAAATGTTTAACCTGTTCTAGGTTATTACATTTGCCTTTTTATTAATCTTATCTGCACTGTTGTGTTCCCACGCTACCACAAACATTGCAGAAAGTCTTGTCTTTATGGTAAATAAGCTCTATCTGGTTACCTAGGTGCAACATAAACTATTTTCTATGAACCAAATACAAAATTGAACATCTGAAAATGAAAACCTTAGGGAAAAAAGACAACTGAGGTTTGCTGCCAGAATATATTCTTTATATTTAACATTCATACTCTCCTGTCAAATTTTCAAGCAATTAAAGTAAACAATATTTAGTGTAATTTAATTTTAAATCTTATGCTAATTGTCAGTGACCTTTGAACCTTGGAAGCAGTGCTACCATCCACATGGCAAATGTAATTATGGAATCTGATTTTCTATATGTTGTAAGCAATGAAACTGCTTTAATTGACACTGATATATATTTGCAATAACTTTTGTGTAAATTAAAAATCAATGCCAATATTAGCTCCCTGGATCATATTTTTATCAGACGGCTTATTTCTTTAGAATTGGAGATACACAAGAGCAAATATTTTGCAGAATGTACAATATATATTTTAAATCCCACTGTAGCCTTCATGGATTCCATTTATTTGAAAAGCTTGCATATCTCACACTTCTGTACACACAAATAAGGACAAATCCCATCAGATCTAGGCTGCCTTCCGGAGATTTTGCTTCCAGCTGATTTTTGATTGATTGTCAAGCATGTTTCACCATGACTAAGTGGGATATCATTGTATTATCTGGTATCAATGCTGCAGTGCATTGTAGATATCCAAAGCAGGGTTACAAAAGACCCTAAAAGTAGAATTATGCACTTTACTTGGTTTTTTCCAATTTTTATAAGGCATTCTAGATTTTAAATCCTCCTGTCCTGATGTGCATTCAAAGATATTCCTGGCAAACATTGATAACATTTCTCTCCTATTTTATCATTTTTCTTTGTCCCCATATTCTTTGTTTAAATGGTGGAAAGCAAACTATAAATACATACGTATAAAATGTATTTAAAACTTTATACCAAGAAAGGTGCTTTTGTTTAGCATCAATAAAAATATTCTGCCATCTGGATGCAAGCATTCATTAAGAATTCAGGTAAATTTCAGGCTAGGCTTTGAAACAGTCACAATAGCTGCTGTGGGGAGTGGAAGGAAGGTGGTCTTTGTGGTTTGAGCCCTCAAAACCAGCATGCTGGATTGAGTAAAGTATTTTTCTATTGTCATAAAAACCACAGCAACTTATAATTTTTCCCAAAAAGTAAAAATGCTAGCAGTATATTTTGAAACTATGGTGTTAACCATATAAGCTATATATTAAATAAAGAAGGATTGAGGAACAGTGAAGAGAATAACAACACTTAAAGGTCTTGCTCTCAGACACAGCACAGGGCCACATCTGATCTCACAGTAGTTTATCCTGCTGTGACTGCATAGACTTCATTAAGCTCCATCCTTTATATAAACACAAATGAATACATAAATAGAAAGCAAAGATTGCACAGAATTTACAGTGGGGGAAGGGGGGGCAGGGGGAAGGCGCAGAATCTGAATCGGGAAGCATCCAGCTACAGCTCCAGTTCTGTTTTCAAAGGCTATTTGTTCACATTGTACTCCTTAGCAAGGAAGCTAATTTACATCATCACTGAAAAGCAGCAAAAACAGTGCAGTATTATCAAATATCAGGGAGATTTTGCCTCTCAAAGAAATAACATTTCCAACATGTAATTGAAACTCAATTTGACGTAAATTAGGTCTTTATATTAGAAGCATTAAACTACACCAGCCCCTTGTCATAATTTCAACTCAAGCAGAGAACTCTCTTCTTTCCTGTGTTCTTTCCTAACAGTAGTAGTCAGATGTCAGGATGTACCTGATGTACCACCAGGATTCACACTCCAGAGAGAGAATCATCACCACTCCTCTCACTCCAGGTTTTTTTTAGCAAACTGCATTTGGGAAGAAGGAAAAATAGAAAAAAAAAAAAAAAAAAA
>VZTI01005057.1:0-62586 GCA_013397865.1 Struthidea cinerea | reverse complement strand
AAAAAAAAAAAAAAAACAGACCACTTCAAAACATAATCATTTTTTTTAGCTTGCAGAAAGATGCACAGTTTCGTGATCAGTGAAATAAGTCATTTCAAAAATAAAAGAATGAAAAAAATTCTATAAGCTAGATTTTGTAAATGCCACAGAGTCCCAGCACACCCACTGTACCTGTAGTTATATTTTACTCAGAAAACAAACCATCGACGTGTAATTTGCTTCTGATGTAGCCTAAAAGCACTTTATAATATTAAAGCTTATTGATGCCTGTAAGACCCTCTTACCTACAGCTATTTCAAATGTAGTGAAATAATGCAACACTAATCACTAAGACTTTTATTCCATAATAGATGTTTTTCTCACTAAATCAATTCAAAGGCTAATTGGGGTGGAAGGTGACTATCTCTAGCGGTTATAAATACATTTGCATTGCTATCAATCTTTTACCCGGCTGATGTTTAACGAGGCTGAACCGGAGCCCAGCCCGGCTCGGCGCGGTGCCGCCGGTGCCAACGCGTAGCCAATGCTGCCATCCAGTGGCACATCCAGCGGGGGATGACAGGGATAAAGGATTCCTTTGCTCAGCTCCACCTTTGTCCTGCGGGTCCGAACGTCCGAGCAGTTCTTCCAGCCTGAAGGTAGTGCTGCCCAAGCTCCCTCTGGTCTGCTGGGCTCCTGAAACTCGACCCATCTACTGCAGCCAGAGGGGTAACAGAGCAACAGACACCCCACGACAATTTAAACCAGACAAGCCTCGCCTCAAGGAAAAGAAAGACCAGAAAAGGTATTGATTCCTTCAGTGTGTCTTGGACCACAGCCTATGTCCATCTTATATTCTGAGTCATTCAAAACATCTATAAGTACATTTCATCCTCCTGCCCAGCGAGAAGTCTCTTGTTACTTTTTAAAATAAGCTTCCTCACACACACAATTTAAAAAAAAAAAACCCACTATTTTTATCGAGCACATAATTTAAGGTATTATATAAACTCCACAAGTTCCAGGTGTCAAAGAAATATAGAAGACCAGTTTACTTCAAAACAAACAACCCTGAACATGTCTGAAACAGGTGATACGGCTTTCCTTAGAGAAACTTAAATAAACATTTTTGGGTTGAAGACTGTTAAAAAAAAACATTCTTAGAACATTTGCCTAATGAGAAATATGGAGATATGTGACAGAAAGCATCTGGTTTTCTACCAGAGAAGTTATTGGAGGAAAGAGCTGTTTTATTTACTCAGTTTGTCTGTGAAATAGTGAGATTATCTAAGTGAGTGCAGCAGTGCTTTTCTCTGTGCATCATTTCTGTGTGGACAGCTTGCAATGAAGTGTATCTTCCCCCTTTCAAGACAGGATGGTCTAAATCGAATATTTTGCATACACCTGCAGATTTTACCCATCACCAGCCAGACTGTTACAAGCATTATCCACAGAAGGATCATTCATAGTCAATGGCAAACATATAATAAGCAAGCAGCCAATACAACATTTATGAAGCTACATTATTACTGGGTGCTCTCTAGAGTTTTACAACCAGAAATTTGAAGTAGCCAGTTGCTGTTTGTTAGCAGACTGGGTTGAGTGAAGCCAGCAATTATGATTGCAGAATTTTGCTTTCATGTGTCTAATGTTGTAGTAAACAGTTTATAAACTGTAAGTTATGATATTAAGGCAGTAGGCAAAATCTTGTATTCTGTTATTGCTGAGATTTTGTACATATAGTGTCAGAATACAGTATTTCCTCTGAAATATTAATGCTGCAGCATGGTACTTTACACTGCAAGGAAAGACAAGACAAGCCTTTGCATCAATGAATACACAGTCTAAAATGAGTACAGAAATAGAAGTGCAAGCCTAAGGGAAAATAGCATCACAAAATGAACAAAATAAAGTTAGAATTAACTACAAACACATATGCATAAGGGTAGTTAATAGCACTTTCTCTAGCTACAGTGTGAATTTACATTGCTGTTTAAAAGGAAATAGAGGGCATACTTGTTAGATGATAAAAAATATATTTAAAAAGCTTTCTCAAGACTTACATCAAGAATACACATTGGGGAAAAAAATGGTCCAGAGTAAAAGTTCAATTTAGAAAGCCTGTGGCTAAACAGTGAATGAACATTACAAAGAAAATCAAACTCCCTGCAAATGTGGTGCATATGTTGTAGCATTAGTATTTCTTCTCTAATGTGTTCAGAGATCACAACTGATGTCACACTGACATTTTTAATTTCTGCCTTGAGGACTTTTAAACAGAGATGCATATAATTACAAAGCAACTGAACAGACTACATCTTCTCATTTATTAGCTGCTCAGAAATCGAGACCTTCACTGATTATTGAAAGTTCCAAAACATGACAATTTCAGACAAATCTATCTGGTTTCCACAGTGTAAGCAGAAATGAAAAATTAGAAACTATGTGCAGATAAAATATGCCATATGTCAAAACAAGCATTCCAAGTAGGAAAAGGATAGTAATTGTCCATTTCAGATTATTTTCCTTGACACCATGAAATATTGCAACGCATTCTGAACAGCAATTAAAACTACCAACAATAACCAACAAAATACACACATAAACCACAAAACCAAAACAACAACAAAAGACCACAAAGCCTAGAACATAAAACAAACATTAAAAAGCATTCAGAATTATATATAAGGACAAGTTAATGTGCCAGGGTGATCAAGACTACAGTCAAAACCTGCTAATTCAACTAATGTTGTAGCTGTTTCTGAATTTCCTTACCACTGCCATGCCACAACAATAGAGGGAGATGTGTGAAATCAGCCCCTTGGATTCTGACCAGCTAAGTTAGACATTGTGACAGTCTAAGGTAAGTTTCAAAAAATCCTAGTAATATCACCACACTGACAAGCAGAGGGAGATGTTTTACAGCCAACAAAACTATCCCAGTTAGGGGTAGGATTTTTTGAACTTGTATTTCTGATTATCAGCCTCTAAAGTTCTATAATTATTGCACAGAATTTTAAGTTATTTCCTACATTTATTTCCATATCACTCATTTCCTACTTGTGCTAATGCACATTTTCAGAAGTTAAAAAAACTAACCAACAAAAACAAATAGACAAAAAAAAATCCCAACCAAAAACACCACCACCACCAAAAAAAACCACACCCTAACATATAAAAAGTCCAAACAAAATAAACAACTCCAACAAACCAAAACTGAGTTTTGGATAAGCTCTGTTTAAGAGCTTAACCAAACATTTCTACATGTTGAACTCATGTAGAAAGATTAACAGCAAGACTTTCCATTCACCTTGTGTCTAAAAGAGGTACATGCCAATTCACAAAGCAATCAGGCAACTCAATGAAAGAAAAAATAAAATTCAGTGAGGTTATTAAACTGATAAATACTGCTTGTGACTGTCAACATTCCTGAACTATGTATGCTGAGAGAGTGTGATTACTGGGAGAAGTATTAGTATAATCTTTCCTTTTCTCACACTCTTAGGTTTCTTCTGATGGTGAACACTGATAGCGACAGACTACTCTGCTCAACACACATTCAGTCTGCTGCAATGTGGCTGTTCTTGTAGCGTGATCCGTTTTCCCTCTTACTATGAATTAAGCCTATTTGGAAACACTACATTCGAAAAAATCACAAAATTTCATTAGAAATGTCCTTGCAATCACTTGCCTGTGCTGAGACTGCTTGTGGTTTCTAATAAGCCATCTTAGTTTAAGCACATTTCATTAAAAGCTTCACAGCTGTTGATCCCAACAGCCTTGTATCTCCACATGACACAGACCAGAAGTGATCTGCTGGGTTTCCACGCAAACTGATTTTGCACCTTTAGCTCTGCACCTTCGTTCATAGGCTGTGATGTTTCATGGCCACACTGCTCCTACATTACTGTGCTTGCTGGAGGAAAGGTACAAACAGGCACAGCATCAGTGATGTCCATACAAAACATTTTACCTCTGCTAAAAGGGAATGTTTGAATTTAAATCACTAAAACACTTCAGCAGCTAAGTTCAGTGCATGAGTACTCTAAAGTTAAAAATTGTGACCACTGCCTATTTAACTATGCTTTTTTTTTTAGAATTTTGTTTTGATCTAAGAGCAGCATTTCATATTTTAAAAAATATAGTTTTTTCTTGCATGGTAAGATCATCCACATGGAAGCAGATGCAGTTTTTCCGCTGAATCAGATCCTAGTTCATATCACATTTATCCAGCAGAAATGCCCTAGTTTTGTTGTACTATGTTACTGCATATTAAAACAAAATTGTAATCTTTTCAGTACAACAGATTTCCTTAAAAAACTCTCATAGGCAGGTTTGATCTTTATATTACAAATTTCATTTCATTGTAAGCTCTTACATTTATATTACTACTTAACATGAACTCTCACTGAAATGTGACCTGACAATTTGTATCTGTATTTATTCATGCTAAGCTTTCTGCTTGACAACTACTGAAAGTGTAATATGCTCATTGAAGAAATAATACTTCCTGCTATTTCCAACAATGAAGGTCATACCAAGCTTCACATGAAAGCAAATGTAATGTTTCACGTTTTTCAGTTGCGGCACACGTTTAAAATTCCTTATTGTAATCATCTATAGTACAGCGTTTCTGCAAATTGCTTTTTTTCCCTAGCTCCATTTTCTCTCTTTTAGGTCAGGAAAATAGTTTATGTATATGGCACAGATAAGGGAAAAATTAACAAACACGCAAACTCAAAACTTACTGAGCAATACGTGTTCATATTTAAGAATAACTGCACAGCCCTAGTTCCACGATGAAAGATGTGGTGGATTTTTAATTCAGTTTTATCTGCACACCAGTGCCTCCGTTCCTACAGTTGTCATCAGTACACATCAACCATAGCTACTCTGCTAATTTCTGCATTACGCATTTGTACATTACACTTCCAAAGTTATTTAAGGCTTAGAACAATAGATATTGCTGTCATAGAAAGACAGCTTCTGAAAATTTAAGTGCATTTTTCTAGTTAAAAACATTGGTTGCTTTTCCTTTCTGTATTTTGAAATATGCAGATATCATTTGTGCTCTATAAGTGTGTTTTCAATGCTCTATTGTATAGAAAATGCTCTAATGTATAATTTAAAACAATAATATCAAAAGTTTGTACATCAAAATGTATTTATAAGATAGCTCTTAAATAAAAATCTACTGTTTTTGTAAACTAGTTACATGAAACAGCTATTAAACATTCCTAGGGTGTCTACACTTACAACAGTCTCACATATTGAACACAAGATCAGTAGCTGGTTTCGGGGTTTTTGTGTGCATGTTGTTTGCTTGCATTTTTTTTTTTTTAAGCTACAAGTTTTAGCTACAAAATGGAGCATTTTCTGAAGCAGTTACTCAATGCCTCGTGATATTTCTCAGTAAAGCATACTTCGTTTGAAAATAATTACTTCAATTCCAAAGGACATATAATAAGAACTTTCAAATGTTCACTCTAAGTGGCAGCATCGCAGCACAACTGAAATTACAGTATTTTAGCACCCATAGTAGGAAATCTGTTAAAAAAAAAATAAAATAAAAGAAACACCATTCAAAAACTAATTCAGCTGCAACGTGAGTTTTGTGTCTGCACAAGTGGTACAAAATGTACTTTAAACCCGCATCCTTCCCATCTTCCTCAGGCTCAGCTTCACGGCCGAATTCTCTCCCTTCTCCACCCTGCAGAGCAGGGGGACAGGGAATGGGGGCTATGTTCAGTTCATCACACAGTTGTCTCTGCCACTTTTCCTCCAAAGGGGGAGGACTGATCACTTGCTTTCCCTGATCCATTGCAGGAATCCCTTCCAAGGGAGACAGTCCTCCATGAACTTCTCCAACATGAGCTCTTCCACAGGCTGCAGTTCATCATGAACTGCTCCACTGTGGGTCCTTCCCAGGGTCACAAATCCTGCCAGCAAACCTGCTACAGTATGGGCTCCTCTCGTCATAGGGCCACAGGTACTGCTCCAGTATGGTCTTCCCACAGGGTCAAAGCCTCCTTTGGGCACCCACCAGCTCCAGTGTGGGGACCTTCCCAAGCTGCAGCTGGATCTCTAATCCACCATGGACCTCCATGGACTGCAGGGGAACATCTTGCTTCATCATGGTCTGCACCAGGGGCTGCAGGGGAATCCCAGCCCCGGCACCTGGAGCAGCTCCTCCCCCTCCTTCTCCTCTGACGTTAGTGTCTGCAGAGCTGTTTCTACCACATATTCTCACTCCGTTCTTCCCTGGCTGCAATTGCTCCTGCAAAAATCTTCTTCCCTCTCTTCAATTTGTTGTCCAGAGGCACTACCGCTGTCACTGTTCGGCCCAACCTCAGCCAGCAGTGGGTCTGTCCTGGAGCTGACTGGCACTGACTCTGTTGGACACGGGGGAAGCTTCTGGCAGCTTCTCACAGAAACCACCCGCACAGCCCCCCTGCTGCTGAAACTTTGCAATACAACCCAAATACAGTCGTAGTGTTGCTGTTTGGATTTCAGCCTCAGCCTTGAACTTTCAGCAGGCAGAGATAATTTCCATCAGCAGGACACAGTCTCCTCATAGTTTTCAGAAAAAAAAAATGTCCTTCCTGAATTTAGGGGCCCAGAACTGGACACAGGACTCAAGGTGTGGCCTCACCAGTGCCCTGTGTAGGGTGACTATCCTGCTAGGACTATCCCTGCTCCTACTGGCCACACCTTTTTTGATATAGGCCAGGATGCCTTCTTCTGGGCACAGCTGGCTCGTGTTCAGCTGCTGTCGACCAGCACCCTCAGGTCCTTTTCTGCTGAGCACCTTTCCAGCCTCTCTTTCCCAAGCCTGTAGCGCTGCCCAGGGTTATTGTAAAGGCAGGACTCAGCACTCAGCCTTGAGGTTCATCATGAAATTAATCTCAGCCCATTGATCCAGCCTGTCTGGGTCTCTCTGCAAGACCTTCCTACCCTCCTGCAGATCGACATTCCTGACCAACGTAGTATCATCTCTAAACTTACTGAGGCTAGACTCAATGCCCTTGTCCAGATCACAGATAAGACCAGCTGCCAGCTGGATGTAATCCCACTCACCTCCACTCTCTGGGTCCAGCCACACAGCCAGTTTTTTACCCAGTGAGAAGAGCACCAGTCCAAGCCATGGGCAGCCATTTTCTCCAGCAGAGTTCTGTGGGAAATGGTGTAAAAGGCTTCACTAAAGCCCAGGCAGACAACATCCAGTCTTTCCCTCATCCACTAAGTAGGTCACCTTGTCAAAGAAGACCATGTGAGCTTAACAGGACTTGCCTTTTGTAAACTTGTGTTGGCTGGGCCCAATCCCCTGACCATCCTGCATGTGATTGCCATGTGATGACAAGCAAGATGATTTGCTCCATGACCTTCCCCAACACTAAGGCCAGGCTGACAGGCCTGTTGGTTTTCTAGATCTTCCTTCCAGCCTTCTTGTAGATGGGTATCATGTTTACTTGCATTGGCTCTGGCTGGGATGGCTTCTTTTCCCCACAGCAGCCCTCACCTTGCTGTGCTGTGCATCAGTGACTGGTAAGGTGTTGATGGTGCTCAGTGGTGCTTTGGCTACCTCTGAGCAGCCCTGGCCCAGCATCAGCACTGTCTCCCCGACATTCTGCACCCCCACCACCAGCAGGCAGGGGCTGGGCAAACGTGGGGAGGGGACATGAACAGGACAACTGACCCAAACTGACCAAAGGAATATTCCATACTATATGAAGTCTGCTCTGATATAGAGCTAAAAGGCCACAGTTGGTCTGCCAGAAGTCCAAGGTGGCAATTCTGCTAATCTGTCTCCTCACTTCTCTGAGAACCAAAAGCTCTATCATTTTGTAATCTCTGTGCCCAAGACAGCCTCCAACCACCACATCACCCAGCAGTCCTTCTTTGTATATGAACAAGTCCAGTGGGGTGCCTGGACCCAAACACCCCTGAAAGCCAAAAGCCTGCTCTTCCATAATCCTGGACAGTATCTCTGCCAACATTTTTTTCATAGTGCCAAATATCTTAAAAGTAACAACTTCATAATCAACTGTGACCAAGACAGCTACCAGTCTTCACTTCACCCATGAGACCATCTTTAGCTGCAAACAACAGACCTAGGAATGCACCTTTATCAAAAGCTAGCTTCTATGTACTTCAGGACTGTGATAACCTTTTGGAGTGCGCCCATGCAAATTTTCTGAATGACAGCAAAGACAAGTTCAACATCCTGCACCTGGCCCAGGGCAACTCCCAGTCTAAGCACAGACTGGTGGATGAAGGGTCTGAGGCCAGAGGAGAAGGACTTGGAGATACTGGTGAATGAAAAATTAGACATGACCCAGCAATGTGCACTCAGCCCAGAAAGCCAAACTTGTCCTGGGCTGCATCCAAAGCAGCATGGGCAGCACGGTGAGGGAGAGGATTCTGCCCCTCTGCTCTGCACTGGTGAGATCCCACTGCAATGCTGTGTCCAGCTCTGGGGTCCCCAGCATGAGAAACACTTGCAACCTCTTAGAGAAGGTCCAGAGAAGGCAACAAAAATGATGAGAGAATGAGAACACCCCTCCTATGAGGAAAGGCTGAGTATTGGGGTTGTTCAGCCTGGAGAAACGATGATTCTGGCAATACCTTATTGTGGGCTTTCAATACTTGCAGAGTAAAACATGGAGACTTTTTACCAAGGCCTGTGACAGAACAAGAAATTACAGATTAAACTGGATGTAAGGAAGACCTTTTTTCTATGGGGGTGGTGAGACAGGCAACTGGAGCAAGTTGCCTGAAGAAGTTGTGGATGCCCCATTGTTGGCAACATTCAAAGTCAGGCTGGATGGGGCTTTGAGCGACCTGATTTAGTGAAAGACTTCCACACTCATGTCAGGAGAGGGGTAGTGGTGTTTTGTGTTTGGACTAGATGTTCTTTAAGGGTCTCTTCTAATCCAAGACATGTTATTTTCATGCATTTCCTAGACCTCTTCAGGTGTTACTCTAGGTGGCAGAGACAGCATAGACTTTAATCCATTGAAATGTGTGCATTGAGGTCTCCTCTCTCCATTGCTGTTATCAAGTCTATTAAACCATGTAACAGTAACACCTGTTAACTAAGCAAACACAAGGGTAAGTCAAGATAGCATTATGAGAATCATGCCTTCAAATTCCTTGCCATCCAAAAAGACTAAATTTGTTCAGCACATCCTAAAACATTATTTCATCTAAGACTGTAGGAAAGGGGGGAAAACCACAAATTTTAAAAAACTATCTTTATTTTTTTTCTTACATTTAAACAGGGATGTATTTTAGTTTTAGACATCCAGCCATTGTTTACTTCATTACTTTAGACAGGAAGAAAAAGTATATAAATGCAAATCATATTGGCATACCTACATAAGTGCCGACTGCTTTACTAGAAGAAAACCTTCTTCCACATGAAAATCAAGCACTTAAAAAAATTGCTGAAAAGCAAGTGCCTAGATACTAGTCATTTCAGCAAATAAACAGCTTTTATATATTCAACCATTGTAAGTCCATAATATTCACACTGTCTTGTTATGGAGTTCGGATCATACAAACACTGTAGAGATCAAAAACCTCCACAGATAAAACTCATCAGGTCTGTGAGAAATACACATACCACATGTACAAGCAACAAATTTGGTAAAGCACTACAAAGAAGGATGTGTTTTCATAAGAGAACAGACAAGTGACTTACTTCTCAGCTCAAACAAAAAGAAGTAACTTCATGAGTTTAAAATAATCAGTAACACGCTCTGGTGGAGTGGAAACTTATGACCTGTTTATAGCATGTTTTTGTAGGCCAAGTTCAGGTTTTCTAAAACAAAAACTTAAGATCGTGAACAGTAATAATGACAAAAATCAAAGTATACATATGAGCACATAATCCAAACAATAAAATACACTTTTGGCTCTTAATGAAAAATAAATTACAAAAGACAATTGAAATCCTTGTAAATGCAATGATTAATTCAAAGATGTACCTTTGCTTTCATACACATTTTAAATGCTACCACAAAACAGATTAAAAATAAATAAGTATGCCAAAAAACATCTGTGGATAGAAAAAAAATGCTACTTAGCTCTAGAACAATTATAAAAAAACCAGAGATAATCTGTGTTTTGGTCAATAAATCTGTCCAGTCACTTCCATCTTCCACAGCCCTTCTTCAATACCTGGCAGTTAAACATGACAAAACCACAATTATGACTTTAAAAGAAGCATATATTTTCTGAAGAAGAAAATATGAAATGGGCTGTCTTGCCTACAGAACTGTTGGTTTTTTCATATTGCAAGCACTTCATTGTACTGTAGAGAATCACCTGACACATCCTTGCCATCCTATGACACTAGTGACCTTACACTGCAAGACAAGAAAATTCCAGGAAAAAAAATGAAGGAAATTTTGGATGTTCTGGGCTAGTACGCTGTGAAGGGAGAAGTCTAACTCACTTCCACTGCATTTGTTTTCTAAACTAAAGAGAAAATTATTAACTAATACACCTTTAACTTTACATGGCATGTCCATATTTTCAAGTCAAAGATGCTGTCAATCATCAACCACCTTAGTGAACATACAGGCTTTACTTATTCCACTTTAACTAGATTCAACATTTGCTCTGTAGAACTCTTCTGAAGGTAATCCAACCTTGTTCACATTACGAGAAGTCAACTTGAATTACACAAACATTTGTATTCTTTGCACAAACACTCTTATAATTTCTACTGTACTGCAATTTTCATTGTAGGCAAAATAAAAGCAGGTTTTCAAACCAAGAGGATACTGGAAATACTTTCTGTTCATTAGTAGCACCAGCATTTTCACAGCTGTCAACAGTTAAACCAGTCTCCCCCATATCACTAGACAGTGACAATTTGAGTACAGTAACAATTTGACTAACCAGTAATACTGAGGCAAAAGAACAAAAACAATGCAAGTGTCATAAAATAAATCTTAAGATTTTATTATTTTGCAATATGGTTGTGTACCTGTATTTTTCTTCTGCATTTTTGAAGAAAATTGCTTTAGATACACTGCTACAAATTCAAATAACTGATTTATGACATCCGTCTTCATGTAAGACACTGCTACTACTTCCTAGGAAAGAAGAAATACTTCTGAAGTTCAGTTTTGCTCAAGATACTGTTCATTTCTATCGTTTCATTGGTCCATATGTTGATGGTCAAAGAAGCACTCCTATTTGACAATACCTTAAAGCTTTCAGAACAGATGAATTCAAGAAACAAAAGATGGATGCAGAAGAACCAAATCAAAGCACAGAGGCATGATATTGTTTCTCATGGAGTCCTTGGAAAATCAGGTTTATTACGGAGGTTTTTGCTTTGGGTTTTGTTGTTGGGTTTTTTTAAGATCACAAGACAATAGCTGAACAAATAAGCATTTTCCCATGTTCTGTTTGGTTCTAGTCATTTGTTGCGCTGAATGGTTTTCCTTTTCCTCCGCTTGAATAAGCAGCAGCACCTGCAAGTGTGACATGAATTACATATGACATAAAAAGAAACCGCAAAACTAAACTGTTTACTGTATGTCTCCTTTGAAGTATGTAGCTCAGGTATAGCCAGCACCGCAAGGAACACATTAAGCTCTATTGCAGGCAATTGATTTATTAGAGAAAGAAACTGAAGTAGAGATATTTTTGACACATTTCACCTTTTTTTGGAAAAAAGTATCAAACTAAAAAAGCTATAATACAAGTAGCTATTAAGTTTAGAGTATTGTTAAGAGTATCAAAAGCACAGGTAGTATAGGCTGACTTACAAAAGCAATTGTAATAATAAAGAATATTCCATTACCTGAGTACTCGTTCATATTAACTGGCAATATGCCAAATAGAAGCTTGTGCTTATGACTGTGTCACCTAAACTGTGCACTTAAGACACTATTGTTGCTAAGACAAGAAAACAATTTGATCTTCCTTTGTCAACCAGAACTTGGAAAAGCTTTCTGCAAGGCTATTCCACAAGATATTTTAGAAGAAAATGTTCATGAACAATATAATTAATGTTCTGATTCAGTGCTGTGATAATACTACTACAGTGAAAAATCACAGCTTAAATATAAAGAACACTGATATTCTCTGTCTGCCTTATTGCATACTACATGAATGAAACTGAAGCTGACAAATACTGTCAATTTCACTTAGCAAATAGAGACAATCTGAAAGTACATGAAAGCACACTACAAAATGAAAAAGAGTTGGAGGGAGTTAGATATAGATAATATAGAGGAGGACTGCAGAAGTCCAGAAAATACTTTGGAAAATAAACTAAAGAGGAAAGCAACAAATAACAAAAAAAAGATATTCATTTAAATTGTACTGTTAGGCTTATTTTAAGCAACTCCCAGGTCCTGAACACCACCTTTTTAAAAATAAAGGTTCACACTAAAGTGTTCACAGTGTGTGTGATCAAAACTGAACATGCAAGCTGTCTATTTTAATAGAGCTTGCCCCATGGAGTTCTGTGGTTTGGTTACTGAATTCTCACTTGCAGCGCTATACACTGAAGAGTCTTAAACTATGAAGTACAACAGTAATGAAAATATAAATGTACTGCATCAATAGCCTTGATCAGTAAATCCTTACGTTCACCAAGCATTTTATATCACTAAAATTCAAAAGGAATCCAGATGATTTAGTTTGGAATACAGGAAATGGGGAAAGCATTTAAAAATCAGGGAGAATAAGGGGCTAAAAATAAGGTTCTACAGGGGGTGAGAACAACATCCAAAGTAAGGGGAGACAGAAGTTACCTTCTCAAAATATCCAAGGCACTCTGTCGCTCAGTCACTGAAAAAGTAGCAGTGGGCAGAGGCAGACCAGAACTGCTCTGAGAGTTACATAACTTTCAGTAGAAAAAAACATTGGTTATTGACAAAGAGGAAGCCCAGAATTAAAATTCAGTAGGGGAAACTACATAGGTAAGTATTTTTACAGCTAGCAGAAGTATCATACTGTATTCACTAAATTAAAAGTACTTTTTAAAGAAGAGACATAATTGGTTTTGAAGGGTAGCAGCCACTGACTGTAACTGGAATTGCCCCATAACTATTAACCCTTATTTTTTTTTAGCATTTGCCTATAACCACTAACATCCATTGTCACTTAAGCTTTGAATTTCCTTGTAGATGTATGAACTCCTATTTAGTTTGATTCTTCTTTCACCCCAAGTATTTTATGTACATATATGCCACATATCAAAGCAAAGGATTTTACAGTACTCCTCCCTTTCAACATGAATTATCCTATGATCCTGTAGATGAGGAAATCCTACCCTCAACTGTGATGGCAAATCACTATTATACTTGTTTGAGATTAGCAGGCCTTAGGGAAAGTCCACAGAAAAATTTTGTCTTGATTCACAACATTAGCATATACAGAAGGATTCTGTATATACAGTAGGAAGATGGAAGTACAGCAGACAGTTAATATATATTCTAGAACAGCTATCTAGAATTTTAACTCTTCACTCTTGAAATAAATTTTAAATGGAGCACAATCCAAGTAGATCAGACTTCTTAAATGCTTAGGACTACTTGGATCATCTGCAATTCAAGGACACTTTAGGTTTTCTTGCTTTCCTTAACAGAAAATTTTAACTCATCCTTGCTGCAAATATCATATTGTCCTTTATTCCTTCTGCATAGCCTATTAAGTTTGCTGCTTCTCTGTCAATCAGAGAAAAAGGCACTATGCAATGGTGAATTCAAGAGTTTTATTTTTAACCAACATAAAGCACTGCTTTTTTAATCCTCTGGTCTTCTGGAGTTTGCATAATACTACTATAATGAGTATAATTTCTATTAACAGTGGTTTTGTTTGGGTTTTTTTTAATTATAAAAACAATTTAACTGTATTTCAATTCAGGGAAAAATCACTAAATGCTGAAAACTGTAATTCAATGTGGGAAAATAAATGTATTAATATGTAACATATCTAAAAAGCACTAAAGGAATGCAAATTCCTAATGAATTGTAAACCACAGGACTGTTTTGGAAATTTGAACTGAAGTACATTGAAACACTGTGTATTTTTAAATCTAGAAGTGCTAGACTTCAACCTGGCTTCCACGGTCAAATAAATGTAGTTTTAAAATATATGCACCTTTACATGGGATTAAGACAGATCAGACTGTATTGCCTGACAATAAATTTTATGAAAGAAACATAACCCTGAATGAGAGATCCATAGTGCATAATCTCTCAACGAGTATAATTCACAACAGAAATGTAGACTTGCTCTTAAGAATACTGTCACTAGAGGGTGTTATTGTCACTTACACATAATACAGATACTACACTGCTTAGAGCCATATTTAAAGCTATAGATAGGTGCATTATTAAGGACTATTAAACCACAAATTTATTACTATTTAATATGCATGCAAAAATACAGAAAAGATATGTTTTAAAAAATTCTACTTCCAGGAAAGGATTGGGTTTTTTTTAATAAAGCATTTAATGACTGCTACCCTTTGTCTGTAGTTTATGTAACATTTCTAGAGCAGGCAGTATAATAGCAATCTGTAAAAATCAAAAACCACTGCACTTTTCCTGTACAATCCAAAGTGACCTTTGAGGTATTATCTAAGGTAGCAATCTCAGCATTACGGTTTCAAATACTTCTTGTCCTTCTTAAAACATTATCATACCTTTTTTTCCTGTTAAATACCCTTCCTTCTACCATTTGAGCAGTCCCTTGGGCCAACATGCTAAAGCAACTTAATTTGTCATTTGTATTTAGATAGCTGTGCTTTTATATTTGCCATCAAGCATGTGGCAGGCACTTTACTGCAGGATAAGTAACAAGTGTTTAAAGTGGCAAAAAGATGGAAGATGCAAAAAGAACAGATCATATAATCATTTCCTGCTTGCCCTTCTCTGCCTTCCCACAGAAGAGCCTCTTGGTTACCCAGATCACACATGCTTCATAGAAGCAACTGTTCTGATGGCTAGCAAACAGTAAAGACAGGTTAATTGCTCAGTGATAAATGAAAGACCATCTGTAGAAGATTATAGAGAGATCTGTAGAACCCCAAGTGTTGGGGCAGCACAGTGATCAAGTTAGTTTACTCCTTGCTTTACAACTTCAGTAAGTAACAACTGAAATAGGGCAGGTAGCTACTTTTCTAAAAACCCAAAACAACAAAAACAACCAAACCGACAACCCCCTCCGCCCCCAACACTCACAAACAAAACAAACCCACCAAAATGCCCAAAACACAACACCCACTGCTAAGTCATGCTAGCTGCACAGCCACCATGAAAATGACATGGCATAAGACTTAGAATATATACTGCACATGAGTACATAAATATTTATCAAACAATGAAATGTTTGGTTAAATGTTCATTAAATGTCCCAAAACAATGAAATTCTTACTAAAGAAAAAAACCCTAAACTTATCCTTTCTGATTTACAGCATTTCAGTGAAATGGTAGCAGAAGCTCTAATATTCAGCTAAATTACATTTGTGTTCATAGTTAAAATCATACATAATGGGGGCAATCCCACATGAGGGGCACCCTTTTTTGAAGCTTTTAAATGAAGATATAGTCATGCTAATTTTCTAAAACTAAGAAAACCTCTAGAACAAAGAATGAAGCATTTCTAAAAAAGATTCACATTTGTCTCCCCAGAGTATGAGGAAATGTTACAACGAGAAGATGTGAGCAAGAGAGGTTAGCTTTGTTCATACTTTCAGGTGGAGAAAAGATTATGAAAGAGGCACAAAGTGAGAGTCTTTTGACAAAACAATGTCTCCTTAAAACCAAAAATATCCATGTCACAGACATGAAGGATACTAGCAATCCCATTGCTTTAGACTATTCTGCAGTGTAAAACCTATAACCAAAATTTTAAATGTCTCACAACCACTTTTGATACTAAGCTTTTAATTATCATGTTAAAATGTAAAAGTATCTAAATCTCCTAAAGTGTTGTTTCTGAAAAAGTATGTGTACCTATGCATTGATGTTTGATAGCAAAGCTGGAGAGGGGGTGTGGTGAGTGGGCATGCATGTATGTTAATTACTGCCAAAATATAAAACAACTTCTTCCCCCAGAAAAGCCTCCAGTGATTGAGAAAACTGCAGTTTAAACAGACAGTGCTGAAACATTAATTTGAGTGTTTCATACTCAAAAAAAAAGAAAATTAAACTAAAGAATAGGACACCAAGACTAGTTATTTTGTCTGTAACAAAACCAGTTAAGAGTAGGCCAGAACGGTCAAGGACAGCATATTTGTCCATTATGTATTCACATCAGAAAGAGTGAACTTCTACACTTCTAAAGCAGCTGAGCATCTTGGCTCCTGAGAATTCTCTTAACTTTCTGCAGATAACTAAGTAAAGTAGGTAACTAAAAATGGGTTTAATTGTGCTAAGCACTGCCCAAAGAAATTTCATCTTTTTCTGTGTGTACATGAGCATAAGGGAAGTTATCACTGTGCTTATCTGAAGAGAGGGGACAGGGAATTTATCTATGGGCAGCCTATCAACATCCTTGCGCTTTGGAATTTTTTTTTTGTTTCAAACACACTTTCAGATAGATATATATATATAGATAGATAAATAGATAGATATATGTATAAGGAAACTGTATTCTTGACAGTAAAATACTACAGTACTCTACAAAGATGGCAGCAAAGAATTTAGTTCTTCTCAGTGCTCACAAAAAACCAGTGCAAAAACATGGCCCCACAGACACCCCCATTCAAAATTATTAATTACACATTCAAATAAAGCTTAACTACCAAAACCAGAATCTGTAGAACAATTGCTTCAAGAAAAAACTGCACTTTGAGAAGTTTCCCTTTTCCTAAAAGTTAGGAAAATGGGTCATAGAAAACTTGCTGCTACTGAATTGTTCTGCTGCTTCATACTTGTGTGCCTCTATTTTACAGTCAACTAGGTCCCTACCCTTGTAAAATCCTATTTTTAAGCACAATAATAAAATAAAACATGTTGGAATTCATACTGCCTTTAGCAGTATGAATATCAATCATATTTTTCTGTACGATTTTGCAAGTCTAAGTTTACTACTCAAATATATAAACATTAATTGTCCATCCCATGTTAACTGACCTTAATATTTTTCCCTTTCATTATACTGTAACATTAAGAAACCCTGAAGTTATGTTTTAGTGATTAGTTAAAAGGATAATACTCTGGTAAATACTTTGTTTACAGAGATAACTGGAAAAGTTCAAACATTTGCTAGCATTTATTACTTTTCATGCGAGTTATTTTCTAGATGTTAATACACTAGCTGAATGCTGCAATATCTGAAAAGAATGCTTTCCCCTTTCAAACAGAATAGAAAGTAAGAAAAGATATTCTAGTAACCATTAAAAAGGATGACATAAAGTGCATCACAGACTACAGAACTTAAAAGCAAGCAGGATTTGAAACAGGCAGAATAGCTCCTGAAGGTGGCTTTTCGTAAAAACAGTTAATTGTTTCACAGAATTGAAATGTATTTTGTCATTTCTAAACAGACATTTTATTTTTACGCTCTCTGAAATTAGTTTTAAACCCAATAACAAGAACAAAGCTCCTGGGGCTATTTCTGCCTGCCTGTGCTGTATAACTCACCACATGTTCAACACTTTCTGGCAGCTATACAGAAAGAGAATAAGGGAAAAAAGAGAATCAGAATACCACATAGAGGAAAAATTTTACATCTTTCACACATGGCTTTTGGTAGTCAGAACACCATCTTAAAATAAGTGATTTCAAAATTAGTTGAAATATCAAAAATGCATGCACTTCTCTAGCCAGCATAGCAAGACATGTTATTGAAGACTTAGCCTAAAAAAGCAGAAGCTATAGGAATTCTACTATTTAAAAACTTAAAGACAAAATTAAGTATAGCACTATAGTTGTGCCCCTCATCAATGGCTATTCAATTCAGATAATATTTTCTGGAAAACCTATATGAGAAAAATATTGAAGCAGCCGAGCACACGAGATCCAACGGATATAAAAAGAAGGACATACTTTGTTTCATCCATTACTTCTACTTCTGCGGGAGCTGTGATGGGTGCATTTGAACGGCCTGCAGTTGGGTCATCTGTGTTCAGTTCTCCATTTGTTGAGCTTACTACCTGAAATCACAAGAAAGACCTGAAATTATGCCAGTGCCAGATATACATTTGTTAATTCCTAAGGTTACAATATATCTTAAAAAAACAGTAATTTTTGTTATTTCCGTAGTTATTTTTATTCCAGTAACAGTACCTTTTCCAGATTTTATTCTGGCATCTCTGTGCTCTTGTAATTTTCCTTTCATATCTGTTAATGGAACTGTCATCTACATGACAGACTCAAGGAGAGTGGAACAAGCAAAGCAACTATGTGGATCAGGTTTGCTTATCTCCCCCACATCTCTTCAGAGCCTTAAGGGAAGGCACTAAGCACTTTTCCGATACCAGTTCAGTCCCTCTCTGCTCCTTCAGTGTACTTACGCTCCTTAGTTTAGGTCTTTATATTCAGAGTGAATATGAAGGCCTGATTCAGTTGTATCTCAAAGAGCACTCACCAGAAAAGGTGAAAACTAAGACCATCTTCTAGACCTAAGAGTATAGATGGTGTCTGATTTTTAGAACACAAAAACACCTACTGCCAAAAATAATTAATAAAAATTAGATTATTCTTCATTCCTATTAGTTAACTCTCAAACTCCTATGTAAATTGTTCAAGTCACTGTGAATGCTGTGGTTCTCTGGGAATATTTGTTTTGACTTTAAACCAAGCGGAGCCCAATATTCTCTCTCTCAGTTCCTGTCAGCTTTCCTGCATGACAAATGGAGCCATTCCAGAGGCCTCTCTGTTATTCACCCCACAGAATATGAAAAAGAAAATGGTTAACCAGTTGTAGACAAGTATCTACCTGATCAGAGCTGCTGACAGTGCTAATTAACCCATTAAAGACTTGACTGACCGCGTGGAGAGGTCTACTTTCTACTAAGTAGCAGCAACTGCTTGGCAAGGCAGAAAGCATAAAAATATCATTCTGGACTAATAATACAAGAGTTTGCAGAAAACAACCGTAAAAAATTAATCAGCTATAGAGACCAATAGCAGTCCATAATTCAAGATTATTACCAGCTATTGCCTGATGGTCAGAGATTAAGGTAGATGAAAGGAGAGGGAAGGAAAGTCATCACCATAATATTATTTCCTTCACTCTTCCAAGCTCTTAATATAGCAGTTATGTCTCATCTATTTATAGATGAGCTAAGAGTCTAGTCTATGGAGGCTTGTTTTGTGGTTCCTATCGTAACTAAGTACAGAGCTTCAGAAGTTTGCTGCACTCAAGGCGTTTTCCATGCCATATGCTGACATCAGGCCAAGTTTTCTTCTTTTTCTAATTTCACTAAAATAGGAGCCACTGCCAAAAAAACTCTGCAGGCTTGTAGCAAAATAAAAGATGTCTGAGATTGCAGGAATCTGACTACTTAAATTTTAGTCAATATAAGTGAAAGAATTATGGGAGATTGGACTTTATTTCTGCAATGGTAAGTAAGTCAAGAGAGTTTCAACGAGGTGTCTTAAGCTTAGTTTCGTATCATTGGGCATGACAGAAGCACTTCACATTCAATGACAGAAATAGGTAGGAATTGTAATTTAACAAACCTTAAGATTGTGGGGCAGGCATCCCGAACCAAACATCCTGGGTTAGTAGTTATTGGGTTTTAGAGTCACAGAATATTCTGAGTTGTCATCATTGTCCATATTTACTAACAAAGGGGATATAGCATGATCCCAACCACCTCACCAGGTATCTTACTGTGAAGATCATTTCATTGCTTCTTGTGAAATACCCAGAGTGGAAAAGTGCATCAGAAGTATTTTCTAACTAAGACAGGAGCAGTCATAAAAATGTAAGGGTAAGAAAAATTTGCTCAACTTGCCCTCCAAATGAGTTTGGTTCCAAAGGAAGCACAGAAGCACAGAATGGTTAAGGCTGGAAGGGACCACTGGTGGGGTCACGCTCACATGGAACTTCCTGGGCATAACTATATAACTAACCACAACTACAGCCTGTACTAATCCATGTACAGCAATACCACACAATTAACACTGTAGTCAACCTTGCCTGCAGCCATAATAATGCAGGATTTCTGCTCCATAATCTGGACTTAAAAAGAACTTTTCTAAAAAAATCCTCAGATCGGTGCTCAAGATTGAGTAACAGTGGTTGATGAGAAACAGAAGCCTTTGTCTTCAGTTTACTCAAATAAAAGTAGGGTACATCAAGAAAAAACAAGACAGGTATATGCCCCTTTCTTGATGGGAAGCAAATACAATACAACTTAGCATTCCTAACTGTTATAAAGAACAGGTCACAGTTTGCAGAGGCATTTGCAAGAACTCCTATTTTCTTCTCTTTTTCTAAAAACAAATGAAAAAATGTATGACTTTTACACAAATATCAAACACACTGCCCAACTGCAGCATCTGTAGAGCTTTCACATGACATTCTCCTTCACACTTCTTTCCCAGGAGCACCTGTTCAATGATTCACATCTATCTTCTTGGACAACACATTCAAAAAAAAGAGATCAAACTCAGCTATGCACATATCTTCATTTGACTTGAAAAATATGGAAGTAGGTATCTAAAACTTCTTCCTACATTAATAATATTGTAAGTATTATGTATGTGTTGTACTAATCTAAACTGACTTTAAAGTAGGCAAAATCATCCTCTGCTGGGGTCAATGCACTACTACCTGGTAACAAAGAACAAAGCTTATTGAGCCTATTCTTCAAACTGACTTCAAACTTACTAGTTTTTTTTGACAGTGGTTTCCATTAGCTGGATGAATCTCTTTTCAAGACAGCTTTTGTCCTAAGTTGGTTTATTATTTTGACTGTTTACTTTAAAAGAATTCAAAACACTTTGTTGAAAACTTCACACCAGATAGCAAAAGCCTGTCCTGCCTTGCTCTGGTCAATGACAGACAACATCTGTCCCTTTGATAGATATCAAGGAGAAAGAGACCATAATCCTTCCCACACACATACACACTCATACACATTCACCAAATACACAAATAAATACTATCAACTGTAACTGTCTGTTGCATGACTTAGTTTAGATGCGAGGAATATGAAGTTCTTCTTTCTGGAAAGAGTTATGACCACTGAAAGCATAACCAAAGGGTATATAGTATAAATCCAAGAAACAGCATCAGTCATGCTTCTCCAGAATCACAAATGTCCTGAGTTTCACTCAAATATATTACTGCCAAAAAGCAGCCGTAGGAGTTCATCACTACCATGCAGAAACAAGAAACTAACAAAGGCTCATACAAAGGAGTAAAAGAGATAGGCAGGTGTGCTTCAATTCCACTGTCAGTGAGGCTACGGCTGTATGAATTCAATTCCATGTTACATCAGTAAAGTACTTTGCAATCTGACCCAAAAGAGCCTTTAATAAGTTAGGCCAATCATTACACTCTTCTCTCCAACTACATGCCAATCAGCTCAAAAATCTGGCCAACACAGGCAGGAAGATATGGGAATATAACAGAATTGAGCGAGAATAAGTCACCCAGAGGACACTGTATGCACTGAAGGAGTGGTACACCAAATTCTGTAGCCAGAACATACCACAAATGAGGCACAATGAAAATTAATCACAGTAGATGCACATAAAAAGTTAAAACTTTGGGAGAGAGAAGCACTGATGTATGAAACTGAGTTTGCTCTTAAGAGAAACTCTTACTTTAGTTTCTCTACTTGTGACTCAAGTTGGAATGGATTTCCCTTGATGAAATCAATAGCCTGAGGAAACATGTGAGGCACAATTAATCTCTTAGAAGACTTGAATACAACCATAGTGAAAAAATTAGGATATTTAAGTTATGGTTTTGCACCTAAACATTCTGTTAACAAAATGCAGATGAATGTTTCTCCCTGAATAGTCACAGAATTAGGTTACAGAAAAGAAATATTTTAAACGTTTCAAATTAGAAGTATCTCAATATTGAAGATTAACTTAAGCTACTCACCTATTTTCAAGTGAGAGAATAACCACTAAACTGAAAACTGAAAACTACTTTAACCATTTTTATAACCTTATCCTCATTTAAATTTAGTTCCTTCAAATTTAATCAGTTCTTTAGAAGTTTAATATGAAGAGCATCTATATAAAGAAGCATGTGCATCACATTGGTTGTTTCTTGCTACCCTCTATGCCATGAGGTAAAGAAACAAAATTCCACCCACTAACCATTAATGACACATTAATTTTAGAACAGATTGATTTCTTCGATACATGATCCCCTGGAAACTTGATAAGGGCCATTTATAACAGACAAAGTTAAACCTAAATACCAGTTCCCTAAATGGCAACAGTAAATCTTCAGCCTCCTTACTTTTAGATTAGTATGTAAACTAAACCTTTTACTTGCTATGTTCAAAAACCAATTAGAAAGTCTGCCATAAAAAACAAATTTTGCTGATTTTCATTACTATAATCACAACATGGAATTGCAAAAATTTTAAATAGACATAGAAAAAAACCCTTCATTCCATGAAGAATCTCAATAACTGAATTCTCCACTCAAAAAAATAAAGCCAGTCTGCATCTCTAATCATTCAGAAGTGATACCACACAATCCTTTATTTTACCTTCAAAAAGTTTTCAGTTAAGGCCAAAGAATAAAAGTCATCACAATACCCTTTTAGTTCACAAAAGCTTACGAAAATTGATTTGTTTCATCTAAGGCTTTACTATCTTGACTTCTTGAAGGAGAGGAGTCTTCCAACTCAAAACTACTGACATCAAATATAAAAACCTTTCAAGCAGTTCCTAAGTACTTTACTGGGAACTCTTTATCTTTCAATCTAACCTCCTTTTAAAGAATTTCCCAATGGGAAAACAGAAAGAGAAAAGATAAGAGGAAGATCAGTGAGTAAAAAAATGTAATGGAGCAGATTAATACAGTCTTTATGAGTGCACAAGCAGATGGTAGCTCAGAGAAAGAAATAATTCAGTGTTGTACTAACTGATATTTTGCGAACTGAGGCAAACCTATGAAAACAAAGGCACAAAAAAAGTTGTTGAATGAATTGCTGGGAGGTATGAGTTGATCATTAGTAAGTCTACACGAACTAGAAAGATGGACTGAGGTAAGTGGAAGAAGGGATGTCTTCCCTTTACAACTCAATTTCCTAATACTATTTGAACTTTAACTGATGCTACGAAGTATAATTAGACATGTCTAAGCACATTAGGATCTTCTGAACACAGGCCTAGGGTCTGGGACAAATTAAATTAATGCAAAAACGAGAACAGTATCTATTAATGAACAAACCTGTTTGAACCTCAATAGTTCCCACTTGAACCTATCATCACTAAGAGCATACAAATGTATGCTAACAAATATATACACCAACATTAATCCACTTGATGTTAGTATGTGACAGAAAAGAATCACTAGCACATTTCAATAATCTCCTAAAAAAGAACCTCAGAGATGATGGCAGCAGTAGTATTACAGATTACTAATAGTGCTGACCTAAAAACATTCCACTGTCACTTCAAAATAATCTGACAGCCTTTTTATATCTTGCAGAAAAATTGATAAAACTGATTGCAAAGATGAGCAATGGCTCACTAACATCACAGAAAAAAATAAATACACTTTAATTTCACACTTCAGGCTTAACTTTTCCTTTGAACAATTTTCTGTGGAACTTTTAGAATTTGTCTCCTTGAAAGCAATTAAGAATCCAACTGAAGCAGCTAGCTAATGAACCAACTTAATAAATAGCATGATTCAGTTCGTATCCCCGCAACAAAGGGGTATTTGACAACAGCCAGGAGCTATGTCACAGCAAAACTGGAGATTTTATAAGTGCCCTTAAATAACAAAGCATGACCACTCCACCACAAAAAGCAACCCTGTTGCACAACACTTGATCTTCTAAGACACAGACCATGGCTGCAGTTTTGCACAGTGCTTTATTCACATGGCAATTTCTTAGCCTCAACTGATCTAAATGATCTGAACTCAGACAGACTGCTTGGATCCTTTGAGGAAAAAGAATAGAAACAACACTATATTAACAGTAAGGAATACTAGTGTTACTTGCATTATTTCCTAGAAAATGTTCTCCCCATCCCCAAAGGGTATTTAGTGTATTTTACAAAGGAAGAAAATTTCTTATAATGGTTACATTTTACCTGACAAAGAATAAAACATTTAAGTGCCACAATTGCCAACAGAGTCATATGATGATACTTCAAAAGTTCTACTAACCGTAATTTAACAAATTCAGTGGGTATTTTTCTAACCTAAAAAATAGGAAAAGAACTTCTAGAAGACACTTCAAATCCATTTTTGATTCCTCATGACTATGCTGTTCCCAAAAGATAAATTATTACCTTTAAAACCTGTGTTATTGAGGGAACTATTGTAATTCAAGCTAGATATACAGGTAAAGTTTTTTAAACACTTCTGAATGGGAAGCACATAACTTTTAAACTTTTCTTGATATACAGTAATAATTATCATCTACTAGATTTTATTACATTACACATGACAGCTGTTTCTAAAGCAACAAAATTTAGAGAATGTTATCACACTGACAGCACTGCAGCACTGTTTTCTGTACCCTGAACTTTTTATTCTTTCTTCAGGTCTTGACAATTTTTTTCCAAAACAAAAAGTTCAGAAGAAACAGATGCAACTTAGATTGTCATAATCAAAAATGCAGTAGACAATTTCCACACAATACCTCCCATCCAGCTGAGATTTCAAAAATCTGAGTCATTTTCATTTGGGACTCAAAGCTCAAAATCTATGTAGACTTCATAGTTGGCCTTTTGAATCTTTCAGTATTAATTCCTTACTTATTTACCCCAACTGTTTCACCCTAAATATATTCAAAGAGCGAGACATCAAAAATTTCAAAAATTAATTTTAAAAATTTAAAACAAACCAGGAAAAGAGCTCTTTGAAGATGAAATAAACTAATAATAAAGGAAAAGCTGTTGGTTTCTTCTCATTTTTTCACTGGTATGTGTGAGGTACTGCCCTGGGAACATTATTCTAGTCAATTATTGTTTGAATAAAAGGAGTGAAGTTTAAGCAAACATCACTAAATAGCATTTTAATTTGAAGTTTTTCTTAAGGAACAAAAAATATTACTTGAGCAAAACTAAATTCAGTGAACAGTGTTTTTTAGTTGCTAATACAACTAACATATTAAAAGTCTAAACTTCAGCTGCTTGCACTAAGGTAAGTATATATTCTGTAAAAAGACAGTTCAACTGTTTTAAGACTTTCACTAAGAAACATGCAAGAAAAATTCCATAAACAAGAAGTTCCATAGTTTCAGCACCCTTTCTAATTTCAGTTTGACAACTGAACTGTGAAGTAATAAATAACGGCAGAAATAAGAAGTCTTGGTAAGAAATCTTAATAAGAAAACATGAATCATGTGATACATTACAGGAAAGTAGTATTATGTAATGCAAAACAACTGATTTAAGTCATGCAAAGAAGTAGAAAATACCTGTACAGAGCCACCATGCCTGTCAGATGCCAGGTGAGCCCTCAAATGATGTGGATTGGTTTGCTGTGAGTCCCAAGCTGCCCTATGGTCTGTTGACTACCATTTTTGAATGTATTAGGATTTATGCAAAAGAAGAAAAAAAAAAATAAAATAAACAATTTGTGCATTAATTATTATATATTACTTTTAAAAAGCACAGAAGCACTACACACTCTATATCCCTATATACATTGCACTTCAACATTATCAACATACTTACACATGCCTTCATATACATTTTCATAGAGAGGTGAAGTAGCTAAACCTCAAAATTCCTAGTAAGAAAAAGCACACTAACACAACCTGACAATTTTGCTTAGGTGGATGGACACAACTCTGAATTCCTAACGTTGTTACCACCTTAGTCATTAGCCTGGTTTAGAAAAAACAGAAGTGAAAATGTCATACATACATGTTAGAACTGAAAGAGAGGATACAGTGCAGGGAGGAGAGACAGCAAGTAAAGAAGTGTGAGTAGGGAGAAAATTCACTACTGATTCACTACACTACATCAGAGCTTCAAACAAGCAAGCTTTTAGGAGATATTTATGTATTTCTATATATGTAGAATTTAACAAAGATCTACTTAAATCAATGTAAAAACAAAGAAAATCTAGAGTCAATTTTATTATCAAGTTCTAATAAAAACATAGCACAAATCATTCAACACAAGACATAGTAATGCATGATCTTACATGAGCAGCTTACCTGATTTTTGGATTGTTGCAATCTGTCTCTGTGCTGATATGCTTCTCTGTTTGAAGACATTGCAGGATCTGAATGTATTGAACCCACTGGAGCAGGCTACAAATATAAATAATATGTAGCAACTGGTAAAAAAAATAAATTTCTAAGTCTCACCAAAAGCTACTGGTTTGTAATAGAAAATAAAAAAAAATAAAAAATAAATATAAATTTAAAAAATAAAAATAAAAATCTTGCAGTTTCAAGTAAAACAAAATTATCAGATTAAAGCAGAAGCTTCACTAGGTATTTACTAATACCAATGAAAAAAAAAAACAAACCAAGACTTACAGAATTTAATGAAGTAGCAATCCTAAGTATTACCATACATTAATTTTCTGAAAGACTTTAGGCTGATACTTTTGCAGTTAGCAGTTAGGACACTCTGATGAAACCTGATGAAAGGCTTAAATGCTAAACACTGAAAAAATATTTTGCAATAAATACTACAATTCTTTTAGAGTCACCTAGAGAACTGCAGAGTGAAGTGCATCATCTGAAACTGGTCAAAAGAATAAATATTAGCCCTCCCTTCCCTATGTATTAAAAAGAAGTGAAAATTTTGAGAAGCTGAAGAAAATCCCATCCTCTACCTTTTCTTAAAGTATATAAAGAATGTTTCCTGAAACCTTAGATGCTCTGTGATGAAATATGCAATGAATGATGCAATATGAAACATTTCTCCGAAATGAACTGATGAATATCTGGAGTACACCTTATATGCAGAGAAGTTATAGGTCTGCATTTTAAAATACTGGGAAAGAAAAACCTGCAACCATGACAATCACCTGCAAAATATTATGCTCCTTCAACTCAAAAACCAATCTGAATTTCTACCACCTCATTTTGGATTGAGCAGAGATGTACTTTGATATTAAGGGTACATTTGGAAAGAGACTGGATATGAAACACTCAAGCCAAAAGATAATGTTAGAACATACATCTGCAGACGGACTTGTCATAGCAGCTGTTCACAACTCTAATAGCAGCGTAGAGATGCACACATCTTATGAAACTCAAAACTGATCACAAAAAAACCCATTGTATTACTAACAGCTGAACTGTACTCACCAACTGTTTGCCAATCCAGTCGTATTCATAATCAAACATATAGCCTTCCCGATCAAGTAAGTCTGTGAAGAGCTTTCTTAAGTAGTCATAGTCTGGCTTTTCAAAAAAATCTAACCTTCTTACATAACGTAGGTAAGTAGCCATTTCCTCTAGATAAATAAGAAATAAACATATTTGCCATTATCTGTTTTAATGGAACTCAAAATACCCCACCACCTTATTTCATTTTAAAGCAACTTGTACATCTCACCATAAAACCTGAACAGTTGTTCACCATGAATCTGCGAATTACCAGAAAGAAAAGTTACTTAATAGTAATAATGTTCTTCGAGATGCCACCATATTCTGAGATAAATTGCCATATTCCAAACATATCCAAGCAACACCCCACTAATTTTTCCTTCGCGTTACCTGCTGAGATCTTCTAGTCAATGTTCCAATTCTAATGCACAGTGTGTAAGAAAGTGTGGAGAGAAATGCCTCTATTTTCTTCTTTCTTTCCAATCAATTTTACAGAGACAAGACTAAGGAAAGGTAAAAAAGGGGTATACAACATAAATCATCAGTCTCCTATCCACAAGGCCTACTGTGGACGGATTTCCTTTCATTTGTCATGAGCTACTCTCAGCAAATCGACTTCGCCTATCAGTGATATCTTCTGATTACTTTTCAAGGTGTTTACTTATATTGTGGCAAAATCATGTCCATGTCATACATGTCCCGTTCCAAGCACTTTATTACAACTTTTAGAAAACGTCGTATTTGCTTCTGACCAATTCTCCAACACCTCATTGATTCTGCCTGTACTTATAGAGAACTGGAAGTGACACCTGAAACTTAAAAGTTATTTTAAATATTAGTTCAAGCTGTTTCTAATGCAGCTTGTCTTTAATAGGGGTATGACACCAGATTTGAGCTGAGCAGGCTTGCAAAATTTTCAGTGGGAAGATAAAGTGCAGACTAGTTGATCATTGTAAGCATACATAAAGTATTTTTTTAATGTTTCCTTTCGAAGAATCTATATTTAAAGAGCAACAGCATTAGCCTACTGCTGCTTCAAAGGATAATTCTTCTATCTGAGCCCAGTCTTGTTTAACTTATCCATCAATGACTTGGATGAAGGGGCAGAGGCCTCCTCAGCAATGTCACTGACAACACAAAGCTGGGAGGAGTGGCTGATACCCCAGGGTACCGTGCAGCCCTTCAGAAGGACCTCGACAGGCTGGAGAGACGGGCAGAGAGGAACCTGCTGAAATTCAGCAAAGGCAAATGCGGGATCCTGCACCTGGGGAGGAACAACCCCAGGCACCAGCACAGGGTGGGGGCCAACCTGCTGGAAAGCAGCTCTGTGGAGAAGGACCCGGGTGTTCTGGCGGACAACAAGCTCTCTATGAGCCAGCAGTGTGCCCTGGGGGCCAAGAAGAGTGGAATCCTGAGGTGCATTACAAAGAGCAGGTCGAGGGAGGTGATCCTGTTCCTCTACTCAGTGGCTGTGTCCAGTTCTGAGTTCCTCAGTAAAAGAGAGACATGGAGCTCCTAAACTGGGTCCAGCGAAGGGCTACTAAGTTGATCAAGGGACTGGAGCATCTCTCATATGAGAACAGGCTAAGGGAGCTGGGCCTGTTCAGCCTTGAAAAGAGGCAACTGAGATGGGACCTGATTAATACCCGTGAATATCTAAGGGGTGGTTGTCAATAGGATGGACCAGGCTCTGCTCAGTGGTGCCCAGCAATAGGAGAGAAACTGATGCACAGGAAGCTCCACTTGAACACGAGGAAGAACTTCTTTACTGTGTGGGTGACTGAGCACTGGAACAGGCTGCCCAGAGAGATCGTGGATTCTCCTTCACTGTAGATATTCAAGAACCACCTGGCACAATCCTGTGCAATTTGCTCTGGGATGGCCCTGCCTGAGCAGGGAGATTGGACCACACGACCCACTGTGGTCCCTTCCAACCTGACCCATTCTGATATTCTGGAATCTATTACACATACTCTAATTTTAAACCCATATATTAAGCAATTACCTATGCCAGTTTCATTTTATAAACTAATACACAGCATTTTATTAACAGCAGACATTACCTGGGAAGTTTTCACACAATACTTCTATAGGAGTGGCTCGTTTAGTGTCTCCAATTTTCTGGTACCGTTCTTTTAATGTATCAGCCTATGATAGAAGAACAAACAAGCTTTTGAAGTTATACAGCTTGCAGACACACATTCAAAAAAAACCCCAAACATGTCAATAAAAGCTGATGATCTGAAAATAGGACAGAGGAAGATAGCAAAACCCACTACCTTTAAACCTTGCCATGGAAGACTTCCTCTGAGAAAATACATAAACATATGACCCAAAGCTTCCAAATCATCTCTTCTGCTTTGCTCTGAAACAAAATGCAAATATTATTAGAAATTTCATTCTGTCTAATTTTACATTATATTTAAAAACTAGCCTCCAAATTATATAAAAATAATTGTTAGGTATAGAGTACTTGAAACCAAACTGAGCATGTGAGAGCATTCTTGTGTACTATGGACTGCCTTAAGGACACTGCTAAACTCAGAATAAAAGCAGGTGCAAAATGCAGGTATACTCATCTCAACAGCACTTTAAGCAAATTATCTTGCTGTAAGATATTGTTCTTATTCTAAAATACATTTGACCCTTAAAACTGCATTTTAATTCTGACATTTTTTGGATCTATTATTTGTGAACTTGAAACAATTT
Source organism: Struthidea cinerea (assembly GCA_013397865.1). NCBI lineage: Eukaryota > Metazoa > Chordata > Aves > Passeriformes > Corcoracidae > Struthidea > Struthidea cinerea. Next base: position 32,462 of record VZTI01005057.1, on the reverse strand, counting down.
AAGAAAGTTTCAATAGAATTAATTTTTCCTCTACAAAATCATGGTGAAGATGGTGATTTCATCAGGAACGCATTATGGAATTTCTGAGCCAAAGGTAGATTGAAGAAGGCTCAGAAGTACTATTATTTGAACAGAAAGCAGCATGTACCTTCAGCCTGCTATCAAGTCTAGCTGACATAAGAGCTTTCACAGAACGCAATGCCTGGCAAAGCTACAATTTTTCATCTGCAGTAAAGCAGTGGCAGTCCTTCAAAAAGTTCACAGAAGGTTAAATAAAAAGTAACAAGTAAAACACAGTGTAGTCAAAGTTTTCAAAGGATATGTCACATAGTTTTTAAATTAAATCCATCATTCTTGGGAAAACTGAAGGTAATAGAGAATAGTGAGTCTTTAAATTACTAGCAGGAAACAGATATTTTCATTTCCACCTATCTTCATTCTGTATTGCTGTTGAAAGAAAAATACATTGTAGTACATATTGTAGTAAGAGGCAGTATTTAATTCTACATTTAACTTTGTCCCTGACACAAGGAAGAAAAAATATTAACATTGTTTCTACTCCGTATTTCACAAAACAAAATCACTATGCTTTGATAACAAGAGAAATGGAGCAGGAAGGTAAAAAAAAAAATGTTTGTTTGATTTTTTTGAACACAGCAAAGTCAACAAAGCCAACCTGGCTCTGGTCTGATCAACACATAATACTGCCATAAATATATTGCATCCGAAGAACAATTTTTAATTTTCATATAAATAGAACAATGTACTTACTATGCTGTTTCCTAGCCCTATCTTCTCATTTGAACACTGAATAAACACACATTATCAAACGAGTAAGCAAATACCAAAAAAAGGATGGTGGTAAGATGTAGGCTACAGCTAGCCCCTCACTTCATCACACATCTGCCAGCCATATGAGGCTCTTTCAGTCATTTCTCCTTCACTCATTTCCATGTTCCCAATTCCCCTGCCAACACTCTTCTTGTTTGTGTTCACTTCACTCTCGTTGTCCACTGCTGCCACTTGTCTCAGTGAGAGCCCTCCACACAATTTGGTCCTATTTGAATTTCTCTGCAGACCCTACAACATCCCACTTGCTGACCACATGCTATCCTGATACAATCTCATAGGTTAAGAAGAAAGCAGGAGTAAGCTGCAGAGTTCTATGCCTGACAGGTTTCCGAGCGTGAAAGCAACGTTAGGTCCAGTTGCTGGCAGAAATCCTGTGCTCTTTATGAGGTAGGGTGAACATGCAGAAAATCACTACTTCAGGGACAGTGCTCCTGACAGACATCTTGTGCAATGCAGTGCGTTTCATGTAATGCAGATCAGTGCTAAGATGGTGGCAAAGCATATGGGGATGTTGAAAGTGTGCAACAGATGGTCCATCCCTGGGTAACACTAAGGCATGGCCCTTAAAAACGTACTGGAATGTTCCACCTGGTCTTTGCTAAGGGACAATAATTCCTCTCTTTCAATTAACTTCTATGAGTTATGCCGATGAAAAATTAACCTTTTCTCCTTTAAAAAAACCAACCAAAGTAATAGCATCTTATTGAGGCAATTGCTCTTTTACAGAGAGTCCTATCTATGAAACTTTTAATCTTTATTATTTCAAATTAAGGTGTTTTGTGGTGGTATTTTGTTGGTTTGTTTTTTGTTTTTTGTTTTTTGTTTTTTGTTTGTTTGTTTTTTTTTGTTGCTGTTTCTTTTTTGTTTGTTTGTTTGTTTTTTGTTGTTGTTGTTGTTTTGTTTTTTAATGAGATGTGGACTGTTGACAATATTTCTGTAGGACAACAGAAATTTCTTTGGGAACTAGGACAGAACATTTAAATTCACAATGCCATCAAAAATATGCTATGGGAAAGGATTTTGTGTTTGTTTAAATTTGGGGTACAGGGATTGATTGTTATTTAGAAACCATTCAAGTTCTTCACTGATCACTTTGGAGTAATTAAGAAACAGTAGTCAAATATCCTTTCCTATAGAAATCTTCAAGATGAGCCTGAGAAACTGGAAACCCAAAGACTACACTGCTATTATTTAAAGAAGGACATCCAGAAACTGGAAAAAACTAGCAGTGGACTAGCTGGAAGACAAAAGGATTTCAAGCATCATCTGGAGGAAGAGCTGCTGATGTATACAGATCCAATTGTATTAAATTTTAATGAGATTGAGAGGATATGTTACCTAAAAGGTAATACCATCATAAGATAACAAATACACAACAAAGCTTTAGGGCACATGGTTTCCTCTCTCTCAAAGAGATCATCTGAAGCTAGCTAAATTGGTAAGAAACTAATATTTGTTATTTAGCTCATAAACTACAGACAATTATCTCAATTCAAATAGGCTGATTTAAATAAAAACTAGAGCTTCATTCAGCAGGCTATCCCCAGAAATTATCCTTTTTTAGCATAAACAATTAAGTAACCATAACTCAGTTTAAACAACAGACATTCAGTCTGTAGTAAGCATCCAACTCCCTAGAGAAAGTTTAGGAATGCTCTAGCAGTAGAAACATATTATCTATTTGGATCAGAAGACACAGTATTAGTGACGCAGAAGATGACATGGTTAGATACAGAGAAGTGATTACCCAGCTTGAACTCTCAGTTCTTAAAATTTAGCAAAAATAAATTTGAAGCCCAGAGTCTGTACTCTTACTAAAAATGACTGGATTTCATTCAATAATATGAGGGAAGAAAGCCTTTCTTCCTGAATAAAACCATGAATCCTGAAGTTAATGATTCTAGTTCATAACAATGAAGTTGCATGCCAATTTTATCATAAGCACACATTGTATGCCACACTGTTGTCTTAAGAATAATATAGACTGAAAATAAAAAAAATCCTTATTTTCATTTATACATTTTACGAAGGGTGCAAAGACTTCATTTATTTTTTTATTAGAAGCACTGTTTCATATTACTGTGAATTTATAAGGTTAACTTACACAGGAAAAGGTATTTATCTAAAACAGCTAAAATTCTGCCCTGAGGTCCAGTGATAATTCAGTGAGTATGAGAGGAAAACACCAGACTTCCTAGAAGGGAACCCAGGTCTGGGAAAGGACTTCATCTTGCACCACTGGCTCGGTGACAAGTGAAAGTTGCTGTGTCTCCTGTAGAGCCATCACCACAAAAAAAGACTACACATGCAGAAGAGATTTTTTTTTTTTTTTTTTGAGCTACTGGAAAAACTCCAAGATTTAGGCTAATAAAATTTTAGGACCAAATGTTTATTTTTCTTGCTGATGGTTTATATTACAAAGGAGTCTGGCCCCTACAAAAGGGATTTTAAATCTAGAACATATGACAGGTCTGACAAGAGAGTACACGTACTAAGGGTAAGAATGGAGTTCTCCTAATTTTGTTTGAGGATAAGCACTGTTTAAAGAAATTGGCTTCATTTGGCTTTTCTATTTGCATTAAGAGCGGACTTGCTTCATTCCCAGAAGAGTTTCAAGTATTCATTGTACGATAACTAACCTCTGCCTCTTCAATAATTAAGCACTACCATGAGAAGACCAATACAATCAAGGATATGGGTTGCTCCCCAGAGACCATTACAGATGGCCAGATTAGACTAAGTTATGACTCCATGTGACTATACTTTCTGTAGTCAAATAATTTCGACAACACTTTAAGACACTGTTTTTCTGAATTTAGGAAAATCCCAAAATAATTACCAATTTACATATCCAGCAAACACAGAAAATTGAAGGACTTTTACAGATGCAGATTTTTGTCTCCATAAACCTCCCAGTCAGAATCTACACTCTCTGGAATCTCACTGTCCCTTCCTGAAAATGAACTGAACTGGAAAAGAAGCACAGAGTAATTTTATCCCTAAGAGAAATTATCTTACGGAAAGGTAGGGCATCAGCTACGTTCTTGTAAGGGCTGCAGAGTATTTTTTATTTCCTTCAAACTGCTCTCTGAATAAAGCCCCATTATTCTTCACATAGACAAAATACCTTCTATTCCATCTATAAACTCCCAGCTTGGCACAAAACTACCAGAAATCTTTGATCAAATGTCTCTTCTGAAACAAAAGATTACTGGCTACAAGATGTTCAGTAACTGTATATTTTCTATATATACCTTAAAAGAGTGGTGATTTTGTGCAAGTTTTGATTATGCATTTAGAGTCCTTCTAGTAGCTATGCATTTGTTATGATAGTTTTAAATACTATGGATCCTTAAGCGTACTTTTGATTCAAGGACAACATCCTTCCTTACTCATGCGCACTAACACATAAAGCTACAATTCAACAGAGACATACTCAAAAGTAACTTATAAGAGAATGTGAACCTGACAGTCTCTCTGTTTACTGAAAACACTTATTTTTTACAAGGGTCAGCTATCACACCATTCAAGCATTTCAGGAAATTATCTACAGACTAAAAATACCACCCTAAAAAATTGTCTTATTATCACTATTTTCAGTGCAACCTGTATCCTATATGCCACTGTCTCTGTAGACACAGAGGCTGAGGTTCTTCAGTGTTCTATATGTCTCACTGCATGAATTTAAAAATATACTACATTTTTAGAGGAATATCACAGAACATAAAAAAACTGTTGGAATAGAAGGATTCAGGCTCTTTAGGAAGGAGAGGCAAGGGAGGCCAGGAGGTGATGTCACCCTCGGTGGCAATAGCCAGCTGAGTGCATGGAGTTCTGTCTGGGGATGGATGAGGAGCTGACCGAGAGCTAGTGGAGAAGGATTTATGGGAGGGCAGGGCTAGGCAGCCACAGGCCCCCCAAACAGGAAGACTGAGCAGCTGAGTCCTTGTGGTGGTGCATCCCTCCCCCACCCCTTCCAGGCCTGTGACCTGAGAAATGCTCATTAGGTCTCGGCTTTGACAAACAGGACCTGGGCTCAGCTTCTCTTGAGCTTAGCAGAAACACTCTGCTCCCAGGAACTCCTGCTGTCTAACAAGCTCCTGTCTTCTTTATGAACAGCCTTGGAAATTAATTTTCTTCCTTGTGTAGCATAACATCCCTTTGTCACACTTTTCAAGAAAGTGTGCCAACCCACACTGTGGCCAGGATGAAACACTGTTATGATTAAAGCCCACTCTCTTGAAACCCTATAAACAGTGGTCCAAAATGAGAACGTGTGAGTTCTTCTGGACTGCTGTGTTCAGCAACCTCCCTCTGAGCAGGGCCTCTCAGAGCCCACAAACTCCCATGTCTGCTGTACTCGGAGGATTGCTGAACAACAGTGAATCCGGGGCCAATACCCCCACTCCTCGAGGCTCAACTCTTCACAAAATGAGGAGATGGAAAAGCAGCCAGAGTGAGTTTTCACTGCCTTCGAGGGGAATTTTTCACACGTACCTTGCACTGACTGTGTGCATAAATGTACACATATGCTATAGCAAATTCTGTGAGAAATACTGCTCTCTCAGATGTTTAAGTACCTCGGAAATTGAAGTAAGTTAGGCCTGTAAGTAAGCTTAAGTAGTAAGTTAGGTTAAATGCTGTTGACTGTTATTCCTGTGTTAAATTGTTAAGTTTAAGGTGTAAGTTTAGTTTAAGGTGTAAGTTAAGGTGTAAATTAAGGCTGAATACTTTTGAGAGCTGTTAAGCTTTTAGGCTGCATTACTTTTTATCCTTGCCCTCAACGTCCTTTTGTCACATGCACCTAAACAAGCACACACGTGCACACACACACACACCCTCCCCTAGATAGTTCTCAGTTCATTTCTGTTTCGATTTACTGGATTTTGTTGCTTTTTGGGGTTTTTTCCCTTTTTCCTTGGTGTGCCTTAACCGTCCAGTAATGAGCAGAGTGAATCTTGCCAAAGAACTTGTCATGCTGTTGCTTAATATGAAATCAGTTTTTTACTGATACCTTTGCTGCTGATTTTTTAAGCAATCTCAAACACTCACTCACAACAGTCGTCTACAGACATACAGGAACCACCTCATGTTCACAAGCCCTGGTCCTCATGAGGGACTTCAATCACTCTGGTGTCTCTTGGAGACCAGACATCAGGGCATCAGCAATCCAGCAAGCCATCACTGATGATAACTTCCTTCCCCAAGTGACAGAGAAGCTAAAAAGGAGAGGTGCCACGCTGGACCTTGCGCTCACCAACAAGGAGAGGCTGGTGGGGAATGTGAAGCTCAAGGGCAGCCTTGGCTGCGGTGACCATGAAATGCTGGAGTTTGAGATCCTAAGGATAGTGAGAAAGGAGCAAAGCAAGGTCAGTAACCTGAACTTCAGCAGAGGCAATCTGGCCTCTTCAGGGATCTGCCTGGCAAAGTACCATGAGATAAAGTTCTGCAGGGAAGCAGGGCCCTAAGAAAGTTGCTTAAAGAAAAAAAGGAAGCATATAGAGAGGGGAAGCAAGGACAGGTAGTCTGGGAGGTATGCAGAGAAACAGTCCGAGCAGCCAGAGATCAGCTTAAGACAGCTAAAGCCCTGATAGGATTAAATGTGGCCAGGGATGTCAAGGGCAACAAAAAAGCTTCTATAAGTATACTGGTGACAAATGGAAAACTAGGAAAAATGTGGGACCTCTCCAGAAAGGAAACAGGAGACCTGGGATATGGAGAAAGCTGAGGCAAAAAATTATTTTTGGCCTCAGTCTCTCTGGCAAGTATTCCAGTCCCATCACCCATGCCACAGAAGGCAAGGGCAGGGACTGGCAGAATGAAGAACTGCCTACTGTAGATCAGGTTGGAGCCCATCTAAGGAACCTGTAGGTGCACAAATTCATGGAATCTGCTGAGATGCACCTACAAGTCTTTAGGGAACCTCAGGTGAAGACACTACCTATTACATCCATTACATCTGAGAAGTCATTACAGTCCAGTAAAGTTTCCACAGACTAAAAAAGGAGAAAGATAACCCACATTATTACAAAGGGAAGAAAAGGAAGACATGAGGAACTACAGGCTAGTCAGTCTCACCTCACTACCCAAAGTCATGGTGTAGATCCTCCTGGTAACTATATTGAGGGACATGGAAAATAAGGAGGTGACTGATGACAGTCAACATTGACTTCAGTGAGGTGCTGGAGTATGCTGACTAAAGAGCAACAAAGCTGGTGAAGGGTCTGCAGAACTGATCCTATGAGGAGCAGCTGAGGGAGCTGAGATGTTTAGCCTGGAGAAAAGGAGGCTCAGGGGAGACTTCATCACTCTTATAGCTGCCTGAAAGGGGGGTGTAGCCAGGTGGGCGTTGGCCTCTTCTTCCAAGGAACAAGGAATATGACAACAAGAAAAAACCTCATGTTGTGCCACAGGAAAGCTTAGATTGGATATTGAGAACACTTTCTTCACCAAAAGGGTTCTCAAGCATTGGAACCGGCTGCCCAGGGAAGTGATTGAGTTACGATTTCCAGAGGTATGTTAAAAGACTTGTAGATGTGGTGCTTAGGGACATGGTTTAGTGGTGGATTTGGCAGTGCTGAGTTAACGGTTGGACTCGATGACCTAAAGGGTATTTTCCAACCTAAGTGATTCCGTGGGTCTGCTGTATTGATAAAGCACCTTATTCCTGCCTGAGAACTGTGAATGGTTTCTCATTTGCCATATTAACAGTTATACTTAAACTGTAAGTATTGTGCAACGTTTTTATGACCAATTCAAAGAGTACCCTAATTAGTGATTACCATGCAGTGATAAACAACTGGCTTACACAAATTCAAACTGTTTTCACTAGGAAACCCCTCTACAGCTGGCATAAACAAAGATGAGTGGTCATACCTTTTTCAAGGTGAATTTATTCATTCAATAGTAACAACTTTCATATTTATAAACCTCCTGTCATTTCTTCAGCTTGCTGGCATAACCCATAACTACTCTAACAAAGCCTTATTAACAGTGTAAGCACTAAAAAAATAATCAAGAAATCAGCATCATGTCTAAGCTACTTTATTATTTTCTGGTGCATCTCAAAGAGATCAGAAAACTAGCACGGAAGCATTGAAAACCCATGTTGTTGCAACCTATTGGCTTTACTGTATTTAATAAGCAAATCTATTTCCTGGACACCTCACTCTTCCATGCTATACTTATAATGTGAAAGTATTATGATACAAAAAGATATACCTCATCTTTCTTTTAAGAATATCTACCAAAGAGGACAATTCCCAAGACATGATCATGATGATTAGAGATTCAAAAAAGATTATTCCCATAAACAATACTTCCATAAAGACCAACTATATTTTGCACTATACACAGAATTTGCAGTTCTTAATTATTACAGACTAAGAAAAATTATAACTTGAAAACAAGATGGTTTATGACAAATCACAGCTGTTTCTGTACCTAAAAAGCACACATACCTTTTCCTAAATGTGTATTTATACTCATGTATCTAGCTGTTCCTGTAAGGCTCTTGTGTTCTCGATATGGTATGTGCTTCTTTGTTTCTGGATCTACGTACTCCTTTGCCAAACCAAAGTCTATAATGTGAATAATTTGCTGGGTTTTATTTCCAGGTCGTCCTATTAAGAAGTTCTCAGGTTTTACATCTCTGTATATCAAGTTCTTTGAATGGACATACTCCATACGAGAAATCTTCAATAAAAGAAAAAAAAGAAGACAAGAAAGTTTAGTTTAAGCTTCAGGTTGCCACATTAAAATGTGTTAGAAGCTAACTATCTTACATTGGCTTTATATTTAGAAGAAACCACCCCTCCTAGTATCTTAAGACCAAAGAGATATTGTTCCTAACAAAGTATCTCCCAGTTAAAGGCAATGAAAATTGTACACTTTCCCAAAGCAGATACACCAGTTCATGTATTGGAAACCTTCACATTGGACATTAGTCATGAATCGTGTACATAACAGAAGTTTTCATCTCTAAGAACAGCTGGCACAAGCACATTTTGTGTACATTAAAAGTAAAACCAGAAATTATGTCACCAGGCAGTAAGCAACAAAGTTTGATGTAGATCTATTACATATTAAAGGTACAAATGAGAGAAGCACTGGAAGTTCAACACTATGCATAAAGTGTCTATTCTACCTGGACTGCTTTCTATCAAAATTTCCATATTCAGAAAGGAACAGGAAGTATTAAATAAAGCTGATCTTCGGATCTGTGAGGACTTGAGCATTTTAAAAGAAGAACTTGGTCATTTTGGCTGTAAATAAGTTCAATGTGCCTGTATGTCAGTAGTTGGAGGCCTGTTATACAATTACAGGCATGCTTTAAACAGCTGTTTTTAACTTTCACAGGTAAAAATATCACTATTTAGGGAAGTGGAAATCTGGTAAACATGCACAGCCTTAATTGTCCTTCTTTCCACTTCCGCCCAAACTTAGGTCAGAACCAAATAAGGATATCTTCAAAAAAGAGAATAATTCTTTATTGAATAATTTTGTGCTATAACTTCTGGAAGGATTTGGGGAATTTTTCATTTGTCTGTTTGCTTTCTTGCTTATAGTAATGCCCAGGAAAAAAATATTTATGCTATTTAGGAGTCCCATAACACAACTGCTTGTGCGGGCTAAAATTATTTTTATTTCTTTAAGGTTTTCTTTTTTGAAAGAGCATGTCAAACTAAAATTCACGATTTCAGGTTGTGATGAGAACTCAGAAGACACAAGTAATTACATTCATGAAATGACTTGAAAAACTGGAACAAAGTAAATGAAAGTAATATAAGATTATTCCTGCTAAAACTGTATCAGAAGCAGTTTAAATACCACCAACACCAATTTAAAACATAAGAAGTGCAAATGTAAGTGAAATAAGCATTTAATCCATTGAAGACTGATTTAGTTATTCTAGTGAACACTCAAATTAACATCTATTCTACTTACCAACTGTATGGCTATCATAAGAACGGTTTTAAGAGAAAATGTCCTACCACACATGTCAAATAAATCTTCCAGACTAGGTCCAAGTAGTTCTAGCACCATAGCATTATACTTGCCACATGGGCCAAAATAATAAACCTGAGGTATTCCGTCTGTAAAATGAAAATACAAAGTAATGATAAGGGGTTAAATAAGATTAATGAACACACCAATAAAATTCCTACGCAATTTCAAGTTGATCTTAAGTTAAAAATACATTTTTCACATAAAAGCAAAAAGAAACCTGATAAAAATTACAGGTAAAAGATACAACAGGAACACTGAAGACAGTCACAAAATATTTAACGAAATGGTACTATTACTTATTTAGCTTGTGAAAGATATGAAGACTTTTATAAAAAAGTTAAAAGTAGAAACTCTGTATTAAGTTTTGTAACCATAAATTGAGACAAGGTTTTAAAATGCTATGAAGAAAGGCTTAAATAAGCTCTTCTACAAAAAAATACATTTAAATTAAACTTTTTAAATTAAGACTATTCCTACCTTTAGCAAAAAAAACACCTTATTATCTAGAGAAATCATTTAAAAAATAAAAAAAAGAGATTAATGAACCTGAGAGTTTAATGATATATGAAGTCTGGGCTTTATAGTTTTGTATGAACACCTGCCTTAGGAAGACAGGCAATCCAGAAGTTTGAAAATATAAACAGTTAAAGCCTTATGATCCAATTTTACTTCCACCTTTTTGTACAATATGCATTGTGTGTCTATTTAATTAAAAATAACTTGGTATCATTGCTTCTACTCATTTTGTACTTTTTCACATGCAGAGGACATCTTCCTCATTCAGCAGACTAATTTTTGTTTACTTAAGGAAGCTAATTATTCCAGATTTTGGATTTTTTGTTCTTCAGTATGTATCCTCTGTTTCATTTATTCCAAATATTCAATACTCTGAAAATGTATCTTCTTTTCATATGAGCTTTTTCTACAGGGCCCACTGTTACAACACACAGAACCTATTTTCAGATACCTCAATGAAACACTGGATTTCACCTTCATTCTCTGTAGGACAAACGTAACCCTAACTGTTTTTTCTGAGGTACATAAAGCCCTCAATTTTTGATACCTTACTATAGTGACACTTACACTGAGGGCTCAAATTTGTAATTGTATTCACTACAGCTTTGAGCAAAAAAAAAATTTTAAAAATACTGTTTCAGCAAAACCAACATCAAATGAATGCACTGTTTTCAAGAGGTTTTTCACTAATCTCTTTTCCTACAAGTCAGAATAATCAAAGAAAAACCCCTAAAAATCCAGTTTAACTGTTCAGTTTTCACATGACTTGAGCTTCAATTTATTTTTAAATATGTATCATCACACCCATCTCTATACTAATATACTTAAAATGCATAATCATACCCACTTCAGAAAGACTTTATAGGAGTAGCTTATTGCTACTAATGAAGAAGCATAGAACATAACACATTCTGTATCAGAATATGGTACAAGACAGTGTTCTGCAATTTAAAAATATCATCCTGAATTATCAGATAGACACCTAAAACACTCAATCTTCTGATTAGATGAGAATTCCAAAACATACCAAAATTCTGTTTAACATGTTATAACTTCTGCACTGCATATAGAGCATCCTGTCTAAAACTACCCAAGTTGACAAAATAATTTGACATTAACAGTTCAAAGTACTAGAAGTTAGGGGCTTTGGTTCTTAATTAAAGATCTCTTAGTGCTTTTGCTTAAAAGCAATAAGCGAATATCATGCTGCTACTTAAATTCTTACTTCATGTCTCTAAATCTCCAGAAGTCAAAAAGTAACACGCTACTAATAAAAATGCGCATGAGGCTTTTTCTCCCACTACAGAGAGATAAATGCAAGCTCTTTTATATACCTTTAAGAAATATTGGTTAAATTTAAAATGAAGAAACTCTTAAGTTTTAGAAAATTAAGAATCCCCTGTTTTGTTGACAAGATATTCCACTACTTATCACCAATTAAGAGGATGTATTTTATTTCCATTTTTAATTACTCTGGCTCAAACCACGGAAGAATATAAGAAGGAAATACTTGGAGCTGGTAAGATGCATCCCAGTCTTCTTGCTGTGAATTTAAAGAAGTCATTGGTCTTAGGTTTCTTGACCAATAATTAATTGGATTACCATCCAATCCTTTCTAGTACCTTGACAGATCTTCTAAATCTTTTTTAAAAAGAAGTACCCCTCCCCAATTATGTGCAGAACTCAATGCTTGTCACACAAATGTCACTAAAAGTTAGATGTAAGTTCCTACTCTTCCACCAAAGGAGAAATTTACTTGTGGCCAAAAAATAAATTCACTTAATCCCACTAAGTTACTTTAACATTTAAACATCTTTCCTTTTTAGGTTTAAAACTCTGAATATAGCATCTTTTTTTTTCAGATTATGAGTCATATTTGTTTATCCCTAGATACTTACACTTGTTGACAAGTAAAACATTTTCATTTGAATGCGCTCCATTGACTAAAGCAATCTACAATACTTATGTGACTGCCCTGTCATAAAATTGTAAATCCATTTTAAACCAGTATGATTTTAGTCCTATTTTACTCCTGACAAAAATCAAGAAAGTCTTGACTTGGAAATTAACTATTTGAAAATCGCCTGGACTCCAGTTCCTTCTTCTAGGAAAGTTAACTTTCATCAGCCACCTAAAAATCATTGCTGTACACCTCTGGTCTCCAAAATCAAGTCGAAACACCCCAAAAGTACTTGACTATCCACCGTGGGGGGGGGAGTGGGAATGCTAAAGCAGTTATGTGAATTTATGGATCATGTTGTTTAATTTTCACTCAAATGCTTTAGTCCACCATATTTATGTACATGATGTCCAGAAAGTTTTTAAAGCTGACAGATCTGATTTCCTCTACAATGATGAAAGGATAAAAACATTAGAATAAAGAAAGCATGACTAGCAGATTAAACTGTATCTGCCAAACCTCTTTAAAGTAAAGAAAATAACGTAGACGTTATTTCTGCTTTCGGACCATTATCCATCTTGGTCACTGTCTTTTTCAAGAACTTCATCACTAAACCTGATTTAAACTTGAGACTGCATGTTGTTCACTCAGTTATCTAGAGCGATATACATGACTAGCACAAACACACTTTTGTATCTTAAAGAAAAAATTCCATCTACTTCCTCTGACACAAATACTACATTGCAGCTTCAATTATTGTATGTGTGTGTCCTCATCCAGGAAAAAAAATTAACTTGATAAAGAGGCAGCAAAGACTGACTGCCAAAGGAATATGTAACCCACAGGACAACAGCAATACCATTTGTATTTAACCTCATCTATCACTGACTTCATTTTGAGCTGTATCTTGGCAAAACATCCCTATATAATACAATCTGAATTTGTAAAGCTATTAAGCTAGTAAATAGATTTCCAATGTTTTTCAGTTTCTTGTAATATCTATTTCCTTTTACAGCTTTCGCTAAACCAGTCAAGAAACAGACTCATGTGATCTGCATTACATCCTATTGCTTAGAGTCTGTTAAATCAGACACATAAATGCCAGCAAAATAGACTGCTCTTGCAGATCAAGGCGTTCTGCATTCAGCTTCCCATACCCCACTGCCTTTTATGTGCAGTTTCCTATGTGGCAATTCATTGGACACAAGCCAAATACCTTAAACTAGTTGGAAGATTTGCAGTAACAGTTGTCTTTCACAGCACATTCATACTGGTACTCTGTCAAGGATACAAATCAAAAAATGGCCACAAACACAAGTATTCCCCACTTAGTCTACGGAATCCGGTTTGAATCCTCTCTCAGCAACTGATTATAAAACCCAGGGTACTGTATTCTGACTTGAGCCAAAGCAGCATACACAGAAGGTCATACAATCTCTGTAAACAGAGCATATTAATGCTACTGAAACCATGATCAGCCACGAACTATAAAACTCTAAACATGGAATGAGACACTGTATCACCTCAACACTCAAACTGCATTTTTTACTTACAAATAGACGAATATGTTTGCAAAAAGAAGAATAGTAATACAATAGTTAGATCTATTTCAAAGGAAAAGTCTTCCTTGACTAGTTATTTACATTACTAAAACAGAATTAGAGATGCATTTTATTGTAATCTTTATTAAATCAAATACCCATTTATCAAACATTCACTTTGTACAGTGAACTGTATTATCAAGCCTCCTTTCACAATTACAGCTATCTATTTTGTGCCTCACAACGCCCACAATTAATTTCTGAAATCTGTGTTATGTCACAATAGAAAACCAACATAAATTTTTGCATACAACCAGTCTTCTTATGGGCAGTAACTGCTGTTTCTTGGAAACATTATCATGTGACTCTATTATGCAGCTGCCATTCTTACAAGATCTCTCGTGCTTATTCTAACGGGAAAAATTGCTCTAAACTCAGAAAATCCTGTACATGTCCCTTAAGCCAAGTGCTAGAAAACAACTGGCATAAAACAAGAAAAACTGCCAGCAACACTTTTTATAGTTATTGTTGGATTACACTTAAAAAATAAATTAGGTATTATAATCATTGTTTATCCACATAAACATAAATATTAGCATATTCACATTAGTAACGAACAGCTCAACCCTCCTATTAAAGGAAGCATATCGGCAGCAAAAATTCAAAACTGAGTCAGTCTTCCCCAAAGAACTCACAACACAACCACAGCAGTCATCAGTACACACATTACCAGTGCCTAGGAACAGATTTCTCTTCAGCCAAGAGATTCAATATTTGATTCAGTTCAAGTTCTCTAACACTACAGTCTTAAAACAAGCAGAGAAAATTATTTTCTAAGATCACCTCCATGTTTTTCTTACATAATATAGATTACAAACCACTTCAACTAACTGCTTATTGTTTATTCCCCAACATAATAATCCCAGGCAAATTAGAACAGAAGTAATAAAGCAGGACAGCATTACTAAAAAAAAAATTAAAGAAACAGCTTTCAGTTTAAGAGCAAATTCTCAGCTACCTACCCAGAAGTATAGTTCAAAGCAATATTCACGTGAAGGTACTAATAAAACTCACTTGGCATGTATACTGAACGATGGATAGCAAGATGTATAGAAAGGATATGAAGTGAGACAACTCAGACATATCTGTAAAAACTGAAAAAATGTTATTTAGATATGTAAACTAAGACTACCCTGAACTGACTAACTTGCTAACTCTGTAGTTCATAGCTAGACATTTTGTCTTCAATTTCTAGTGTCCCTGATCATTAGGAACGTAACACCCTTCTTTTAGAAATTAAATAATATTCTAAAATACGAAGTTCCAGTAAATTATTGCTGCTTTAACTAAATACCAGGAAAATTCAATTAATATACCTGCACACAGGTCCCATTTGAGTATTCTCATTAAAATCTTCTTTTCAAACTCACTACAAACCTTTGTAACTTCCATAATGTTTCTCCTATAATAGCAGCAAGACACCAATCCCAAAGTATCTAGAAAAATACTGAATGAGATTAAGTTATTTTAAATTGCTTCTAGAAGATCCATGAACAAAAATAATCACCTGACACATAGGGCTAGGGCTTTGTTTCTAGCACTACACTCAAGGAGACTTGCTATTGAGATACTTATTCATGATACAAAAGAATATCAATCTATTAAAGTAAGTCACAGTCTACCAACTGAGAAAAAAATTAAGAAATTATTATACTGAAAATTTTGTCTTGGGAAGAGTTATAGCAGAACACAGATGCCGATACACCGTAATGAAATCATGCTGGGCTGCGTTTCCTCCCAGAGGCTGAAGTGGAAGGCAAGGTGGCTATGGCCCAGGGGATGAACTAGAATGGTCTCACTAGCAATCTGAGATCGCACTGCCTTCTCCCAGTGGTTCACAGTGACAGACTAAAAAAAAGTCACCTGTAATTATCTTAAATACAGAAGATAGCTTGTCTTTCACTGGCAAAATCTGCTTTTTTTGCCAGTTTTTTTGCTGAATAGAGCTGTACAAGAAAAATTACACTCCGATCTCAGACACAGCGGCTAAAGCCTGCCTGAACTGAAATTAGATGAAGAATCACATTTTCTCACCTTCTTAGATATTTTTGTCTTTATCTAGAGGAAAAAACACCAAATACTGAACCACTGAACCACATTCTTGGCCTTCAGCCCATCGAACACATTTCCAACACAAAACAGAAAACTATAAACAGCAATGTCTAACCTACTATTCCACATTAAACTGTGTATAAGGTACCTCATAATAAAGAAGTGTCCTTGCCTTAAAGTACTCTGCCCCCCTCAAAATCAGAAGCTCAGAATATTTCAGACTCACTTTGCTACATTCCCAAACCAAAATGCAATTATCAATCTGGCGAATCCTGACATGCTTTAAATGCTAAAATAAATATTCTACTGAGCTTGACTAGTAAACAGTGAGCAGACTCCACTGCTCTACAACAGCAGCTGGCTACCACACACAGATGCTTCACACTTTCCTGACTGCAACTTCTCAGGATTACCTACAGCCCCGTTTTACACTAACGATATTAACTGGTCAACATGTACACAAGTCATCTGGTAATATTTCTATATCTACCAAAATCACATTATGCCCTCACTGAAATCTTCTTGAACCACTAATCCAACAGTAACGTTTTACAGCTGCACAAGTACTATGATTCCGTTGTGCCAAAGGCAGGCTCACATGATCTCAGAACTGAAAAGTCCATTTTTAGATAGCAATACGGAGCGTATCACATGAATGTTGGTACCAAATCACGATGATTCATGTACAGAATGCAATACTTAGCAGTCATTTCACACTGACCATGACCTTCTTAAATACAACACCTTTTTCCACTATACACAAATATATCCTATACATTGACTGGTCAATAATCACCCTGTAAGAAAACTGTTTGGCTTCCAGTTTTTCAAGTGGAAGTGTTCACTAGATTTCAACTAAAAGAACAGATGCACAAAAATTAAGAAAAATAAAATCTGATTTACAATACTGAGCATCTGCCTTGTCTGAAACATTAATACAGCAGCTTCACCTTACATTAATTCACCTACTTCATTAATACACTAGGATAATCCAGAGCTGAACAGACCTGTGACCTGTTTTGAAATCTGCGATCTCAAAAATGACCTTAAATGAAAAAAACAAAACCTAATTATAGGTACCCTTCGCTGCTATAAACAAGAACTACAGTAAGTCTGCTCTAACAGCAGCATTACAAACAAGAGCTATGCTAAGTCACTTTAAGCAGCAGAAGCTGCTTGCCATTCTTTTGCTTCACTTGTCAGGTAAGTAAGAACAAAAGAGTTCCCATTCAATTGCAAAGGCTCCCAGTCATTATGATAATGACTCATTTATTAAGAGAGGTTAGAAAAATCAGATAATGACAGCTGAATAGTTTTCACACTCTTCAACACGTAACAACACAACTTCTTTCATTTACTGACTCTTTTCTGCAAAGGGAAACTGAACCATTCTGTAAATACCTACATGCCAGTTAAATTACAGCATAGCACATGAAATACACCTACAGCCTATCTTCTAATCACGCAAAGGAAGGCTGATAGCATAAAAGAAGAATTCAAAAATCAATAAAAAATACAAAACTGTTTTCTATTAATTCCAAAAACCTTAGTGCAATTTCAGGTAAGAATTCAGCCATAGTTCTATGTGGAGTATGGCACCTATGATAGTATATCAGTTTTTCTTATAACTCATACTTGCATATTAAGAAAATACACAATAAACAAAATTTATTAGAAGCAAAGATATTCTAAATTCCATCCATATGTTGCTCATTCAGACCAGAAATTTCTGCATATTGACTAATGATCTCAAACTTCCCGAGGAAAACACCCTCGTAAATACTGAATGACAAAATTACCGCAGAAAAGAGAAAGCAATTTTCATAAAAATCTCTATTCATATATAAAACCTAAATGAAAGCTAGATAATTGTGAGACTAAAATAAGCCGCATCTTTAAACTAATTTTAAAAGCTATTTTTAAGAAGTTTGAGGTCCATTCCCCTAAAAAATTCAACATTTCAAAAAGCCCAAAAGCACAGAAAGTATTTCCTCTTTAAGAAAGACTCTTCACATTTTTTCTCCTGACAAACACCTACATGTTACTGCACATTCATAGGCATTCAAAGAGCATATTTAAGAGTAAAGTTAGTTATGTCTTCTTTATGAGCAGATCCTCTCCAAAGGAATACAGTCTTGAAAGGTTAATTCTTATTCATGCAAGTCAAAACCACTTTTTATTAAATACAAAGAATTAATACTCTTAGTTCCAAAGTGCTGTGTATAAAAACTTCACATTTATCACATTTCATGTCTATTTTTGCCTTGTTCTCTCAGTGAGCAGAACTATGAAAGATCTCTCTGATTTTTTTCCTCACTCAAGAATGTCTTCTATCTTCATGGCAATCAAGACACAAAACAGCACAGAGATTGATTATATATATACATATATATATATACACACATATATATATAAACCCAAGATACAAGGTCACTAGAAAAGCAAGAAAAAGGGATATTATAAAACTAAATAAATAGACTTAGTAGACAAATACTGGCTAGAGATAAGGAAATACCAAGAAAACATACAATTTCAAAATGCTACTCCTTTCATCTAGGATGCCCAGAAAATCAGAGGAAGCACAAAAATGCTCTATTAAAAACAGTTTGAAGGTAAAATGATCTGCAATCCCAAAAACATCTTTACTTGCTTTCAGAAAGATATTACCAGAAAATAACCTAATTTTCTTCTAGAAGCATTCATTCGCATGTTAATGCCTCTCCCTCCTCCTCCTGCCACCTCCAAGTCAAGTGGGATTTCACAGGGGCGACAGGAATTTTATCCCTTAAGCTTCAGGTTATTTCACACTAAGCATAAGCGAAGTTTTAGCATAAACTGTGGAATTCGTAGTTCTTACTTGTGAAAATTATGGGGTTTTTATAGAAAATAATGGCTCTGCTTACAAGCCTGGGAAGGAGTACTGGGACTACAATTCTCTTTTCACCAATTGCTTCTGAAACCATAGCTAAGTAGTCAGTTGCTATTAATACACAAGTATGCATGTAAACATGAGGAAAACAAAGGGAAGCACAATTTAGTACAATCAAATGCAAAATACACAATCCACACAGTTGTAAAGCTATCAGCCAAATTACAACATGTTTGTGTGAATAAACAAAAACAGCTAAGTAAAAGACTACTTCATCGTAAGAAAGCCTGCAAATATGTATTTTTAGAAGCTAAAAAGACAGGCAGCTTCACACAATTTTAACTGCTAGCATGGTGTGTAATTGTGTATCAGAGAAACCTTCTATCTGTTCACAATTACTATATTTCAAATTTCTTCCAGCAATGGCAGCTGTTTTTATACCTCCTACGACAGACTCTTCTGCAACTTGCACACTGAAGACCACTTCCTTCAATCCATTCTCTCTCTGACCAAAGTACAACCACTGCCCATAAAGCAATACTGTCTATATGGATAGACCTGGCATAAGATTTTTTTACTATCTCCTGTTTTACATAGGAGTTTTACATATTTGCTTCCTGAATTTATCACTTCGTGGATCAACTTTCCAACACTATGGTTTCAACTGCTCACGAGATAAAATTACTTAAATCTATGCTTGACAGTAAACACACATGTCACAAAAAATCAGTAAACTCAAACCAATTGCCATAGACTACATGAGAACAGAAACTACATAATACTGCAACTTTTTTTCTGAAAATCATAGGCTGCATAACTTCCTTGGCTTGAGGGCCGAACTCCTGAAAAGATGGAAAAAGAGACTGCGGCCAAAAGATAAGGAATCAGCTTTTTTTTTTAACTTCTGTGTAGATAGGAACAAGAAAATTACTTTCTTCATGATGAGCCTTTGCCACAAAACCCATTAAAATAAGTCTCAAGTGGGGTGCCTGAGAAAGGCTTAAAAAGGAGCTTTGAAGGTTCTGTGCTGGAAGAGGCTTTCACTTTTGAATTAAAGCAGGTTAAAAACAAAGGAAGTCTATAACTAAGTTCTTCATAAATACTGATGATGCTCAGTAAGTCACCAGCTCTATCTTCGTGTTTTCACCCTAAAGGTCACCTCATCTTCATGGAGAGAATCAGACAGATGACTCCCTTTCAGTACTTCAATAAGTCATCAGAGAAAGAGATAAAAGTTGTTACAACCAGCAAATAGGGTTAAAAAGACTGAATGACTGAAGTAAAGCAGAATAACTTTGACTTGACTATGTTCTTACACTAAACACAGTTCCCAGTCTTATTCAGTAAATAAAAAGGTAAACATAGTTACATTCACTAAGACATTTTCCCAAGAAATACTCCTAATAAAGGGTTGCTACCTCTGAGAAGCACTGCCTAATTTCTGCAGTCTGAACTAGAAATTACAGCTTTATTCTTACCTATACTACACAGCTCTTTTGCAGTTTTAGATAGTTACACCTTTTTATTCACAGATAGGTACTGTACCTAACTTGTGGGTTGTCATGCCTCATTAGTTAAGCACTTAAGATCTCAGCTTTCTACTCATCAGCTATTTCACAATGCTAGTGTAAGGTATGCTGACAATTTAAAACTTCTTACAAAAAACCACCCTTACATCATACTCTGATGACTCTCTCCAAGTAGCAAGCATATACGACTCAAAATTTTGACTACCTATCTACAACTTTATTTTCCATCTAGGAAGAGAAATTGACAATGCTATGTTTTGCAAAGAGTATTCTCTAAAAATTCCTGGTTGCAAAGCATTCTTTGTACACCAGCAAAAAAACTTCTGTATTAATTGAGCATATTAGAAACTATGTTTCACCAGATGTAGTCTTTAAAGAGGAGCATGAAATTTTGAAAGCTACCTAACTGAGAAACACTATCCCATCAGTGCAGCAATGAGCGTATGATCCTGAATATTAAGTAAAAAGGTGAAACTAGTAATTTAAAAGTATTAAAATTAAATACGCACATTCAAAGTAACAAAATCAAAGTGGTATGGGTGTGTTCATTGTGTATTTCCTTTCAGAGACAACTTTTCATACTAAGTTGGATTTTATTCTGGTTTAAGCACAACTAAAATCACTGTTACAAAGGCTGCCTTTGCTAAAAACCCCCAAACACACATAGAAAAACCACTGTTAGTAGTCCACTCATAAAATAAACTTCTACATTAGTAAAAAAAAAAAAGGTAAAAATAGTTAATTACATGACCTACTCTAGGAAAAATTTCAAGGAAGAGATGTCAAAAGATTTCTTTGTCCTAGGTTATAGCTGATTTAGCGAATATCTGTACTCACTTTACTAGTGTAAGAAACTTCACATCTTCCTAACTGATTAAATGTGAAAGGCACAAAAACATGTGAAAAGTTTTGGGTATCCCTCACCTAAACAAAAGGTGACAATTGGATCATTCAGGCAACCATTGTAAGAGTACTTCTGGGTATAAAAGCACCAAGTGGAGTGAAATGAGAAATTCAAATATTAAACTGCATTTAAACTTTTTCTACAGATATTTAAGAGGTTTAAAACTAGTAAGCAGCAATATATACTGTATCAATAAAAGTGAAGTAAAGTAAAACTGAATGTGAAGCTATTTAAATATCACATCAACTTTAATTAAAAATACGTGATTAGTAGATTAGCAGTTTGGAGATCTGCAGTATTTTTTCAAAGAGCTGTACTGGGAATAGTCAAGGATTACTTAGTTTAAGGTATACCTAGATGCAGACAAGTGCTGTGATAGGTAAGATCTATTAGTCAGGACTTCATAGATACACTTTAAAGAGTAGAAAAAAAAATGTTAGAATACTGGAATTTATACATTAATCCTCTAACTCATGGGGTATTTTTCTGCTTTAAGTAGCTAGGAACACTTTATTAAATAGATTTATACCTCCAAACCAGAAAAGTTCAGTCAAAAACTGACCCTGTATTACATCACAGTAAAACGCATTACACTGCTTTTTACCTCCAGATCCTAGCTGCTTGTAGAATCTGTATTCCAAATGTAGTTGTGGTGCTCTCGACTTCATTGGCTCCTGATTTAAAAACAAAAACAACATTTAAAACAAAGCCTAAAAACTAATATGCTAACCTACTACCAGCCAAACTAGCCCCACTGCTTCCAAGCCACACAGAAAGTTTGAATGTTTCTTCCGAAATGACTGATAATTATGAAACAGAGAAAACTAAACCTCCCTCAGGTGAGACTAGTGCATATAAGGACATTTTCATCTTTTATTGGTCCACTGGATCAGGGTTCAACATGCAAACCAAGTAACAGACACACAGTGGAACAGCTAAAAAACAGTATGTTCCTCCAAAGCACATGGATGATACGTCCTACGTTTCTCAGAAAGTGGCATTAATATGCAGCTTAACAGATTGAAAAGAACCTCCAAAAACCTAATACACCACAGATGTATCTTTATAAGAATAAAGTCTTATCCTAGGATATTAACAAAAAATACCAAATCCTTCCACCAAATAGTAACAGTTCAGCAGAAATTAAGTACCACCATTCCAAATTATAAATCCAAAACAAGCGAAAAGAAGCCCCAGAATAAGTTCGTAGTGTACGCACATTAATGAAATCTTATTTCTGTGTTCAACATGCCAGTGTGTCAGGCTCTCATCAAAATGAAGTAACATGACATTAAGCAGAGGAACACACATGCAGCCTAAATGGAAACTCAAACTTCTTGAGTCCCTCCCTTTGCAAAGAAAAGGTACTTTATCTTGAAATGACGGTATCTTTCAGAATATATGCCGTGTTTCTTGTGATATGTAGCATGATTTTAAGATTAAGCTCCACCAGGGGAAGTTTAGATTGGACATCAGGAAGAACTTCTTCACAGAAAGGGCGCTTAGACATTGGAATGGACTGCCCAGGGAGGTGGTGGAGTCACCATCCCTCAAGGTGTTTGAGAAAAGACTGGTCATGGCACTGAGTGGGCACATTGACATGATGGCGTTCAGTCAGAGGTTGTACTCAATGCTGAGGTCTATTCCAGCCTAACTGATTCTGTGATCTTCCAATGCATCAGTGATAAACTGGAAACAAATTTGATTACTACTAGAACTGCAGCACATTGTAAGTAACTGTTAACAGAGTGATCAGCAGTAACTGATACTGCTGAGCATCAAATTTGGGAAAAGCTTGGGTGAAGTGCTCATCTTTTTCCTTGCTCCATCACCTTCAGAAGCTATGAGTTTATAAACCTGTGTTGTTTCTCAGCGCTACGTCCAGGGCATAAAAACTATGAGCCAATGTGCAAGCATGAGAAATTTATTCTTCCTCAACCCATCTCCCTCCAAGACTTAGGCATTTCCAATTGCTGCCAAAGTCCCTGTCAGTGTACACTTATGCATTTGATCTTGCCAGGATGCCAAAGGTGGATGCCTAAAAGTAAAGAAGGACCAATGTAACAGTTTCTGCAAAAAACAAATAGAATTTACTGTATGTTTGTTACACTCCAGAGCAACCAGCATAACGGAACATTGGTATTCTTTGCAAAGAATACCAAGTGAGCAAGAATTTTATAAAAAAAGAAAGTATTTATTATTCAAAAAATTAATTACTAAGCAAGACTAACTGGGCCACCAAAGGCCTAGCTACATTTTACAAGAAGGACACATGAAATTTATGGTCAAGTATTGAAGAGAGATTTTCCCTAAAATACCACTTTAAATCAAAGCGAATTAGCGCAACTATCAACCTTTTGTACTCAGCTTTCAGAGGTATGAGGAAACCCACTATGAAGTATTTATTGAAACATTTTAACCTTTTAGAAAACTACACTAATTTAGCAACTACTCTGCTTGTAGTATAAAGTCTGTTGGTTACAAAATACACCACACTCTACATAATGCCTAATTAAAACTTATGATTCTGCCAGCTAAGAAGAAAATATTTCAGTCCACAAAACTCTGCATGTCTGCTGATTATAATAACACAAGACACTGGCTTACAGGAAGTTTAATTTTGTTCAATTATACAGTTTTGTCTCAATTGATTGTATAGTAACAACTTAATCTCTCAATGTTGTAGCATGGTCCCATAAAAAGGATGAAAAACAGCTTGTATGTATTAAATTTACAGGAAAAGATTAAATATAAAAAAATTTCTAGGGAAAAGAAATAGCATCTAATTTTTAACACATACATCCTCTTTTTCATGAATGGTGCTTATCCTGGCCATCAGCAGAAAGCAGTCCTGATAAATCTCCAGAAAGCAACATTCTCAAACAGCCAAACACATCTACTGAACCACTGCACACAGCCCAAGACTGAAGCTAAACCTTGTTCAGCAGAGACAATTAAACACTTTTATTCCCTCCAGTAAAAGGGAAAAAATACAGCAATATGTACTTGTAGTTCACTTATTGAATGACAGCCTTTAGGAAGTGCCTTATTTTTGTAAGAAGGCTTAGATATCTTCCTGTAATTCCAAACAGGCAAAGGGAACACATCATCTTGTTCAACAGAACTTGTAAAAGGGCAAGCACAATAACCTCTTCATATACCATTATTTTATTTCTGCACATCCCACTCTGCACTATGCAATATCTACGCATTTCTAAATGAGAAAAGACAGGAAAAGATAAATCAAGACAAAAGAATGCTAAATATTATCTTTCACCATAAGAGTGAAAAATACACTAGTGCATCTGCAAGTCCAAAAAGAAAAGTCAGTAATAAAAAACAAAATGGCAAATCATAGTTCTTTAGTTTCATTAGTGTTTCAGTACATTTCATGCACCTAAAAATAAGCCTGAGAACACATAACTGTTCAAACATCATGTTAATCCCAGAGTGCCTTGAAGACAACTTCTCCTCTTACCAAAAGAAACTAGTGTATTTTCTTTACTTAAATAAGCCCAGGCCTTCACTGAAGTATCCTGAAAGAATTGTTCTGGGATCTGCAAAGTTCTATAAATGACCCTCCCTACCCTGCTTTTACAGTCACATCTAATTATTTCAAAGCTTCAGTATTAAAACATAGACAAATTCTTTTCCCTGAAAAAGACCATTTCTCTCTAAATGAGGAACACGGGGGTCTTGATCCCATCAAAGAATTATGTGCAGTTTACTGAAGTTTACTGAGCCCCATCTGAGTGACAGAAACAACTGCTCCTTAGTTTATCAGAGAGGTTTTTACTCTCCTTTTTTCATTCTGTAGCATGCTTATACATTCAAACAAAATGATAAAGACACCTGAAATGTGAAATCTGTTTCAAGTTCATTATGAATTCTTTTCACAGTTATTTTTATCCCAAATACATGGAATAAAATACTGTACAATTTTCAAGTCACTTCCCTTTTAAGGGGCTTTGAAGAAGCAGTTTGCTCAAACTGTAAGGTTGAAAGTTTCAAGAAGTCTGATAATCCAAAGCACAATATAAACATTCAGCTATTACCTACTTTTCATGGTTTTAGTAATTCAGTGAGAACTCAGCTCAGTTTACATTCTGTCTCTGCTTCACACATTTATAAGCAATGGCAAACAAGCTATTTTCAGGAAAAAAATCTTTAAGAGGTAGGCTCTTGTTACAGGAAAAGACCAGTCTATTAAACAGACTTGCACTAGATTTGGATTTACTCCATTTCCTAAGGGATTCTGAAAAGGTGTCATTCTAGACCACAGTCATCCCTTAAAAAAAAAAAAAAAAAAACCTGAGAGAAAAAACATTACAACCTTGAAATAAAGCACAGCTTTCTTTCCAACACACACCACTCACTTATAATTTTAGCAATTCAAATCTTTAGTGGACTAATCAATCAGTGAATTAAAGATTACAGCTTAAAAGGCAGTGATGACTACTTTTTAACTTCCTATCTTTCACCCAAAGAAAGAAAAATTGACAGATTTCCAGAACCAGTTCTGTGGAGGACTAAGCATAAGCATGTTTTGTCTCAAATACTCCGACCGTTAGGACAGGAAAAGTGTGATCGAAACAGAGGGTCCCATGGCGATGGAGTAGTGCTGTTCTTAGCCAGCTTCCCGCTCCCTAGTCCCCCAGAGGGAGGGCTCAAAAGGCTGCCTGTGCATATGCAAACAAATCAGCATGAAAAGTCTTGTTTACATAAGAAGCTGCACCAGGTTAACTATAAAAGGAAGCACACTGGGCCCCCTCACTCTCTTTTTCCCCTTCTTTCTCTTTGTTTTGCTATCCCAGCTCTGGACCATCCATGCAGCAGGACCAACTGCAGGAATCTACAGAGCAGTAAACTTTGTTTTCTTTCTCTCTTTTCCACCTTAATTTCTCTCATCCCTTGCTTTGCCTGGGCAAAGCACAGCTGTCATATTTTTCCCCATATTGCAGAAAATGAAGGGCTTGTTAGCCACCACTTTTGAGAAGTGTATTGTAAGAATCCAAGGGCTTGTTAGCCAACACCTTTTGAGTCTAACAGTGGGGGGTTGCCAGAGTTATGACAACTGTACAATAAAGCACAAGAGCTCCCCAGTGCGTGATCTGGTGTCTTCGTTTAGCCCAATAAGAATTTACAACAAACATCACACTCCTACCAATGGCTTGTAACAATAAATCGCTGTCACAGACAGGACTCCCATGACACTGAGAGGGACTGAACAGCTCCTGAGCTGTTTATAGCTGGGATGGGCTTGGGTATCTCCATCTCTGACTGGGGGACAGGATGGATTCAGAACAGGGAGAAGCAGGACATGACAGCCCAGAAAATGCCAAGCACAAACCCCTTTCCCATTAAGCACAATACTTGCCCTATACTCATCTTCATATGTGGAGCACTGTGTGTCATGCCAATGGAAACATAAAAGGATAAAAAGATTCATGACTCCTTACTAAAATGTCTAGATAGAGAGCAAAAAGAGAGAGCTATTTCTATAAAATTTGGCTGACTCTCTACACAAATGTTCATACAGAGAGCAAGATGAGACAGACATTTTTTTACCAAAATGTGTAGATAGCAAAAAGAGAGAGCTATTTCTATAAAATTTGGCTGACTCTCTACACAAATGTTCATACAGAGAGCAAGATGAGACAGACATTTTTTTACCAAAATGTGTAGATAGCAAAAAGAGAGAGACAATTTATTACAAAATTTGGTTGACTCTTTGAAAAAACATGTTAAAGCCTTGGTTGAGTCCTTATAAAAACATCCACAAGATTTGGCTGACCACTTATGAAATTGTTTAGATAGAGAGAAAAATGAGAGAGCAAAGTTGGAATCTTTGTTGAATATAGAAAAGGACCTTACCCAATTGCTACACCTGGAGCTCTGCAAGGCTGCGGAGCAGGAGAAAATGCTGAGAGATGTGTTGGGTACCAGGGCAGGGATGAGAAGCTGGCCTTGGGAGTACAATGACTTCAATAACTGCTCAGATAAAGAATTAATACGTGAAATGAAGAGGCAAGATTAGGCTGCTAGATTTTTAGAAACAAAGAGAGTGATTCACCCAGTAAAGGAATCAAAAGTCCTGAGGATGAGAAGGATGAGGAGAAGGAGAGAACCACAGGAGTGTTGGGCAAGGAGACAAAGGCAGATGTGAAAGAGGCTGAAGCCAGAGAAGCGGCTATAGGAAAGACAGGAGTATAGGCAGCAGCTGCTGTAGAGCAAAAAGAAGCTGCAGAAGAGGAGGTCAAGGGATACTGGGAACCTGAGGTTTTCGTAAGGGTAAATGATCCTTGTGAGTCCTGGACCCTCACCCAGTGGCTGCCTATTGACCAAAGGGTTTAGGTTTCCTGGCAAGGGAGAGCAGGCCTCAGGCAAAGGTGTTGCTTGCTGCTGAAAGGGATCACAAAAAGAGGCTGAAGGCAGAGGGGCTGTTTGCTGCCCAGCATGGTCATATTAGGAGGCTTCAAGCACAGCTCTGGGATGCATAAGAGAGAATCTTTCATGAGGAATTGCAGGATGTAGAATCTGGAATCTGGACTCCTAGTTAAAACTGAAACCAGAGATGATGGACAGGGCCAGCAAACTGCTACAGAATAGTGGCGTATAAGGTAACCAAAATATCAAAGTTATTGCAGGGTAAGTTAAATGAGAAGGAAGACACTGTACGTATTCCCAACTCAAATATGGAGGTTGCGTCTGGACTAATCCAAGTAGAAGTTGTTAGTCCAGGCACAGGCAAAAGCATACAGTTTTAAAGCAGTGGTTCAGTTATTTACCCAGTTCCACCCAGTGAGACAATGGCAGCCACCTTACTGCTCTGGTGGTACAGGAACGGGCCATGTGAAAAGGAATCAATGGTATCTTTCACAAAAGGAAAGACAAAGATCCAATTAAACTTACGCACCACCCAGGACAATCAGTTTTAGCATATTTTTTCACTATTGGAGCAGTGACTTAAGAAGCCTTTCAGCAGCTATTTGTGGATAGCTACCAATGCCCATGATAAAGAGCTTTTTGCTCACACCAATGAATAGTACCTTCTTTTCAACCACTGATTTAGGACTAGGCATTTTTCCTTTTCCTACAGGAACTATGACAAAGCAGTGACTGATGTCAACATCAAGCATTTTGACTGCATGTTGCTGTTTTTTTTATAATTTGTACTTAGCACTACTGACCTGAGATATTTTAGCAATGTGTCCTTTTCCCTTCATCCTGTTAAACATGAACTATTGCAGTAAGACTCCAACTTAGCTTGGGAGTGTATACAGAAATTTGTAAGAATATGGAAGCCTCACAGCCAAGGGCTTTGCCGTGCCATGCCCTGCTTCACACTGGAAGGAATTAAGATTCCTTCTGTTGCTTGTAAGTTTGTCTGCTGTGATGTGTATTACTCGTAACACTTGACCCGAAAACCTCCCCTGAAACAGGTTCATATCTGGTGTTAGAACTTTGAGTAGAAATTTGTGTACTTGCTACAATTGTAACAAGATCAAAGCCCCATACATTTTTCAGTGTGGTACCACCTGGAAGGAATTACCCTGCCACAGAGTCACAAATAATTATCCTAAATCTTACTGAATTGAAGAATGACAAAATATACAGTCCCTTTGCGGCTGGCTTGGAGGAGTTCAGATGAAAAATCTTATTCCTATCTAATAGTAGAATACCATGCTGGATTGAAATGCAGTCTTTGAATTTCTTCCCTATGTCCTATCAGTGTTCAATTTGACAACCCCTCAGAGATGGATGCACCCTTAGCACACCCATTATTGAACCCATTATTAAAGAGCTACATGGGATGCTCAGCGTCACCAAAGGGGAGTGCTCTGTCACCATCCACAATGCTACAACTTCAACTGAAGAGGCCTGAGCAAAGACAAAGGAAGCTGCTGACCAGATGGCTGAACCATTCCAATCACTGCAACCAAAGGACTGGATCAATGAATCAAGCCTTGGACCCCAGATTTCTTCTGTTTTGAAATCAAAGGGTGGGGAAAGTGTTTGACATAAATCACTGTGCTGGTTTGGCCAAAATTTAGTAATATATTATCCTCTGAGAGAAAAAACAGGTTACAGCCACCGTTTCCCCCACCAGGTTCGGGAAAAGAACTTTCCTCAAAGGAAAGTGAAAGAGATAAAAACTATTTATTTAACAAACACACAGGAAAGGAGTAATAATGCTAAATAATGAAATCTCTCACTGTGGAGGGAAACCTGTGAAGATTTCAGAGTCCTTCTGTAGGTGTGGTCTCTCTCCTCCTTGGAGCTGGGCCCACCTCTGGACCTCAGGAAAAAATTCTCCCAAGGTGTTCTGATGTTGTTGAAGGAGTCCAGAAGAGAAAAAAGGGAAAAACCAAAGTCCCAGGAAAACAAAGTTCAACTCTCCATCTCTCTCTCTGGAGAAAAGGAGACCAAAAAAAACTGGCTGAGAAGCAAGAAGGGTATTCCCTCTGCTCTTGCTGCTGCAGCCCAAAACCAAGAAGCACGTCCGTGTCCTTGAATAATTGTTTTGAAAAGTTCATTCCATTTTTTTTTTCTCTCTCCCCTCTCAGGCTCAGTTTAAAGGCACAGAAAAGGCACAAAATTAATTTCTGGGTATAGAGCAATGATAGGGGATACAACATCACAAAGTCACCCCAAGACAATCACTATAGGAATTGTAATATTGTACAGGGATTGTAATACTGGTGGGATTTCTAGTTTTAATGATGAGCATAGATCTTATTTGCAGCTATGATTAGCTGCTCACTGTCTTCTGCTTCCTCTCTCTTCTAGCCCTCTGTCCAATACGTAGAGATCACCACAGCCAAAGATCAGCCATATGCCCAACCAATAGCAAGGAATGTTTGAGCCACTGGGCCTTGTGGAGGACCGGGCATAAGCGTGTTTCGTCTCAAACATTCTGACTGTTCTGGCAGGAAAGCTGTGATTGGAAGAAAGGGTCTTGCTGATGTGGGGCAGCACTTTGCTGAGCCAACTGCCTGCTCCACCCAGAGACTCATGCTCAGTTCCTCACCCCAGATCCACTCCCTGGAAGAGGGCTCCAAGGGCTGGCTGTGCATCCAAGAACAAAACAGCATAAAAAAATCTCATTCACATAAGAGGCTACACCAGGTTAACTATGAAAGGAAGCAGATTGGCCTTCCTTGCTCTCTTTTTCCTCTCCTTCTCTTTCACTGTGTTGCAATTCCAGCTCTGGGCCAGTCACACAGTGAGACCAAGGCAGGATCTAAGGACTCTTGTTCTCTTTCTTTCCTGCTTTTATTTCTCTTCTCCCTCACTCTGTCTGGGCAAAGCATGGCTATCATTTTCTACTCCATACTGAAGTTTGTTGTGGGAGTGGGGAGTTGTGGAAGTGTTGTGGTTTGTGAGCCAGCACCTTTGAGTAGTGTGTTGAGAGTTTATTAAAGTGTACTGTAAAAATTACACGGTTGTTAGCCAGCACTTGTGGAAGTCTCCAAACATATGGGCTTGTCAGCCAACACCTTTTAAGTTTAATTAGTGGGCTGGTTGCTGGACACAAGGCAATCACACAAAAAAGCACACAAGCTCCCTAAAGTGTGTCCAGTGTCTTTGTTGAATCTTGATGAGAATTTATAATGAACATCATGGCCTCTACTGATGGGTCATGACATGCTCAAGCAGAAATTCCTTTAGCTAGTCTCTTGGTAGTGGTTAAGCATCTGCAGAGGAGGTATGCAGTGGAGAAATATGTCAAAGGGAAAGAGAAAAACAATGAAGGAGAGGGAAAAGCTGAATAGTGAATAGGAGGTTTAAGTCAAGTACAGGGACGTGTAATAAAATTAGTAAATCTAACAATTAGAAGAGGTCAGCAGGAAAGGTAGAGTTTTTACACACCAAATAGCTATTGCTAAAGAACAACCTGATCACAAGAAATCAGTTTGTATACTAAAAGACCAGCAGAAACATACAAACACCACTACACAGCACAGAACTGGTAAAGCCCAGTTCTTAAAGAGTTTCATTCTTCTTCTTATAAAAGCCTATTCTGACCTCTCAAACTGGAGTATATCCCCAAACAGAACAGGCCATAATGAACTAAGACAGATTAAGAGGAAGATTCTGGAACTGTAGCTGTTTTACCAAAATAAATATGGATTTACATATAAATATTATACTTTAAAATGCATACATTGTATGACCCTCAGATCTCACATAGAAAAATTGTTTAAGCTATTTTGTTACACAAGTCTTGAAGCTGCCCTAAGCATCATAACAGGAACATGCTTGTATAATTTTGTCCACAAAGGAAATACTAATTCAACACAATTAAAAAGTTTGAGTCAAAAGAGCACTTGTAAAAAACACTTAACTTTTAACATCAGAAGCACTCTTGAATGCTGCTGTATAAACACAACCATTCATTGCACTTGAGAGAAACCCACAAAGTCCTCCTGCACTACAGTATATGGTTACCATTGATACACAAAACATCTGGCATAGGAAATGTCTTGCTGCTCACAAGACAACAGTAAGTCAACAATGGAATGCTACCATAAGGAATGCAGATACAATTTTAGGATATTGCAGGAGAGATTACAACAACCAGACCTGCCAAGGGTAACGGCTCAAACTATAACATAAACATAATTCAAGTAACCCCATTCAGGAAGGCTAAACTTGAACTATAACAGGCGCAAAATAGGGAGGAAGTTAAGAGTATCTCATTTACAATAACAAAACAAAGGCTAAGCATAGGCCTAATGACTGCTCTGAAAGCACAAAAGTAAAAGTGCCAGAGAAAACAAAAGTTTACACTTAAAAAGGAAAAGGATGATATGCCACTGTATCTATAACTGTTAGAATAAAGTCCTGGCACTGTCTCAAAGGAAAAAACAGAAAAAAATGTAAAATCCAAATAAATCCTACAGTTTGATGCTGCTGCTTTTAGCAGACTGAACCTTGTGACTCAAATCCTTTCCAATCTGGAAATAAGTATGTATCTGAAATACATACTGAAATAAAAAATGGAACCATATTAAAAGAATCCAGTAGTTCTACCTGCTGATAAATGTATTTTTATCTTACTATGATGATGCAAGCTCCAGTGTTGATTTTCGCTATGATTCCTTCATCTGTCTTTCATTGCAAAGACATTACAGCTTTTCATGCCACTAATGCAAGAAGACAAATGGAAAGCTCACTACATATTCTGAGGTCTTTCAGCACTACTAGTGTCTTGGTTTAAAAGACA
>VZTI01005056.1:126822-297037 GCA_013397865.1 Struthidea cinerea | reverse complement strand
TTGGCTTGATAGGTTATGAGGGTGTGGTGGTGGGTTATTGGGGCGACTGGAGAGAGCTGCTTTGTACCCCAAATTATCTCTGGGGAGGGATAATTCTGGTGCAGTCTAGCTGCTAGCAGTTTCCCCTTTCAGCCCTGCGCTGCTGTAGGCGCTGGTAACCCTCTCACCCCACACCCTCAGCCGGAGAGCTCAATATTACCAGAGACAAGGAGTCAGGAAGGCTCTCCACATGGCAGAGCTCCACAGCTAGGTTTATTTCATCCATAGAGAGGAGATGCAGCCAGAGAGAGTGAGAGGAGGAGCCTGGTGGTTTACATAGTGTTCCACAACCAAGAATCAGAGGGCTTAGAGGCGGTACAAAGGCAGGACCAGGAAGGGGAACCAGTGAGCAGAGGGAAGGGGCGGAGCAGGGGACCAGGCCAGGTGTGCAGCTGCACAGGTAGCTTCCGTCAGCCAGGGTCTGGGGGTAAGGTTACATTCCATTCACAAGGAATTGTGGGAGAGACTTTTTCTCTACAGGTAAAGAAGGTATTTTCAAATGCCTGAGTTTTTCCACAAACTGGTCTCTGCCACTTTGGGGTTTTCGGGTTGGCCAGCTGGCTCAGTGGTTACAACAAGAATGCTCTGGGAAATGGTGTCAGACTCCAGGCAGAAAAAATCCACAGCCTTTTCCTCATCCACTAAAAGGGTTACCTTCTTATAGAAGGAGATCGGGTTGGTCAGGCAGCACATGCTGTTCCTAAACCCATGCTGGCTGGCCTCATCCCCTGGTTGTCCTGCAAGTGCTGCATGATGGCATTCAAGATTATCTGCTCCATGACCTTCCCCGGCACTGAGGTCAGGCTAACAGGTCTGTAGTTCCATGGAATTTTCATCCAGCCCTTCCTGTATATGGGCATCACTTTGTTAACCTCTAGTCCCCTGGGACCAGTTAGTAAGGATTGATTGGTGAGCACTTCTGCTGGTTCCCTGTCTTGGGGTGTGGATTCATCAGCACCCTTGTGTGGATTCATCCATCCCCATGGACCTTTGTGTGTCTAAGAAAAGTAGCAGGTAGCTGATCATTTTCCCTTGGAATACAGGAACTTCATTCTGCTCCCCATCCCTGTCTTCCAGCTCAGGGGACTGGACTGGTACCCAGAGAAGAACTGGTCTTACTACTGGGATAAAAAAGACACGAAGTACCTCATCCTTTTCCTCATATTTGCCACTATGTTCACCTCAAATCCAATAAAGGATTAAGATTCTCCTCAACTGTCCTTTTGTTGCCCGCAATAGCCCTCTATACTCTTCTAGGGATATGGTTATCAGCCATGATTGCACAAGAATAAAGATTTTACAGGCCAGAAACTATCTATATATAAATAATATACTGAATTCCATGCAGCAAAATTGCATCTAAAAATTGTACATAGGCCCCAAAGAGAAAAAAACTCATCATTCAACAAGGTATCAGCTCATGATAGTTCCAGGTAAGTTAATTCTTACACTGGGAACAACAGGTTGCTTAGCAACAGGAAGACACAAGATAGACAAACTGATATATTATATCCAGTGCTTCAGAAAGGCTAACTTTACAAAGCTCAGGAAAATTTGAACACAGATAGAGCTGTTTAAGAGGATTCCAAAGGAAGATCTCACCAGTGTAGGGCACAGTGGCACTGATACTTCCCTTTCTCTACTGAAAATAGTTTACGAGATACTTGTGCTAAGTTCCCTTTCCACAGATCTGTCCTATTGCCACACCCCGGCTGACCCAGATCATTGTCCTTTGCTGTCATTTCCAACTGATCAGTCCCTAGCTTCCGGAAGAAATTCTTGTTATTAGTCCCTAAATGCATTACCTGGCACTTTTCATTATTAAATTTAATACTATTCTATTACTGCAGTCTTTTAGGTCATCCAATTTCTTCTTTTCATCGATAATACTTCCCAAATTTTTTCAGAAGCAAATTTCATTACCACATTCCTACTATTTCTGCCAAGATCCTTAATTAAACCATTATATGAGATCAACCTCCAAAACCAATCCTCAAGGAAATCTACAGACAACCTTTCTTTTACCACAGTTATTCTTTCAACCAATGTGTTGTCATATTGTCTTTAGCCAGTTATCCTGTATTTCTGTCTATTTCACTGTTCCTCATTTTAACTAGTATCTTACCAAATGGTGATGTATCTGAATGCTCAGATGAAGATCAGATTGAATGAATGAATTTTCATTACTTTTCTTATCATCTAAGACTGATAAAGAGGCTTACATTGGCATGTCTCATAGTTAGGAGTCTTAAAATGATCAGTTGACAAAGCATGTGTGATTTACATTCATATTAAAAACACTTGGAAGTAGGGAAATTTCAGAATAGATACGTGATCAGCTAAGGAAACATCATTAAAAAAATAAAAGGTTTCAGCACACAAATAACTAGGTTGTCCTCATAACTGAGCAAAATTGTGGAGAAACACAAAAACTTAAGACAGGAATACAATTAATGTCAAGAATTTAGATTTTATGGAAAACAGGCCCTTTCAAACAAAAGTGATTTCATTCTTTCATAAGACTGACAAATGGAATTATATACCCTTAATATATAGACTTGAAAACTATTTTACATGCGCTGCATTACACTTTGATTAATAAATGAGCATCATATACTATCAATGAAGCATGTGGTAAATAGTTTAAAAGTTACCATGGACAATATATACTTTGAACCCTAGACTGACTCCTGGAGTCATCTAGAAGGATGTGCACTATTCTCTCTGGTCTGTATTATATATTGTACCACCCAGCAAAGCCACCCAGGTTATGGGGTAGCCTTTATTGTTTTTGGTTTTGTTTTTATATTTCATGAAGTGGAATCAGAGAGATGAAGAGAGATGAAATAGTGTGCAAAAATTCCAGAAATCATTCTTATTTGGAAATTTTTAATATGCAAAACTTGCCTATGCAAGTGAGCTTTTGAAAGTGCAGTAACTTACTAAGCAAGCAAAGACAGATTCATCCTGGAAATTCAAGAGAGTCTCTGAAAAGGGAATAGACCATTCCTGTGATCATGCTAAAAGACTGACAGACAAGGAAGGCTAAGAACTTGGATACAATGGCAATGTGGTTAAGACCCAGTATTAGATTCTACCTTACTGAAATACCTTCAAGAACTCTTATCTCTGAAGAGTTTTCCATAGACTGGGAGTGTTTTTCAGGCTGTCCCAAAGGGGCTGGTTCAAGGCTTGGTTCTATCCAAAATTTTCATTAGTGAGCTAGTTAAAAATCATTACATGACCATACAGTGAGCAGAGTGATAAATAATGATGAGGAAAAGGAATCATGCAGAACAGTCTCTCTCACTTGCTAGGTTTGGCTTCTATTTAAACAGCGTAGAACTAACTAATCAAAATGCAAAGTTCTATTTGTAGAAACCAAGAGTAGAGGTAAAATCCACAAGTATGTCAGATTGTATCCTGAAAATTAGTGACTAAAAGCATGTAAGAATCATAATAGACTACCAAATAAGCATAAACAGCTGGTGCATGCAACCACTATCCAAGGAGATTGCACCTAGGTCTAGTCTATTCAACAATTTCAGTCATTAGGGAAAATGTGTCTCTTCATTTGGCTTCTCATGTGCTAATCAATTCCTAATTATCTTCAAACATATTGACCTGCTCTCACTGTGCCATATAGATTAATGAATGATGTTCTAAAGAACACAATATTGCACTTGGAGAGCAAGGGATTCATGTATTATTCACTCTGCATAAATATATACTGTTACCTCTTATTTGATCTAAGACTTTGGAACTTGCAGATTGTTTGTGTGAGGAGATGCTGATAATGCAATCTTCTTTATTTACATCAATATATGAAAAATAGAAACCAGAGAACTAAATAAGTCTCTTACAACTCTGCCCTGGAATTCTCAGTCCCAAAAGCTTCCTTTGTTAGGACCACATTGCCAAGACTGGTCCTTCCTTAGTAGCTCCTCTCTTTTCTCCTATGAGTTTTCTGCCTTAACAATGCAACAGTCCAAAAAATCTCACCAGCCTTTCATCTGCTTTTCTTTCATACCCAGAAATACGTACCCAGGTTTGGGAGTGAGGCTGCAGTCTAGTTCTTTGAAGAACTAACTGCTTTCTTTTTTCCCCTGTGGTTGTGCTTTTCCATCTTGATGCAGAAGCAACACATTTGGAGGAGGTGAAGGGCTTGAGAGGTGAAAGAATAAAACATAAAAAGGAAAATGCTGTTGCGTAGGCAGAGTAGGGAAGAGGACAGAAGAAGTCATTGTACATAAACAAAGAAGAAACACATGCCTTGAGAAAACACAGGAGAGAAAGAAAATAGACTTGAAGAGAGGAAATTGACACTGGAGATTCCTTTGAGCACTTACCCACGTTCACAAGTCTTTTTCTCCCAACCAAGTGCAGTACCCTTGTGGAAAACAATGTCTTCCAATATGCTACGCTGGAAAAAGTATTCCTAGTTTTGTTTGTAAAGCTGAGAAAAAGGGGAAGAATATTCTGAATTTGTGCTTTGTCCAGTTGAAGATAAAACTGCCTTTCTACCCTCTGCTGGTCTTTTCCTAGGCAATCTAATTTCTCCTGATCAAAGATTATGTGATTTATTCTGGCTTCTGCCAAATGTCATGGCAGCCAACAATCTGTCAGAGCCTGCCTTCACCTCTTCCATGCTCTGCTATTCCTATGAGGACAGCTGGGACAGGTGCTTGGAGAAGGCTATTCTGACTTTGTGGGAGGGAAAGGTTGACATCCTTAGGTCACTTTTTTTTTTCCTGCTGCTTTAACAGTTTCATACCAAACAGGAATTTGTCTTCAGAATTATGAAGAATGTGTTCTTTTTCTTATTTGCTGATCTGGACAGAAGTGAGATAAGTAAGAACTGGTCTAGCATTTTAAACCATTGTAAGCTCTTTTTCTCTGTTGATGTAATTAAAAAAGATGGAAACATACCAGATACACAGAGGACTCAGCAATGTACCTATAAACATGCATAGAATGAAAACAACCCCTGCACACAGAAGCAAAAAAAAAACCCTCCTGTCTGACCTTTATGTTCATTTAGAACCTGTTTCAATAGATGAGGTGAGATTTGAGTGGATACTTAAATTGGTGCATATTGTCTTTTGAGGTCTACACTAAAAGTGCAGTTACTCTAGTTTTCCTGCACAGAGTACAAGTGCAATAACAGGTTTCAAAGCATGCCAGGTAATAATACTATGACAGGGACACGTCACAAATAAACACTGAATTTGAAGCACCTTGGTATATCAAGAATTGATCCAAGTACTTCTCACAATTTAGAAGGTTAATCCTGAACTATATATATTTTCAGAATTTAATACTTTAAAAAGGAAAACATCCCTTTTCAAGTATTATCTTACCAAAACCTTGGACTTTGCCAAGGATAACTAAAAGACTTTATTTGCGGAGACATTAACAATGATAGCACAATGTACAAATCCCTCTCCTAAGCAGATTGTATTTCCAGTGTTTTAAGTATATTTAGCTATTCTGCATCATATGGTGAAACACTTTACAAGAGTATGTGTATAAAATATTCTTTACAGGAATATATAACTGTTGCTGCATCAGGGCCCATACGCTTGCTTACTTCATAGGAGCATGAATGTGCTATTTTAATTCTCTCTTTACTGCTTTCATTTAAAGAATATTTTCCCCTTCTGTACTAAACACATAATTAGAGTTATTACAATATGAAGAAAAGTGGAAGCCAGGGGGAGAAGAGAATGTGTCCAGAGGAAAACATGAAGGGGGAGATTCTTGCACTCTGCTGCTATGACTGTCATGAATGGGGGCCTGTAACAAGTGCTTCTACACAAATGCATGCAGTGTGAGAAACATCAAGAGGAATTACCAGTTCTTGTGTTTCTGTAGAGAAATTATATCAGATAGAGAAGTGTCGTGGAACAGCTCCCATGATTAAGTGTTGCAATAGCTTTTTGTGCAAGTTTTTTACATCAGAGGACAGATTAACACAGGTGACATTGTGGTATGTATCTGTTATATATCATCTCATCAGAAATATCAAGACAAAAGTTTCTTTAGACACAACGCTTTCACTTGCCCTGGTAGCACCGGGACTTCAGCCACTCTGATATCTGCTGGGAAAACATACAGCTTGGTGCAAACAATCCGGGAGATTTCTTGGGTGTGTTGTCAAAAAGTTGAGTTGTTCCTAATGAAGGGGAACAACTAATTAGGGATATGCTCTGCTAGACCTCTAACAGAGGTCTAGAACTGGCCAAGGATGTGAAGGTCAAGGGCAGCCTTGGCTGCAGTGACTTTAAGATTGTGGAGTTTAAAATTCAGAGAAAAAGTGAGCAAAACAAATAGTAGAATCACAACCCTAAGGAAAGACCTAAGGAAAGCAAATTTCAGATTGTCATGAATCTGCTTGGCAGGGTCCCATGAGAGACATCTTCAAACAAAAATGGAAAACTTGAGGAAGCACATACTTACTTTTTGAAATACGTATATGTTCATGCAACTTCTCCTGTTTAATGTTCGTACTTTCACTAAAGAAATAATAGTAGAGAGAAGAGAGAGGCTCATTAATCACTATATACTCAGCTCTTCAAAAATGTGACCTGAAATTAGAAGACTGCACTAGAGTCTAAGTATGAAGAGTGAGTGGGGGTTAACATTTGCATAGGATATGTAATATGGGCAATATAGACAACATGGATTATATATTGCATATACTTCTTATGATTAATAATATATGTATGATGATTTTTTTTAATTGATATGTCATAATTGGGCCCTAACTACATATACAACCATTTATACCAAGGTGGGAAGTCTATTAAGAAAATATGACACCTGAAAATGTTCATCAAAATGAATTTGGGGCTTTCAAAATGTTTGAAAGTCTATCCATTGTAAAGTACAGATTTGGAAACATAACCTCAAATTAACAAGTACAGACAGAGGGTAGGACAGGCTATACAGGAGCCAGAAGCCCTTTAAACAAGGGAGAACATTTTCTCTAGAAGGCACGTCAGAACAAATTAAACTAGGCTCCTACTCTGAAGTATTTCATAAATGGATCTCTACTAAACACTGAGGAAGTCTAGAGAAATTAGCCTCCTGTGCCTGAAGCTAGTCATTGTAAATACCCCCTAATGTCCTGCTTGATACTATGTCTTTATGTAAAAGTAGGTCAAATAATTGGACTATCATAAAAATATGGCAAAGGTACTTGGGCAGAGAAGGAAGGTTTCTTTGATGTAGATTTGAATTTTGAACTTCAAGAGATGCATGATGATATTAAAATAAATCAGAAAGATTCCTTGTGGTTGAGAAGACAAAGATAAAAGCAGAATATAAATGTATTCTACCTCCATTTCTCTCTGACCATTAGTTGGAATCCTGAACTAATGAATAAATGAAAAAGCACTAATGCTAATATTTAAATATTAACATTTTTCACTTTAAAGGAAGTAGAGTCTTTTTTTCTGACCTTTATTTACCATTTAATTATTCCATTCTGCAGGAAACTTCTAGGATGAACTCATTCTAGGATACTTATGAAGGCAAGAAAAACACATTTAAAATTTGCTCAGGTACAAACTGCAGGACCAGATTCTTTCTAAGTCAGAATTTAAAGCAGAAAAAAAAACTCTGCTGCATGCAAGATAAGTTAGCCAAATGTCTAATGAAACTTGTTTACACAGCACTGTAATAAAAATATAGATGTTATGTATGAGCATCCTAAGCACGTCATATCACCAGTCTAAAACACTTTATATCACCTTGAAGGTCCTTTAAACAACAGTTTGAAGACAATTTTTTGCTTACTCTCTTGGTTTTTTTCCTATTTACATTCCTTGAATATGTACAAGGTTAACTTTGAAAGAGGTGATGCATTCCCTCTGTGCTTTCCATATTGGGAAAGGTATTTTGGATATGTATCTGTTTTATCTTTATTTGAAAGGATTTCACAAATAGATTGTTTTATATTTCTGTTCATGATCAAAAGAGAAAAAGACCTGGATAAAGCATGATCAAAAGAAATTTAAAAACAATCCCATAATATTTAATTTGAGCAAAAATAAATAAATAAATGCAAGTCAGATAAGCCTGAACAAACAGATGGCAAATAAAAATAACATACAAATACCAATTAACTTATGACTGTGCATAAGACCTTTCATGCAGTACAAAGAATCTACAAAAACAAAATCTGTAGCAAGTAGTGGGTTTACTCTTTCTACATAAAATAAAATTTTCTGGTTCAAACTGAAAAGATATTTTAGTAAAGACATTTTGTTTCTTCAATTTTGCATGGACTTTTGCATATTTATTACAGCTTGATATGAAGAACAATTTTTACAAAGGTAAACCAACAGAATAATCTGCATCCATGTGACAAGATTATCCCTGTATTCAAAATAGAAAGGAAAAAAAAGATGTTGAAATGCCAGCCTCATTAGTGCAGTATTTGGTATAAAAATACTGAAATTAAAATATTATTAATGTTTAAGGCCAGAAATTGATTCAATATTGAATACTGCTTCAAAGGCAGTGCCTTTGTGTTTAGGAAGTATGACAATGCAGACTTCAAACCTGTAAAGATTTGGGGATATTTTTTTAGTCAGCAATGGTACAGAATTCCATGCAATTTACAGGATAGAAAAGTTTATTTTGCTTGTTACGCATGTTTTAAGGCAATTACAATGCTGTAAATATTCAGTAATTTATCACTGGGGTAAGACAGCAATTAATTAAATCAATATGAGGTATTGATTTAATTAATTGACTCATTGACTAGTATTGACTACTATTTAAAATAATTTTGAATATTCCCTAGATAATCACCATATTATGACATGGAACACACTCAGCATCCAATAGAGGATGAC
Source organism: Struthidea cinerea (assembly GCA_013397865.1). Classification (NCBI taxonomy): domain Eukaryota; kingdom Metazoa; phylum Chordata; class Aves; order Passeriformes; family Corcoracidae; genus Struthidea; species Struthidea cinerea. Next base: position 288,134 of record VZTI01005056.1, on the reverse strand, counting down.
TTATTCATAGAAGAGGTGAGTTTAAAAGCTTTGTGAGAAAAATCTCTATGGGTTGTGTCTAAAATCAATGGAGAAAATAAAGTTCTTAAGTGAAAAAATCAGAACAGTTTAATTAGGATACAACTCTGAACCATCCATAAAAGAAGCCTTTCAATTAGCTATAACGAAAGCCGAGGGAAACTTGGGAAACATAAGTGGTAAGAACACCCACCTCTGTCAGTGTAAAATTGGAACTGTGGCTGCTGAATGGTTATTACACCTTTGGGTTCAAAACTTTAAATTAATTATCATTAGGTCTAAAGGAGAGAGGATAAAAAAAAATCCCTAAGGTTGTATCCAAATGGATTAAAGTAGAATGGAAAATAAATGGTTGCTCACACACCTTCTAGTCCTAAACTTCAAAATAAGGAGTAGGGAATGTATTTCCCAGGATGTCCCAAGTGATTGACAGATTTATCATGATTCTCTTATATTAGCATTACCACTGAACCTTGAGACCACTGTCAGACTGTCCAAGACAGTGTTTAGCATCTTTAAAGACAAAGAAGACAGGTAACATTAGGGTGGGGGATTGAACACTAAAGTAATATACATGTATGCTAAATTACTTATCTACATCAGGCAATTTCTTGCATTTTTATAGATAAGAACAGTGGGTCTGCTTGTTATTCACTTTGGTTGACATTTCCCTAGTACTCTGCACTTAACTGCATATAATCTGGCAAAAGATTACCAGTCCCAACTGAAACATTTTAATTCAGAGAATAAACTCTTTGGAAAAGTCCTTGTCCAGTTTAGTTAGCTTCTCCTGAGGGTAAGTTATATTATAAACTCAAGGAAAAAGTATTTTGAGGGCTATTTGTCCTGTGAAGATCTGGTACTCAAATGCTTTGACTTAAGACATATTTCTGAAATGTGCCTTATCCAGCTTCAGGCAAATGTATCTAAAATTACCCAGGTTGGAAAACTTGGAATGTTGCCATTTACACATGCTCTGTAGAAACTTTTGATCTTAACAGCTTTGGGTTGGTGTAGATGCTGTCTCTGCTAGGTGAGGCAGCTTCAGCCAGTGCAGAGTAACACTTTCTGATAGTTCGGATGGCTGTGGACCACGAGGAGCCCAGGAGCAAATTCTATTCATCTGTACATAGAGCATGAGCACTCTCCTCTGCATTCACTGAGCACTGAGGAACTGTGGACATTCAAAATGGGAAAAGAAACAAATGAACCTAAATGGACATGAAAGAGTGAATTAGGACTAAAAAAATAGGAGGGAGAGCAGTTCAAAATTGAAACTAGAACTGCTGTAGGTAATGAAAATCACACAATAGTAGAAACTAGAAAGTGAAACCTCAACTGGGTTAGAAAACATGGCAAGACAAGGAAAAGAACGAGTCAGGGAATAGGATGCAAGTAGAAAGAGCTAAAGGGGTTAGTGAGCAAAATTAGCTGTGAAGGCATTGGGACATTGAGATTGGGAAGGGATCTGGAAAGGGCAAGTGGTGAGGCAGTGGTACAGATCTCAGCAGGAGCTCTGCCACTAGAGGGAACTGGGGCAAGTCACATACTGTGCCATGGCTGCAGGACTGCAGGCACAGGAAGAAGACTAATGGAGAAGCAAAGACTGGAACTAAGCAAAAAAATGGGGGCAAAGATAGGATCTGACTGCACCAGGAGATTACAAGTGTGGCAGAAGTCTGGAGTGAGGGGAGTAGCTGGATAATGCCCTGGTGCTTGTCCTGTCACCATGGAGAAGGCATAGGAAGTATTTTGTATAAAGCCTACCCCATCAGTTGAAGAGCCTCCTAGTAATTCAATAAATTACTTAATAAAGAAGTAATCAGAAGGTAATACAGTCAAGTGTCCAGAGAAGGAATGCCCATTCTTTATGTGCTATTTTCCAAGCTCTAGCCTTCTCAATTTGTTAAAAAAATGCTGGATCCCAGTACCAAGACAGGGGTCTACAAGATTGAAGTTCACCTTATTCTCTACATCTGGCAGTGACAAATGACCAGTATGGCTAGAAAAACTTAATGTACTACTTAATCACATACTACTATAGGCCATTACTCTGGGATCACTAAGGAAAAGATATTATTAATTTGAGTTTGATTGGTTTATGAACATGATTACTTGACATGGTCATCAGTAAAAACAGGAAACTGCCTCAGTAGCAGCTTGAAAAATTCACCATCTCCTGCTTTTAGTAAAATTATACAGAGCTAACATTTTCTGTTGGAAAATAACACACTTCTCAAGTACATGCAGCAAAACAGTAGCATTTTGTCATTTTCCTTTTTTATATGGGGGATGTATTTATCTTTCAGCATGATAAATAACAAGTTCTACAGAACTGTGCACATTAAATGATGCCAGAGCATAAAAGTGGCAATGCTGCTTCATATTACAAGAATATAAGTAGATAAAATGTACAATAGTTCAAAGTATTTTCAGAAACTTTATATTTTATTATTGGTATGTAAATAAGTGATAAATTATGAAGAAGATAAGGCATTTTTCAGTGCTATAAAATTTATACAAACTAAATTATTTTCTTATATATGAGTGAGAGGAGAAGGGGCAATGCCTCACACATCAAACACGTTACCGTGATTTTTTACATGCCCTAAGATACCTACACTGACATAGTAACTTTCATTCACTTGTTCAAAATATTCCAGCTTTTTGAAATAAACAGCTGAGAACGGCTTTGCAAATTTCTCTTTAACACTTCCATCCAAAAGACATGATTATCTTCCTACTATGTAAAAAAAAATGGGCAGTTGTTCATTACTAAGACAACAACATGAATCTCTGTCCCTTTCTATTGCCTTTCATCAGTCTGTTTTAATATCCTGGCCCATAGGTTTTCATCTTGACTGTTAATCTTGCCACCAAATATCAGCAAAATCTGAGAAAGTATGCACAACCTCCCAAGTCATAACATGGACTACATATAACACATAATCAGGGGCACATACTAAATGACCAGAAAACAGAAAAAATCTGTTCTCTCATCTTAGGATGTCCTAGCACTTTAGGAGATACATAATTTTAAATAGCAGTTGTGATTGTTAAGTTAATGTCATCCTTTTGAATGTCATATTTCACTTAAAGATAGCTTAACTTTTGGGCATCAAATATTCAGATATTGTCACTGTTCTAGGATTTTTTCCTTCTTTGTGGCTGTCACTGTAACTAGGATTGCTTTTAAAAAGTAACATAATTAATTAGTTAAAATCTCTTAAGAATAAATAATTTTAAAATGTTTCATTGTATTTTTAAAAGGAATGCGATTGTATTGTCTTTAAAGGAAATGCTATTGCATATATTATATGCATTATACTTACATTACAAAACATATATGTGTGCATAATTACCCTTCTAAGTACTCGATTTACTATAAGAAAAGGCTGTAATGTTTTGCAAAGCAATTGTTCCATCTTTGCTAAATTACAACCTTAATTGTAACTCAGCAAATGTTTCTAGGCGTCTGTAACAAACATGAACAGGATGATTCTGATTACACAGTTTCTTCTAGAGATCACGTATTCCAGCTCGAAATCACCTGTGTTGCAGCCCTGACAAATTCCAAAGCAGAGGAGCACCATCTAGTTGTTTCTATATCAAAGCTGCTGTCCTTTTTTTAAAAAAATTCGTACTAGTTTTGATAGTATTCTTTTCACAAACAATAAGATGTTAAATAATCATAATTGGTTTAGGTATATTTAAGCATGAAATTCCTTTGTATGGTTTAAAATTTATTTCTAGATTAATGCAAGAAGGTATTCTAATAACCAAGAACTTAGCAGATTTGATTTGCTTGGCTCTATTGTGTGTGTTTGCGAGTAGGATTTGTGGCTGGATAGAGGACACCTCAACATCACGCATCAGCAGGAATGATCTCAGGAACTCGTTTGCACTGTTCTCAGAGATGTGAGTGACACCTGCTAGTATAGTCAGGCTCTGTCAAAGTCTTCAGGAAAGGGGAAAATAGCAGATCTATGAGATACGATCTTGTTTATTTATTCCTAATGTGGGATACACATGCATGGCTCTTCAGTCTTTCCTAAAGCAAACACCTATCAGTCAGGTGGATTTAACTTTCTCACTTTTAACTGTAGAATTTTTTCTCAGTGTTTAGGGAACACAACCAGGATTTTTAGTCCCAATTTCAGCAGCACTCTCCTTGTTGAATACAGCAGAGATATTTTATGCAGACTGCAAGAAAGTGCAGTCAGGATCTTAGTTGTAATCAGCTCACCTGCAGACTAATACTGCAGACTACCCACTAAAATTTAAAATGGGTAATTTTATGTATGAATTCTTTAGTTTGTCAGCATGCTTCCATGCCGTATATATACTAGCACCAGAAGAAAAGAAGTATTTGGCAAAAACTTAATACCTAAAGAGACCTACCTATATAAGCCTGCCTATAAAAAAGCCTGGCAGGAGATCTAAGAAAGTAATTGTATCGTTTTTACAGTTTCCCAAGTGAAAATTATCTTCATACTTTAAAACTTCCTAAGGCTGCATATTCAAAGGCACCTGGAGACCTACACTATATTCTAGACATTAATTTAATAAATCTGGAAAGACAGACACACACAGAAGAAAAACTGTCCTGCAATATGCCTATTTCTTTGGTTTTGGCTGTTAAAAAAAATCTCCAAACTACAAACTAAACAGGCTCAATCATTGGACTGGGATGAATAAAATTATTCTTAGAGACAACAGAATACAAGTAAATCAGAGGTGAAGAACTGTGTACAGGTCCGTAGACTTAATGAGGGAGCTGCTATGGGACAGCAAGAAAAAACACAAAGCACATTTATATATGTCTTCAGTGTTATGGTAGAGCTTGTAAAGAATTGTTAACTGGCTGAAGAAAAAAAGGACTAACAAGCTGGACAAACAGCACTTTAACTCATTAAAGGCAGAAGTTTGTTTTAACCTGTTATATAATTCACTTTTGTAAGTTGGTAGGCTTGGGAAACAGATGGCTGCTACGAATTCAATTCTTCAACTGAAAGAGCGGTTAGGAGCAGCTTTCCATGACTTCCCATGAGGTCAGATTTAGTATGATATGAGCTAAAGCATTCCAATATTGTGAAAGAACATTTAAAGTTAAAATCACCAAAATGTATTTTCATGACCTAGTGCTAATGGTAGTGCTTCTTTGGCTTTGTTTCTCCAGGAACCAGTAAGCTAGAGAAATTTCAGAGACTGACAGAAAAAAAATACTTTAAAATTGCAGATGGTACCTCATTTCCTATTCAGAACCTGGAACTCTATTGAACTTCCATAATCTGGATTCTGAAAATTATCCTGATCTGTCAGATAAATACGAATTAAAACAAATAAACGAAATAAAAATAAAGATGAATATAGAGGAGCTAGTAATTTCACATTTTAAAAAGTTAAAATATCCAATACCAATACATTCTGTAGACCAATATTAGGACCATTATGCCAACCAACACCTACTATGCTTCTTAAATCAGTGTGGTAAGCCTGAATTAGTTAAAAAGAGCCAGAAAAATAAACAGAGGAAATACTTCAATATCTATATCAGTCTGCTACCCCCACTGGAATTGGAACAGTGCGTCAGAGTATTAAAACAAAGTTACCGGCAAATCTCCAAGATAACAGCTGTAACATACCCCGCAAAGTCATATATCATAACAAACAATCTCTGCAGGAACAGAGACCATCTAAATAAAACCAAAAAAGGTTATGATTCTCTGCTTCTTGGGAAGATCTAGAATGTTAGCCAATACTTAGCTAGGTATGATCAGCCCAGCCATGGTGCTCCAGAGCACTATGTGCTTTCTACATCCATGAAGCAAGTCCTTTGAACCTCCAATCTAACCCCACAGTGTTGGGTGTGCTTGTACAAGCAATCTCTTTCACAGATACCTGTAAGATGCCAAAGGCCTTACTATTTATTTTTCAACTAGTTTTTGTCTATACCTTACAAATTAGTTGATTCACTTTACCGTCCCAGATGCTCCTGCCTTTCACCAACTACACTGACCACATTGTATCAGTATGTGAAAAAAGGAGGTAAATTGTGAGACTGGGGAAAGTTGAGAAAGAGCCTAATCCCCAAGAGTGCTCTATCTACAGAGAAGTAAAATCCAGCATGGTAATGTCCCATTTTATCCCATTCCCAGTCTTTATTCACACTGAAAGGTTTGAATTGTCCCATGCATCTCCAGTGGGGTGTTCAGTCCACATCTACTGCCACGTTAAGGAATTAATACCAACCTGGCTGCAGACAAGAAAAGACTACAGTACAGACATCCCAAGCGCTCTGAAATGCCATAGATATTAGAAAAATATTCAAGCCCAGACTGTGAGCAGCAGGTTCATACCCTGGCACCAGGGTTGTGTTTGTTTTGAGGAGGAGAGCTGTCACTCCAGATGAACTATGAGAGAACAGAAAGAGCCTAGTGTAGAGCTATGCCTAGGGCTACATTTTTCTACCTGAGCTATGGGTACACTCATCACAAGCGTCTCACTTTTCGTTCACGTGACGTGGACTCCTGCAAGCTGCTATTTTCTCTTGGATCCAGAGAAGCAGTCTGGGTAAGAAGAATGAATACTCCAGAACTGACCTCCTCACTCATACACCTTCCTCTTTGAATGCCCCAGTCAGCTGCTGGCCAACAACCAAGGGGCAGGTATCTGCAGATACTGGCATTTCTGCAGCTGTTGTTCCTGGTCCCAAATTAAGCTGGTTTGTTTTTTAGGTTTTTTTCCATTTGTTTTTCAAGAGAGAAAAGGCAGGACAATGGCAAGGTCAAAAGAGCAGCAAGGCAGGTGTGATAATAGTGTGTCAAAGGAAAGTACACTCAACATTCTGGCAGCAGGGGTTAGTCTTCTCTGTTAGGAAGTAACACTAAAAATTTTGGCTGATTTCTGAGCTTGGGTGGGGGTTTTCTAATGGTCTGTACAAACTTCTGTTTACTTATTTATTTATGGCTTACTGCTACAATATTTGTTTAAGGACAGATTCAGTTTAGACCTCAAGTAAACACTGCAGTGAGCAGACTGACCTCTTTTCAGGTGGGAGAAAGAGGTGGCATAGGTGGGAGAGAGAGGAGGCATTGCTGTCGGGCAGGAATCACCAAGGATATCATTGTTAGTGCCAGGCAACATTAGCATATGCAATTAACACTTCATTTCCAGTACTAAGTAAAGTCCTATTTTCTCTCCCTTGTGTAATAGGAATTTAGGCCAGGCTGCATGGAACTCTGAACAACCTGGTCTAGCGAAAGATGTCCCTGCCCACAGCAGGGGGTTTGGAACTGCATGATCTGTAAGTTCCCTTCCAATCCAAACCATTCCATGATTCTGTAAGAACTCACAGTCAGTAAGCTGTGGTTTTGCTTTGAAAAAGCAGTTGACCAACTCAGTAAGCGAACTGCATGGCTGATGGTTCTCATAACATTTTGTTTTCCCTAAAGACATTTTTTCTTGTGTTTGTGAAGAAGTGTAGTAGCCAACAGTCATTGCCAAAGACCTGCTTCCTTCCTAACAATCTTATCTGGACCTCAGCCATGTTCCTTCCCTGTTACTCTCTCATTTCCCTGAAACTGTTTTGCTCACTCTGCTTCCTTTTGGTTGCAAACACTGTTAATGACAGAGTGAAGCTCTTAAAGAATGTGTAAAACTCCATTATGGTTACTTCATGCTCTGGTCAAAACAGCAGAGCTGGACCATTTTATAACAATTAATTACAGCCTTTTGAAACAATGAAATTTGAGTTGAAATGTTTCTGCTGAGTTTAACAGGACATAGGGGCACCTAGGAAAAAAGCGCAGGTTGCTCACATTAAAAAGTAAAAATGTTTATATGAGCTCCCCTATGCTACTTTCATATTTAGAAACTAAACCCTTTGCTCCTTATCTATGAATCACTTTGGTTACCCTTGAATTTTATAAATAATGCCTTTCTCTCTGTTGGTCAGATCAGGAGAGCAAGAGCAATGCTCCTATGATGTAAAATAAAACTATTGCAAAAATTACTAGCTGCTTTCCTTTTAGTTTCTAGGTGATTTCTGAAACTCAGCTGATATCAAAAAGGGATGTAAGAATTGTTTTAAAAAATGAAGGAACTGCTTTCTCCACAGCATTTTAAGTTTATCATGTCCTGATTTTTTCTTTGTAACCAGAAGCATTGATCAGCTTTGATTCATGTAAAAATCATCTTCTGGCATGCCTCTTTCTTGTGATGTGATGGATATAGCCTACTTTTCTAAAACCCAATATGCTTGTTTACTAGCAGAAGTTTCTTTCTTCATTCTTGCTCCACTCCAGCCCCTACCCCCCAAATAGGTACATGTGTTCAGCAATCAAACGTAACTTTTGCAGCAACACGTGCCATAGCTTAGCTGCATAGTCAGGGTGTAGTGATCCTGATGTTATGATCACAGACAGGTCTGGAACTATGACATGATTTTCCTTTTCCTCTCTGAGGCCAGATATTAATAAAGTCCTGAATTCATTTCTCATACATCATAGGGTCACAGTCTGAAAAAAGCAAGGAACACCACTGAATAATGCAAAGAAGAGAGGTCATGCATAACACCACTGTCAAAATTGAGGCTATAGTTGATAATATGCTGTCTTTAATAATGAAGCACACTTAAGTTTCTCATCCTGAAGAGTTCCTTCTGCCCCTCCCTCTCTCCTCGCCCCCCCTCCAACTTTTCTCAATCAGATCACTAAAATGAAGTAACTTTCAAAAAAATGGGTCTTGGAGGAGAAAATGTTACTTTTAACCTGGACACAGACAACTATGCATCATGAACATCTAACAGCTTACTGCCACTAAGAGGGGACAGCAAATAACAACGGTATTACCATGTGTGTATGAAAGGGATAATTTCTTAGGCCTGTTTCACCTTCAAAGATATTTTATCATGGATGTACTGTATGAAAATTGTGTGCCCAACTACTTAAGGTCTCTGCATTTAAAACAAGAGGAGACAAATGTTATCCTTGGTGTTGTTGTAAAATTCAAAATGCCCTTGACATTTATTATACCAGAATTATGATGAGTCTAATTTGTAGTAGACTTGTCAAAGTCTTGGAAAGCATACATCATTCTAGTAATATTTTCTCTAGGCTTCTAATAAGACATCCACATTCTAGATCCAAAGTGCTTTCCTCATAGGAAATAAAAAGGACACAGACCTCCCTCAAAAAGACACAGACCTCACTCATTCTATTGTTTCTCCCAAGTTTTGCTGCTCCTGAAGTTTCTTTCTGTAAGAACACCTTGTCTCTTCCTCAGCCTTAAGAGACATTAAAATACTTTTTATAACCCAATATATTGTCAGTAAGAACTCCTTGTTCCAACTGGAAGGCAAAGCAGATGAATTCCACATCACTGAGTATATTCCTAGAGCATGAATACTTTTACAATCCCATTTGAAACTCTGTATAGTACTTTTTATTTGAGCAAGTCTACTGATGCAACTTTTTTCCTGGTAATATATTCACTTCCTTATTGCCTGACACAATTTTGCTGCTATCTGCAAGTCCTACATGAGAGTGCCATGAGCAATTTCTTTGCCCCGATGTTCTGTCATTTTTGAGAATGTTTGGTTTAGGCCTCATTTTTCCAAATCAATTAACAGTTTGAGACGTCCAACCCAAACCTCTCTACATGTCTTGTTTCAGAGAAAGGCATGATGATATTTTCTAAGACTATCAGCAGCTTATCAAGATAAAAGAAGTTAACATAGGCTATGAACAGGCAATGAATTTGTCATTCAACTGTAACAATTCATACTTTGTACATACTTTGCCTCTTGTAAACATTTTTTTTCAAGAGTCAGTGAGAAAGGGTAATCAATCATTCACTTGTTTGTAGGTAAGAGCAGAGTTTTTGGCAGCTATTGAACAATCTGCTACGCTACGAATTAACAGATGAATTCCATAGTGACTTCTCTATAGGTCCATACCTTCACAACAAAAATGCTCTGTATTTGCCACCCTGAAAGATAGGCACCTAAAATTATCAAAAAAGTTTACTCATGGGTCTGAAGCCTACTACTCATGGCTAGCCATATCCTCATGAGTCTCACGCCTTAATTTCCAGACAACAAAAAGTGATGTGAAAACTTCAACTAGATGAACAGAAATTAGTTTTGGAAACATTATACAGTGCTGTTGGGCTTCAGGAAAGAATAGATTTTTAACTTTATCAATAGACATATAGAAATGTAATATATGTGTGGCAAATTAACATAACGCAGCAAGAACAAGGTAATCTCTTAGTGCACATGATGTCTGCCATTGTGTTATGCTGTATCAAAACAGCATTATGTGAAAGAATGCAGAAATTTAAGTAGTTAGATAACCACCTCAAAATTATCTCAGACTTTGTACAACTCAATCTATGATCTAAGACTTTGGGGTGCCTTATAAAAGTCAAATAACAGTCCTATTATCTGTCTGTGGGTTTCAGTATCTTTCAGTCTGTGGATCTCTTCAGCTTTTCCAGTAGATCTTTGTGCCACTTTAAATTTTCATATCCATTGGGTTATTGCATAACAAATACTGTTCATATTGGAAATCCTTGCTAAGTGATCTATATATCTGTAGCTCACTCTTAACTGCAGAGCAACCTTTTATCTTGTTTTGTTATGTTTTGAACAGTCTGACAGAGTTGCTGACTCTTCTGATAGGTTTCATTGTATTCTGATGATCCAAATATATTTTATCTCTGTCTTGATGAAAGAGAAATTAGAATCCAATTTCAAACAACTGAAAAGCAAATGGGTTAATCTTTAGTGCTCCCAAGTCTCCCATATGCCATTTACCTTCTTCTTTATAATCCATTCCTGAATTTTTTTCCATTTAATATTAGCTGGCCCATACTCATTACTAGCTTCACTAGAATTGCATAAAAGATTAGTTTGGTGCCTCATGACCAAAAACATATGATGAGCAATAGAAACAATCAGAATGGGTTTGCTCTACTTGAACATAAATGTGCATTTACCTAACATTTGCCATTTGTTCTTTTGCTGCTTTCCTACAACCTACTTGGATATGTACTGAGAGTTAACACTTAGTTCTGCTGCACTTCTTCCACCCATTTACTGTGACAACAGGTTAGCTAAGCAGATCTGGTAGCATGCAAAACCTTTTTGCAGTTCTTAGTCTAGATGCTGTTCAAACATATTTGAAAAAGAGGGGGGGAATGGACAAACAATTAAAACAAATCAATTTTCAGGATCAATCATTTTGTTAGAATGTACAACACAAAAAGGCATTAAATAATGAGAATTCCAGTTGACTCTATCAGTAACTTTTATAAATGCTGCACTAAAAAACTAAGTGCTTTGTAGCATTCTGGAGGACAGCATTCCTAGTAGTAAACTATTCACAGAATTTTAGAATATCCCAAGTTGGAAAGGACCCATAAAGATCATTGCATTCAACTCCTTGCTCCTCACAGAACTATATATAAAATTAACCATTTGACTAAGAGCATAGAGCATCGACCAAGCACTCCTTCAACTCCATTAGGCTTAGTGCTGTGACCACTTCCCTCAGGAGCCTGTTCCAGTAACCAACCACCCTCTCAGTGAAGACCCTTTTCCTAATTCCAATCTGAACTTCCCTTGACACAGCTTCGTTCCATTTCCTTGTGTCCTATCGCTGGTCACCAGAGAGATAAGCATTTCACTCTCTGCTGCCTGCCTTGAGGAAGGTTTAGATTGCCAAGAGGTCACCTCTCAGCTTTCTCTTTTCCAGGCCAAACAAGTGATCTCAGCTGCTTCTCCGAAGTCTTGCCCTCAAGAACTTTCGGCATCCTGGTCACACTTGCCTGGAGACTCTCTAACACTTTGATGTCCTTCTTATATTGAGATACACAAAGCTGAACACAATAGTGTGGGGGCTACAGCAGTGAAGTGTTGAGAAGGACAATCACCTCCCTTGACTGGCTGGCAATGCTGTTCCTGATGCACTCCAGGACACAGTTCACCCTTTCAGCTTCCAGGGCACTGCTGACTCATATATAACTTGCCATCATCAGTGTTGAAAACAGACAAAAAAGGCATTAAACATCTCTGCTTTGTCTATGTCCCTACTTAGGAGGTGACTGACCCCAACAGCAACAGTCCAATATTACTTCAGATTCTCCTTTTGCTATTAACGTATTTTTAAAAGCCCTTTTTGTTGTCCTTCCAAACTCAATTCAAGCTTTGGCCACAAAACTTTTATCCCTACAGGGGTGACCAGCATCTCTGTACTCTTCCCATGTTGCCTGTCCTTACCTCCAATGTCCATACATTTTCCTCCTCTTCCTAAGATCTAGAAGAAGATCCCTGTTCAGCCGAGCCAGTCCTCTGTGCCACTTGACTTCTGACATTTTGGAATTGCCTGCCCTGCCTATCTGTCCTGAAAAGCCTATAACTGTCCATCACAGCACCCCAGTCATAGGACACATCCCATCATGTTAATCTTATGCCAGTGATGTCATAGATATGGGACAGGGCCAAAGCTTCTAGTTCTTCTTTCTTATTCCTCAGGCTGTGCACATTTGTATAAGGACATTTCAAATGTACTCCACGTAATGAGCACATCATGGACCTCACTAGCACATGATCCTTCAAAACTTGGCATGCCACCCCCACACCTATCTCTAAGGAGACTGGTTTTATCCCCTTACCATTTTAAATCTAGTTTAAAGCTCATTCAGTGAGCTCTGCTAACTGCTATGCAAAGATCCTTTTCCCCTTTGTGACAGGTGTATGCCATCTGTTGCCAGCAGGCTAAGTGTCACGTAGACAAACCCAAAATTCTGCCAGTGACGCCAGGCTCAGAGCCAGGTACTGATTTGCTGGTTCTTCCAGTTTCTTCCCTCATCATTTCCTGCAACTGGAACAATTGTGAACACTACTTCTGCTCCTGATTCCTTAATTTGTTGTCCCAAGGCCCTGAAGTCTCTCCAGATTGCCCTCAGGCTCCTTGTTGCAAGTTCACCATTGCCTACATGAAAAATCAGTAAATGGCCTAAGAGTCATACCAGAGTATGAAGTTTTCTCATCATATCTTTAACCCAGGTCCCAGGAAGGCAGCAGGCCTGTTCTCGACAAGATCAGGTTGCAGGGGGTTTTATTCCAGGGTGTCCTAGTTTAGACAAATTTGGAGGAGAATACCCTCTGATAGAAGTCAGGTCACAACCACCCCTCCCCCCCAGGTTCGGGAAAAATTTTCCTCAAAGGAAAGTGAAAGAGAACAAGCTATTTATTTAACAAACACACAGGTGGGGAATAATAATGCTAAATAATGAGATCCCTCTCTCTGTGGAGAGAAAACCTGAGAAGATTTCAGAGATCCTCTGTAGGTGCGGTCTCTCCTCCTCGGAGCTGGTCGGCGAGGGGCCACCCCCCCGGGCCTCCGGGAAAATTCTCCTGATGTGTTCAGATGTTGTTGAAACAGTCCAGAAGAGAAGAAAAGAGCAAAAAAAAACCAAAAATCCTAGGAAAACGAAATTCAACCCTCCGTCTCTCGCTGGGAGAAAAAAGAGCCGAAAAAAAACCAAGGGTACCGCAGAAACAGAGGAGTGTATCCCAGTGTCCTTGAAACAACTGCTTTGAAAAGTTTGTTTTCTGTCCTTCTCAGGCTCCGTTTAAAGACACAGAAAAGATTGGTGGGCATAGGGTAGTGATAGGGGATACACATTATAAAGTCACCCCAGGACACAGGGGTTTTGTTCCACCTTTAGAACACTGTCCTGGTCTACAGCACAAGGTGAAAGATGGCATGGACTAGTTCCACAACACCTTACACTGGTCCAAGTCAGATGAGCTTCCACTCCTTCTTTGATAATGTGGCTCTGTCCCCTGCTTTGCACAGGCTCAGAAATCATGCACTAAATTCAGGGAGGTGGTCTAGCTGAAAATTCCTAGAATTAAAGGATAAATCCAGTTGGAAGGGATCTTGGGAATTTGTCTAGTCAGGTACAACACTGAACTCAGATAATATTTGCTTGGGTCTTTGTGCACTGTGCTCTCGAACACTTCCAAGAACAGATATTACGCAACCCCTCTGGGCAACCTGCTCCATTGCTTGGCCCAGTTACCTCAGTCTCTCCTCAAAGGACAAAGGTTCCAGTCATCCTGATGTTAGCGTAGAAACACATAATCACGAAATGATTATATGCGGGTGCTTTTTATTGTAGAGCTCCGGGAATCGGGATACAGACCCAAATCTGATTCCGACATGGGTTCGCGATGGATACATTTTTATACCTTTCCCTTATATAACTATGGTATAATCATATGTCAATCATTAACTTCATATTGTTCTATTGATTTCATCCAAGCATAAGTTTCGGTTCTATTGATTTCACCCAAGCATAAATTTCTGTTCCCTCCTTACACCATTTTTCATGATTCTCGTTGTGATTAGACAATGATATTTAATTACTAAACAATCATTGCATTTATCATCTACCATACAGGTGGGTACACATCTATCATTTGCCGTACAAGTAGGTACACGCAGGTCCAAGTTCACATGATTTAGCAATGACAATGCCCACTCCCGTTCCTAAGGCCTACTCTAGCTACCATGATTTTAGAAACATTTTAACCCTATGCTATCACTGAGGGCCTTTCACTGAACTTGCTCCAGTTTCCCCATATCTTCCTTGTACAGAAAGAACCCAAACCACACTTTATTATTGCCAGAAGTCCTTCCTGTCCAAGTGCAGGACTTTGGATCCTTGCTGAATTTAACAAGGTTCCCATCAGCCCATTCAGGTCCCTCTGAATGGCACCTTAAACTCAGCAGTACTGACATTATCCCTCAGTTGGAGTCACTCACAAAATTAATGGAGTCCTTTCTTACAGCATCAAGGCTCTCACAACTTGAAACTTTAGAAACACAAAAATATGTACTCTCAGATATATAAACTCAGTCAGAGTTTAACTAACCCAGTAACCTGTCTCAGAGTTTCAATCTATTTATGGTTTCAGGATTTCCTGAACTGGGCATAACTGTGAAATACTTAGTAACCCATCTGAATTCTGTGACCACTTCTGTCAGCCACAACACCCAGCTGCTAGGAGTGCTACAGTTTAAGTTCCTCTTGTGTGGAAAAAACCACCTTTTCTTTTTGTTATGAATATGACTTCTACTGATTTCTTTTGATGCCTGTATTTTATGGGGAAAAGAGAGCAAACAGCCTCTCCCCGGTATCCCTCTCCAGGTCACTCATCAGTTTGTACACCCCTTTTTACACACTCACCCCCACTTAGCTGTTTTCCAGATAATACTAAACCAATTCTGCTAAACCATGCAGAATCTATCACGTACCTCTGCTCACACCAGTCACCCTTCTCTGAACCTGAATTCTACTATATCCTACTTAACTTGGGAGACAAGTTTTGCTGACAGGATGTAGGCAAACTATAGTTCCAAGCATAGTAATATTCCTTGTTTTGCAGCCTATTCCCAAAGAGACAGTAACAGAAAGCTCCTTTCCTGTGTATACCACTTCATCCTTAAAATAAGTTAGAAGTTCTCGTCGGCAAGTAAAGCACTTCAGATGCCTTTAAATGAGATTTGGTCATTCATGTCAGGGAGATGTAAGTTTACACCATTGTTCTCTTTGCTGTGTCCACTGCTTCTGGATCTAAGTCAGCTGCAGCAAATGTGAGTCCTGCTTCAGCTCACAGCCTGAACTCCAAATTTACCCTACCATCACTTTTCCTGAGACTCAGATAAGCTGTGGAGTTCACAGTAGGACAGGGAAACCTTAAATTGCTCTGATATGTTCCTGCCTGAACACACACAAGAGGACCGTGTTTTTAAACAGTATCTTTTGGGCTGCTTTGCCAAGTGTGAGTAAGATAATGAAGCATTGGGGATATTCGTTGTTAATGCTGTCCTCAGATCTGCATCTCCACAGAGATGTATGACAAGCAAGAAGCCTGTGTTCAGCAGTCCAGTTCTACATTGCTTGGGAAAATCACAAAGCTTCACAACAGAATTTTAGTACAGAGGTTATATAAACTGTCTTTTTCACCCCTTCACAGCTGCAGTCTTAGCCTGAACTGCAGGCAGTGAAAACTGCTCAGAGGGGAAATGCATAAGCCTTCCATGCCATCATGAACAACACAGACACCTGATTATCAGCATGTTGTTGAGTCATACTCTCAATTACATGACGGGCTGTTATTTTTCAGCATGTTGCTGTCTTTTTCTTCCACAATAGGCCTTTGGGGTCATAGTGCGTCAAAGACATTGTCTTACTGGGTGAGTTAAAACTTAACAAGGATAGGTCTCTATCCTAGTATTGCTGTTTCACAAAAGCAAAATAAAGCTGGTGCTGTGTCAGCACATTAGCTATGGATATAAAAACAGTGATTTCTTAAATTACAGGGTAGAAAAAAAAATAAAATTGGTCACTGCCTCAGCTGAAAGAAAAAAGTATTAACTGCTTTTTCATTTCCTGAAAAAGGTCTCATACTTACTTCATCTCATTTTCTTAATCATGAACTTCACATTGGAAAATGAACGAGATCATCTCATTGATGAGAACATTCAACAATTTTGTAAGACTACACAATCCATGATGTTACACTTTCTTTGAGACAGGAAATAAATGTCCCTCATAATTTTTCCCATGTTCCATAAAACACAAATAAAGACTGAGAGTAGCAGCAAGGGTTTTTTTGACAATGACAAATACACATACATCTGACAAGCATATGCAACTTCTTTTTCCCAATATTGCTCACAGTGGCTATTAAAAAGCTGGTTTTTCTTTGGTTTTTTTTTACTAATATGTACTAATAGTCTACATAACATATATTAATATAAACAGGGAAAATACGAGATAGGAATTTTTTCTTGTCTGTTTATAATGAACTTCTGCGAAACAGAAATGGAAAGTTAAAATATGCCTTTTTAAGCAACAGCCAGCCAAAAGAGAAAAACAGGAGAACAAGCAAGCCACTGTTGGCAGTCTCAGAAGGCATTCTGCTTGTGGAGAAGCAAAGAGACTGGAATGCCTCTGAGGCTACTGAGGTGTGACTCCTCTATCCTATTGTCCTGGTTTAAAAGACAGGTATCTGCCAAGGAAGGCACAAACCTTACTGGAATGGAAAATGTGACCCCCTTCCCTCCAAATTATTATAACTTTGACATTATGGGGCTTTCAGGCAAGGATATGGGCAAAGAAATAATAGTTCTTTACTAGAATATATATAAGACAAACAAACAACAATAACACCAGCAACAACAAACAAAGCCAGAGACCCAACCACAGCCCTCTCTCGGCCATCAAGCAACCTCCCCTTCGGTGCAGTTACAGTCACAGCCGGCAGGGGCGCTGGTGGCTCCCGGCCGGGCAGGGCAGGTGCGATAATTCCCCCACGCCTGCAGGTGGTGCTGTGGCACAAGCTCAGCCACCTCCCCATGTGGCGGGCGCAGCTAGTGGGAGATGGAAAAGGGCTTCCTTTACTGATTGGAAACTAATAAACAAACAGTTACAATCCTGGAGCTCATGAGCTGGAAAAATTAGTCCATCACAGAATAGTTATGTGATCCTGAGAAAAGGATCCCAGGGTGAAGTATGTAATGTGTATCTGTCAGTCCAGTATTAATGGCACAGAACACGGCCGCCAAGACACTGCACAGTTTTGTATGCTACGTTAAAAATCCACACTCAAACTGAAACAGGCATAGACAAGAACTGTTAGGCTTACTGAGAAAACGAGGAGTCTACCTTGTCAGAGGAGACAATGACAGCTGATGTGGACAATCAGAGCTGATTTCTGGAGCTTCCTCCATGAAGGCAGCATGCAGGTTTGTACCTGGTCCAAGCACTTCTTCCCATCTCTGCATCTGGAACGGTCAAGTGGCATTGTAGAGATGATAACTCCAGCTTTTATACAAGTGTTTAAGTCTTAAATACACAAACTGACTGACAGGGATTTACTACTTTAGAGGAAGCAGCTGTTTATCTGGGACATAACTCACACTTGGAAATTTAAGATTAAAAAAAATAAATAGAAAAGGTTAAAGCTGTTGTTTGCACAAACTGGAAATAGGCTCATAAATCAACTCAACCAAATAAACAAACAAACAAACAAACACTACCCAATAATCAACATACAAAATCAGATTTTACTTAATAATAGCAAACCTCCTCATTTGTTCTAGGAATCTTTCATATGCTTAATGTCAAGTCCCAGGGAGTAATACATAGACCACCATCTGAACTCTATGTCTGAGAAATTGTCTCTGTGATACAGCTTTACAAAATACCATCCCAAAGTTCACATCCAATTTATAGCAATAAATTAAGGGCTGGCTGAGAAGGAATCTTTTGAATTACCAAAGAAACACTTGAGAATACAGCTCTTTTTTATATTTTACCTAAATCTGGAAAATGACTGAATTGCTGTATTTTTTTTTTAGTTTTTCAAGACTGTTTGGATGGCTAGGAAACATTTAGGTGTTTATAGGACTTTTACTATTTTGGGACTATTACTTCTTTTTGATTAGGAGGTCAACTGAAAAGTAACTTACACAGTTCCTTCCTTTCTCAGCAAAATTAACCTGTAAAACTCTTTCTTCCTAGTGCAGCATTCTATAACCTGTATGTCCTAGTAAGTACTGACTGTAGAGAAATCATGTCAATATAATACTTAATGCCATATTCCTAGCTTTATAGACACCATGACATTGCATATCATCAAGCCAAATAACAAGGCTATTTAGACGGCATTTACATTATGTTTACTTAATGTAAATAAGCCCCATTCATTGCCACTTTCAGGAGTTCATTGTGGCATGAAAGCTAAAACACCCTGATGTATTCAAACTGGCAAAATAGCAGCTGTAAAAATATAGTGCTGCTTTCTGTAAGTACTGGAAGATGATAAATGCTGAGGAGTAACTGACGGCAAGACAATACTGACACAAGAACAGACAACTATGAACTACCAGTGGAATTCTGAAAGTTTGGTCACCATCTGAGAATTAAGTTCTTGTCAACCCTAAAGTTACTCTGAGGTCAAAACTCCAACTGTTTAAGACAAAACTGTAAAACTGTGGGACAGTTTCAGTATTCTGTGTATTCATTTCCATGATAAAAAAGGTGGGCGTCCTAAACCCAGTGTTCTCATGAGTAGTCCTAGTCTGCTCTGATAATGAATTACATCTTATCGCAATTACTACTTTTCATTGTCTCTACCAGTGTAGAATCAGAGCATACAGGCATCATTGCACATTTCAGCATATTTGCCTTTAGCATCTATAAAACCTGCTACTACCTTTCAGCTAAAGGCTCAAACACAGTCTGTGGGGTTCTTTTACTGAGGATTGTCAATGTACATTTAAATCTCCCCCACCTCCACTTCTGGAATTGCCTTCAGATCTAAGTCCATAGACACTGCATTAAGACAAGACTCCCTTTTCCTTGAGGCACAGTTGAGAACCTCGGTAAAAATATTTTATTGTTGCCTAGCAAAGAACTGTGTAACATACTGACAGAAGTACAAAGGATAGGTAAATACATATATATGTAGATTGACTGGTTACTTTACACACAGAGTGAATACATAAGTGAAAGGAAGTCTGCCACACATTCCGCAGAGGAAGCACCCAAGAACTTAGGCTCAACGCTTGCCACAGATCTAGTGCCATACCAATGCCCTTGAAATGAAACAAACTATAAATGCCAAAATACTATATACTAGACTAACATATCTTAAAAAGCATTAGTATAGCCATCTGCTTGGTAGATTCCTAGGAGACAAGATCTGAGTCTCTCCATGAAAGTAAGAATGGGCATAATGAACCATACCAAAACCTTTATAGGTCAGGACTGTCTCTCCAGTGGAAAATGACTGAAAAATATAAAGAACAAGAGAAAAGAAAAACCCAAAGTGTTTCCTGTACCTTCTCAGAGTCCAGCAATATACAGTTCAGGGCTTTACTGAGGGAAAGGTGGTTCTGTACATGTTTGATAGTCTTAAAATGGTTTTCACGAATTTGCTGGATTTGCTTCAGAAACCATGTAGTTTGCCAGCACTCTGAACACTTCCACAATCTCATGAGGTGCAATGTGGAAATACATCTTCTGAGAAGACCCCATCTGGTAGTCTCTTTTGGTGCTCACTAGCTCTTTTTGGGAACGCTCCATGTTCACCTTCTGCACATACTCATGATTTTAAGGACCTCTAATACATCCCCCTCCCATCATTTCTTTTCCAAGCTGACAAGTCCTTGTCTGAATAGCTATTTTTCATGAGAAAATCACTTAGTATCCTTGTTTTGCACCTCTCTTGTTTTTCCATGTCAGCTATATTATTTTTCAGATGAGCGAATTAGCATTACATATTGAAGATTTCAGAACAGCATCAATTTGTAGAACCATATAGTAACTCCTGAGCTCTGTGAGTTGCATAATAAACCTCTGCAGCATCATTTTCCTCGATGTGCTCCTTCTTTCTCATGATAAATCTCCTTACACTCACTAATTCCCTTACTTTTTTACACATTTTATAATTCTCCTTGGGGAAACCATGAGGTTTTCTCTAACTTTCCTCTGGTATCAGGTTTGCTACACTCCAGCCTTCAAGCACCAAAGCCAGTTCCTGTTAGGGTTCCCTAACTATAGTTAATAGTACAGTTGCTCTCAAGCAGTTTTACATGCTTTGCTAAATACTGTCTCACAGTGCTCTTTGCTAACCCCTATTTTGCTGGCTTTTTCTGTTGTTTTCTCACTTCAGACACTGCTGTTTGGGCCACCAGAGAGTTGACAGACCAGCAGTTCTCTGATGCACTTTCCTACAAACTAAAATTCTTCAGCAATGCCTCCTTAGGACTCCTTACAGCGAACGGTGACACAGAAAATTCACTTGGTGTTTGGCTTTGTCAAAACTTCATGGCATCCTGGCCTCTATCAGCAGTAGTGTGGCCAGCAGGACCAGGACCAGTGATTCTGTACTGAGCACTGGTGAGGCCACACCGCAAGTGCTGTGTCCAGTTCTGGGCCCCTCAATCCAGAAAAGACATTGAGGTGCTGGAGCGACTCCATAGAAGGAGAGCAGAGCTGGTGAAGTGTCTGGAGCACAAGTCCTGTATGCAGCGCCTGAGGGAGCTGGGGGTGTTTAGCCTGGAGGAGGCTCAGGAGGGACCTCATTGCTCTCTACAACTGCCTGAAAGGAGGGTGTAGCCACCCGAGGGTTGGGCTCTTGTCCCGGGAACTAGTGGCAGGATGAGAGGACCTAGTGTTAAACTGTGCCAGGGGCAGTTTAGGCTTGGTATTAGGAAGAATTTTTTAATAGGAAGGGTGATCAGATATTGGAATGGGCTGCCCAGGGAAGTGGTGGAGTCACTGTCCCTGGAGATGTTTAGGGAAAAACTCAGTGCCATGGTCTAGTTCACCAGGTGGTGTTGGGTCATAGGTTGAACTCGATGATCTCAGAGGTCTTTTCCAACCTAGTTATTCTGTGACCAGCAGCATTCGGCTGTGCCAAGCCTCCCCCGGCGGCGGGCACGGCCGGAGCGGGGCCGAGCACACTCCATTTCCGACCAGCACCGCGGGACGCAGCTGCACGGCCACGGCACGGCCGCCGCCCGCCCCTTCTGCGCAGGCGCGGCGGGGCCGTGCGCGGAGGCGGGTTTGAGCTGTGGCGGGCGCTGTAAGCTGCCGGGCTGTGCCGCCAATGGAGCCCGTCCTGAAAGGTACCGGCTTGGCTGCCGTGCCGTGGCTTCCCCGGCGCAGGCTCCGCGCTGCCACTGCCCCCTGTCTCCTTGCGGCCCTTGTCGGCGCTTCCCGGCAGGGCGGGTGACGGGCCGCTGTGGAGGCCCGGGCCGCGGTCGCGGAGTGGTCAGGGTTCCCCCGCGGGCTGCTCTGACTCGCCGCGACCCCGCCCGATCCCGGCGGCGGGGCCTGCTCGGCCGCGGCTGGAAGCGGGTTGTGCCCGGGCGCAGGCCCGGCCCCGCCGCGCCGCCGCTGGGGCGGGCAGGGCCGGACGCTTCCCTCCGCTCGGGCTGCCCCTTTAGGGTGGCTCCCAGTGGGGCACTGCCCGGCGACCCCTCTGCTCTTCCCACCCCGGTCGGTCGTGGCTTTCTTCTGCATCTCAAAATTTCTGCCTCCCCAAGTTGCCCTCTCATGGCCATTTTCCTCTGCGATCACCGCCCTCTCTGAGACCTTCTAAGGCTGGCGTTTACAAGAACCCGTCTCTATTCAGAGCTCTTCTAGTTGAAAAAAGCGCCAAGCACTTCCTCATTTTCCTTTCCATCAACTGCAAAAACTGCAAAAAGCCTTGCCTTTTGCTGGAATGTATTTGATTAGCTAAAATTGACTAATTATTGTAAAATACACCTTTGATCCTACTGCATGTGCGTGGAGCTTTGAAGTATCATCCCTTTAAGTTCCTAGTTAGACCTTTACTGAAATGTTCCGATCTGTTTTCCGCTGTGAAAGTTCTAAAATATTTGATGTAAGAGGAAGATACTATCTTTTCAAATGCAAGTGCAACGTTTTTCACAATTGAACAATCAAGGGAAAAAGCAACTCTGGCAGAATCTGCCCCAGTCTAGTAGTAGAATGAACAGTTAAAAGCACGTTGGAATAGACTTGTCTTAAATTCCCATTTATATCTGAAGTACAGATAATAAGATTTTTCCTAGTGCTTTGTGTGAGGAAGTGGTTTATGTTTCATATTTCTCTTATATGTCAAAAATATTTCTAGTAATTGTAAAAATATTTTAATCTTTATAAAAGTACTTGGAGCATTATTCTGTTTTCATTTAGAAAGAAGACAGATGAGACTACATAATAATCAGAAGGACATGCTTAATTATCTTAGTAGTTAAGATAATTAAGCAATATTTGCTAAGGATGACCCTTTTAAATTGAAATTCAGTTTTATTCATGAGTTCTGAGAGTTGTCTGGCCTGCAGTTTGCATGAAGTTGTTTTTGGTGAACTGCCATTTCTCCAGTTTTTGGAATTTTCCTGATTTGTCATTCAAAATGAGAAAGTGGCATGGCCAGTGGAACTGTGGGACACTTTAGTGCCTGTCCTACGTAAAATTAATGAAGGTATTGTTATAAGTTTTATTTGTTTATCCCTCCTGGCCAGTATTTCTGTCTTTGGTTGTTTGTTTGAAGATATTCTCAACCAAGGCTGATTTGATTCCTTGAGGAGTTTATTAATCTGCTTAATAAAGCAAGTTAATTAAATCTGAATACCTAAAGTTGCATAAGGCAACTGACATGAAATTTTATTAGCCCCTGTTATATGAACTTAATTTTGGGTGTTTCAAGTGAAAATTGAAGTCAATTGGAAACTGTTAAGTGATATTTCTGCAAAATTTTCTGGGAGTTTGGGCAAGGAGTAATTCTATTGTGGTGATTTCATTTTGTTCTGTGTTATATCAACTGGTTTTCAAATTTTTAATTAATCCGAAGATTAACAGTGATTAAATAACGGTAAAGCTGAGCAGTCACGTAAAGATAACGGATTGCTTGTTAAGCTGGTAGTGTTTTAAATAGATGAAGTGAAAAGTTGTTTAACTGGTGTCAGACTTCTAAGTTATTTCCGTTACAATTAATTTAGGGGACATAAATACACAAAAACAAATTCTGCTGCTAAAATCTGACCGTTTACTAAAAGCTGTATTTGCAACTGAATGTGATCTGTATAAAAGAAACTTCTATTGGAAAGGCAGTTTAACCAGTTTTACCGTGGTATGTCCTTCATTAGTTGTTGTTTTCTCTCTTCTGATCCAGGTATTTCTGCATTTGTAGAAGTTTGGTCATCTAACAGAACAGAAAATTACTCAAAAACCTTTGAACAGCAACTTCTTGATATGGGAGCAAAAGTAAGGAGACTATTTTGAAATAAATAGAATAGGAAAGGTCTTAATTATAAATTAGCTTGGTTGTTCTGCTTGTCACATATATTTCTATTTAGTATGAGTTTTTAAAGGGCAGGAAGGGAGAAAATCAGAGACCTGAGAACAGACCAACATGCTGTAAAATTCTTGCTACTGACAGATGGGAAATGCATCTCAAGCCTTTCTACATCTACAGACCTCTTTGCATATTAATGTGATAGCACACATTTCTTGGGAAGCCTTGGGCTTGGCACATGCTGTGGGCAAAGCTAATCTAACTGTTGAAAACCTGTGATTTACAAGTATGTTCATTATATTGTTTTGTTTTCATCAACTTGTAAGCAGCTGCTCTGTTATTAGTACAATATTTTCTAACTGAAGTACCACGACATTTTATTCTTCCATTCACTCTCCCACAAATTTGGATTAATTCCAGAAAGTGCTAGTAAAAATACATGTAAGAGTTTCAGTATCTGTCTCAATGATTTTTTCCATACCAGATGTTGTTGACTTGTAGGTGCAAAACATGTTTAATTGCTAGCTGTAACATTTCAACCAGAGACCAAAGTCAAACTGGCATCTTCCCTTCTTGCACATTATCACTGGTTAATGGAGATTTTTACAGCCCACATCATGCTCTAAAAAATACTTGTGTGGACTCCCAGAGCTCTTTAAATGGGCATGTTTAGATGTCTCTTACAGTAATTTAGGAAATCTTGCTGATCTCCCTCCCCAAATCCTCTTTCTGTATGAAGTTAGCTGACTGAGTGTGACAGAACAGTAGGATAACTGGTTTTATTATTAAAGCAAACATGACTCTCAATAAATAACTTGGGTGAAAAGAACAAGAAATATTTCTATGCTGTACTATCAGACCTATGTAATTCTGTTCTGATGATGCTAGAGTTTTTTCTCACAGAAAATATGGCAGAAGCATAAGGCTTCAAAATTCTTCAAAATGGTCAAAAAACCCAAATATGGTGCAGGCAGATGATACGGATGAGCCTATTTAGCAGATCCCTATGACTGAATAGGAATGGTCATGCCCCTTCCCTATTCCAGACACTTCCTTGTTCTTGGCTAAGAACATGATAGTAAGCTGACTTGGTTCACTGTGTCAGGAAATTAAATTCTAAATTAGTTTTTCACTAGATTGTTGATTCAGACATCTCAAAGTAAGTTCAGCTGAGCAGCAGAAGATGCGCAGGGTAAGGGGAGGAGGTGGGAAAGGTGAGAGGAAGGTGTAAGGTGGTGCTCCTCCATAATTTGGAGGCAAAGCTACATCAAACATCCCTAGCACATGGACTGTTACTTTTGCTGTGTTGGCAAAGTAAGCAAGCAATTGCATCTGGAGTCATAATTTATTCTATAAGAGATTAATAGATCATTGTATACCTAGATACTTAAATATCATGGGGTTTTATCTTCTAAGAAGTCATAATCAGCTTGCCAGCAGCAATGTTTGGAAAAGCTAAATAGTTTCTTAAGCTAAGCATAGACCCGGCATGCTGTAAGCCAAGTATAATGATGCAACTGAGGGTGCAACAGAAAGCTGCAGAGCTACTTCCATTTGCCTGGGGAGATGCCACAGTAAAAAATGGGTTCTTTTGATCTCACCACGTCAACAATCTCAACTGATCAAGCAGTTCTGTGTAGGGTCCTTAGTCTCCACAAAGGAAACCATGTTTGTGAAGAATGGAGTATCTAGAACTGAAAACTTCACTTGCCAATGGAGGCTGATAACTGAAAATTTGATCATCTATGCTACTTTAATTTTCTGTATTTCTCATTTTTCAAAGCATTCCCATATAATTTTTGTTTGTGGTATCTTCACCCTTCCCTCAAAACGAAAAGTGATTTTTATTGACAAAAATTAGTTTAAAAAGTGAGGTTAGCTGTACTCTTTAAGCCTGAGTTCTTTACTGCCTAAAAGATATTTTGTTATTTCTTTGGATAGTGGCATCTGCTTTCTGTACTGGCTGATGAACAAGAAATTATGTTGCACTATATAAATAAAAATGTTGCAAAATTAGTGATACACGTAGAGTAGGGAGCTGAAAATGGCAACCTAGAGCAGTTTGAAAACAAAAGGCTACTCGATGTCTTTAGCCTGCGTTAGCTTGACTAATGAGACTGGAGTTTTCATTGCTTGAGGCTTCTTGTGAAGTTGGGAAAGATCAAAAGAGTCCTTGACATAATGTTTAGAATAAATTTTTACGCTAATGGTTTATACACTAAAAATGGACTACACTAGCTGGTTTCATTAGCATTTTCCAATTATCAGACTTAAATATGAACTCTGTATTTCTGCAGGTTTCAAAAACTTTGAACAAGCACGTGACCCATGTAGTCTTCAAAGACGGGCGTTTGACTACGTGGAAAAAAGCACAGAAGATGGGTGTAAAAATAGTTTCTGTACTCTGGGTGGAAAAGTGAGTACTCGTGGTTATAATGAATATGGCTTATAATAGATTCTAGTATTGTTTTATTGAAAAACTTAAATACCGAAACCATTTTATTAAAGTACTTGAAATACTGATAAATATATGAGTAAATTACAACTTTTCTTTCTATGACATTATTCTTATTATAAAGCATGTGACTTGCATAAAAAGGTAAAATGTTAACTCTTAAAAAATGAATGTGTTGAACTAGTTTCGTAGTATATTTGTTAACAGTGTTCTGCTCCTGTGCTCTCAGATGGCATGCATAGGAAGTCAAGGCCATACTTATGTTGAATAGAATTCTTCCATTTTCATAAGAAAAAGCACATTTCACCAAGGGCATTGTACTGTTTCTGTACTTAAATCCTGTAAGCAGAATATATCCTAGCAAGAAGGAAAAAGTTCCATATATATGCTGATTTTTAAGGTATTTGGCAAGTTCAGAACAGAACCGCATGAAGATTCTCTACTACCATATGGGAAAAGTTAAATTTATTTTTAAAAAAACTAAAGAAAAATTTCATCTGTGCAACCAGTCCTTTAGAATTTGGTACTCCATAGCTAGCTGTGTCTCTTGAGTTTACAAAGTGCTTGTAAGGCCTAACTAAAATTTCAGAAGAAGTGTAAAAACACAGTTTATGAATATGCATGTGTTAAACACTCCAATCAATAAATCAATGTGATGATGGAAATTAGAATATGAATCAAGTAAAGAGGGCCTTACCTATACCAATTGTAATATGCATGGAGAGGTAGTGGTCTAAGTGCAAACATTTTGGGCTTGTTTTTTTTTGAAAAGTGAGGGCACAAGGAGGGCAAATCTGGGGTCTACAGGCACTTTAATGTAGACCAGTACAACCCAAAAACTTGTGATGCAAGTCCATTAGCCAAAAAAGAAATTCATGCAGATCTGCAGAAGCAGGGTTGTTTTTTTCTTTTTTTAAGTAGGTCAGATATAGAAGCTACAGCCACACAGCCCAGCCAGCTTTAACACCAAGCAAGAAATACTTTAAGTTGCCTAAAATGAGGGCGATGCAAAATTTTATTTATGTGAATGTATCTTTCTGGGACCTGGTGCTATTTGAATATGTGGCAATAATGATGATTTCAATACAGTTGTAAAATTAAATATGCTGTTCGGGTGGCTAAGTGTATAAATACAGAATTTAAAATCTTAGTCACATGAACTATAAACTAATTGAGGACTTGGATATGCTGTAGTAAAAAGGATCTCATAAAAGTCTGGGTGAGTAGAATCAGCAGTGGAAGAATGAGAGTGCTTTACAGGGGAGAGTCTAGGACATGTCATACAGAAATACTCTGTCTGTGATAGCAGTTCCAGCATAAGAATCTCCTCTGCACTGCTGGAAGGCATTGAGTGGATGAACACTGTAGAAGGCTGAGGCATAGAAACAACTGGACATGTGATACTCTAGGGGACAGCATCGAGCTTTGAAATCCAGGTGAAAAAGCCTCAAGAAACTTTAAATTTTGCTGTATAACAGCAACAAAGGAAAAGACAAGAGAAAGCATCTAGAGGGAAAACTTCGGCTGTTTGGTAGGAAAGAGAAGGCTAGCATCTTCCTGGTATTTTTTAAGTGTTCCTGTTGTCACTTTCTGACCAAAGCAAGGTCTTGGTACACAGCTTAGAAGATGAACTTTATTGGAACTGGGGGAATCATCTGAAATAGATGTATTTTATTGCAGAGGAGGACCCAAGCTGTGAATTATGATTGAGCTTCTCTGTAATCTTTTTCTTCTGCCCTTTAGTTTAAAGCAAATGACAAAAGGTGCAGAAGAACATACAGCTTAGATTTCTGTATACTGTAAGCAGAATTCATGAAAATATCATATCCTTGGATAAAGTATAGGTCAGCAGCAGTAGAAGCTAATATAACAGATAGTAATGAATATTCTTACTGGTCGTGGGGTTGTTCAAATGAGGCACAGGCAGTACAAAATTAAAATGAGTCTGTGCTGGTATACATGTGAATTTTTGGTTTTTGTAATAAGATGAGGGAACCACAATGCCTGACTAAATTCCATGTCTCAGACACTGGTAGGCAGAAAACAGTCTGTTGAGCCCTGGAACAATGTAAATAGGAAGGACTGAATAGTATGTACTGGTAAAATTGTGGTCCTGTGTGAATGGAAACTTAGTTTGAACCTGATAACTGTGTAAGCAAATCATGCAGAGTTCTATGAGTTGAAGTTTTATCATTGCTAAAAAAGATGGCTTGATTAACCAGCTGCTTCATTCAGTAGCAAGCGCAACATTCTCAAAATGGTCAGAAATGCTGTGAAATGTTATCTCAGCAACTGTAATAGTATGTGTCAACTTTCTGGTGTAGACTGGGGGTTGGTGACTCCTGTAGGAGTGCAGTGCAAGACCAAGTATGTTAGTTATTGCTTGGTCTTAATTGGTTTGTGGATTGCTGTTCAAACTATGTCAGAGGACCTTTTCGTAAGTATATCTACAGTGTAAAATAAGTGTTCATACTGGAACACCAAACCCAAGAAATTACATGACAATGCTTAAATTTAAAAAGGAGTCTACTTAAAATGGAAGAGGTACTGTTAAGAAGCTAAGACTGAAGGAAATAAAATTCTTGCTGATGTCAAGGAGACTGTTTAAAGCAGACTTCTTAAGCTTATCAGAAAGATGATCATTGCACTTTGGGACTTATAGTAGACATTTTCATAGCATTGTCACCTCATCAGTAGTCAAAAGTCAA
Organism: Struthidea cinerea; assembly: GCA_013397865.1. Lineage (NCBI taxonomy): Eukaryota > Metazoa > Chordata > Aves > Passeriformes > Corcoracidae > Struthidea > Struthidea cinerea. The sequence continues at coordinate 259,057 of VZTI01005056.1, read as the reverse complement.
ATTAAATAGTACATAAAACTTCATATAGTTGGAATGACAGCATTTTCTCGTGGTTATATTTGGAATGTTGCCAGAGGATGGCAATGAGCTTGACTGAAGTTGTAAAATAGTTTTCTTACAAGATGTGATTGAAGAGACAAGAATGCTTCACTCTGGAAAAGAAGTAGGAGTGGAGGAGGGAGTCTACTGTGAAGACAAAGGTTTGTGTAGAGAGGCTGAATGAGAAATGAGTGTATATTTTCCTTTCCAGCAGAAGAATTGGAAAGTATTACATCAATACACCTGGAGGCAGATTCAGAGAAAAAAGTAAATGATGGGGTTTTAATAACACAGGGTTGGGCTGTAGAACTCCTTGTTGCAGAATCATAGTGAGCAAAGATTTTCATGTGTTCAAAAAATTGCTGTTGCAATTAAACAGTTCCTTTTGTCAAAACCCAAATATAGTATTGCATATGACCATCTGACAACCAGAAATCTGTGGAACACAGTAAACTGGGAATGTTTGGCTGTGTTTTTTTGTTCTTACATGCTCTTGGGAATCTTGATATTGGAGGATATTGCAGGATGCTGCGGTATATGATATTTAATCTGGATGCTACTTTTTGATGTTTGAAAATACCAGACAAGGAAGCAAATAATATATACAATTATTCCAGTGTTTCCTGGTTCTGCTTTGTGGAAAACACTCTCGCATTTAACAGCTAGTGGACCCCTACTTCCAACCTGTTAGACTTATACCCTAGTGTTGCCTTCCCCTGAGTAGTGCTTGAGCCTCTCAGAGGAATACTGAAAAGTGCTGTAATACTTAGATTTCTCCATAAAAGCCTGAAACGTTTGAACGGTTTGTGCAGTATTTAGTGATCATTGCCTTATTGAGCTCTTACTGGATTTCTAGTGCTCTCTTCAATGATCTGCCTCAAACTTTTATTGGAAGCTTCTGCTATATAGTACAAGCATCTGTTTGAGCCTAAACTGTACTAAACTAAACTGCAGTTCTACAGTTTAGGAAGTAATTTGAGAAGACAACTCTTTAAGATGAAAGTTGAAAACCAGAAAAATTCGTAACTACAGAGTAAAGTTATTTTAATTTTTTAAAAAAATTGTTTGCTTTTGCTTTATTTTGCCTTTGTTGTTGTTGTTGTTTTTTGTTTGGTTGGGTTTTTTTTTGCTTTCCAAGAATGATACATATGTCTAACTTTAAAAATAGCAAACAAAAGTCATGGACTTGCTATCATGCAAATAAATTTAAAGTTTAGTGCAAAACGAGTGACAGCTTTGGGATCACTGAGAAAAAGCTTTTTACTGCTTCTTCAACACAAATACTTCAATGAGCAGCCTAAAATAAAAATCAAAACCCAGAATAAAATGAACCCCCTGTAAGATGAAATTGCAACAATCTGTCCAAATTATGAACACTTAATACTTCCACATCGAATGTGTAATTGTGAAGCTCTACCTGTGTTTTCTTAGTAGGGTAACTCATCCCACAAATAAGTTATATAAATCATTCACATTCCAATTTTTCTGTGAAGTAAAAAATTATTAGATTTAATGGTAAAATTTTCATCTGTTTAGCTTCTCTGAATCAATGAAATCTCTGAATTAATGTAACTTTTCATGTAATCTACATCTGTGCTGATTATTATCCAGAATTTAATAACTGTCACTGAAGTCCAGCTGCTCAATCTCTGTCTTTGATGCTCCTGACAACTCTAAATTCAGTGAGTTTGACAAATACTTGCAGTGGATTGTCTTTCCCAGCCATTCAAACCCAAGTGAGGATGAGGCTGTAACTGCAGGATCACACTGTGTAGTAGTTCCATCGCTAGGTGTCACCAGAGCCACACGAGCGGCTGCTGGGAGCACAGTCCAACAGCTTGGAAAGATGTGGAAAATAACGAGTGGGAATCTTGCTGTCTCAGAACTGCAATTTGGAGGGCATCATTGGCACAAAAAATTGTGTCACATATTTTGCGTGTAATAGACAGAAGCAGGGAGTGAGGGTAATATTATGGTACTTACCTTGAAGTTACACACTTAAGAAGGGTTGGTGTTTCATTATTGAAGGGCTCAGACAACTCTTCTTGCAATAAAGGTCTCATTCTTAAAACCAAACAAAACCAAGAGAAAAAACCCCCACCAAACCTTCTCTAATTTATTGTGTAGGTGTCAAGAAACTGGAGTCCATGTTGATGAATCCCTATTTCCTGCAGTAGACACTAATGAAGGATTTCTACTACCAATCAAAAAAGTAAGTATCTGTTGTTTTGTTTTTTTTTAAATGGGCCTAGAATAATAAACTTTAAAGTTTGAACTTGACTTTTTGACCTCTGGCATTTGAACTGTTTATTTTCAGAACATTCTGTAAACTCTACCTATCCATCTGAGTAAGAGTTTAAAGATAGTCTATTGCTGTGATCATGTGATGTCGTATCTGAAGAAAGTATATTAGAAATCAAGTTTCTATATTGGTGATTAAAAAAATGAAGATTTAAATTCAAATTATATAATGATGACTAATCCGAAAAACATGCCTACTATGTGGCTTATGGTTCACAGAGTTGCAACAAATACTAGTATTTTAAAAACTACCTTTAAATCTTTAACTTTGCTGCAAGCAAAAAAAAAAACATTTGTTAGGTTCTTTCTTATTTAATATTAAAGCTTATTTTGTTAACTTCTGTTAACTTCTTAACTGTTAAACTTATGTTAACTTCTGTAATTACGTGTGACTCTCAAGGAGGTGATAAGCAGCATAAATATCAATAATAAGTACTGTGACAAAGTGATAGGCAAAATAGGAGGTGTAGTAATTTTGACAGTTTTATACATATAATTAATAGTTTTGTCTGTCTTGCAGCACAAATGTATGCAGCCAAAAGACTATGTTGAAAAAACTCCAGAAAATAATAGAAAGCTTCAGAGAAGACTGAGCCAAATAGCTAAAGAATTAGCTCTACAAAAAACAGCAGTTAATGCTGGTAAGAACTATTTTTTACTAAGATTCAAATATCTGAAGTTATTTCTTTAAAGCACTTGATGGGGTTTTGGTGTTTGTTGGTTGGGGTTTTTTTGAGTCTTTTGCATCTTGCCTAATTTTTAGAGTTCTTTGCAATTGTGTTGTGTTAAGGCATCTGTAATGATCTTAGATCTAAGAAAACTATTTCTTTTTGCCAAGTTTTTTTGAAAAAAGAAAAGAAATCTCATCTGAAGCTGTTACAGCATTTAAATATTAATATATAAATACAATTTCTTTGTGTAGAAACAGATGTACCAGTTTTATTATTTGAAGACAATGGTTCCCTTATATACAGCCCTGTTAATAAGATAAAAAATCAATGCAATGCAACGGAAAGAATAAAGGATATGAAGGAAAAAAGAACGAATACTTCTACTGGTAAGAAGTTAATTTTACTTACTTATGAAGATGCACAAATGGCTGCTGGTTTTATCTCTGACTTTTTTGTGCACTTGTCATTCTCTGCCTTTAGAATTTTTTCATATCTTGATTGCATGTCTGGAACACAGTGGTGGCAAAATAATTTTTTTATCACTAGTCTGCTCAAGAGGACTAATGTTTAAGCTAAATTTTCTAGCCGTGTAAATTGATATTGTCACCTCTTGATTAAACTTTACAGTGAGACTCTAAATCTTATTTCCTGTTAAATTATAAATTTTATTACTCCCACATCAACAGTTTAAAAAGGAGCCCAAAATGATGAGGTATCTGTCCAGGTACTGAAGAACAGGACTTAAAAAAGAAATTAATTTGAATAACCTAATTAAATAAATCTAGTTGATTTTTAAATGCATATTCTGGTAAATTAAGTCCAGATTGTAGTTTTCAGAGGGTTTTTTTGTGTTTGCATTACCTTACTGAGAAAATGTTAAGGTCTAAGTCATTAGGTTTTGCCAGTTACTATAAAAAGTGTTGAATGTGGAACATCTTTTGGTGGGGGGGGGGAACTGTAGTACTCAAAGTTTTAAGACATGTATGTCAGCTAGACTGTCAATTTCTAATTTCAAAAACAGTTGTGAAAGTAATGAAACAGTAATACATGGATGAAAAATTAAATCTCAGTTTATTTTAGTGAGGCTTGTATTTATTTTCTCTTTGAGTTTTAAGGTAAACCTTCAAACATTTTTAAAAGCATTTTTGCTATATCAAGACTTGGCCGCAAATTGCAAGATTTCACAGATTCTTTAGTAAAATGCCTCAGCAGGCCTTAGAAATATCAGTAGAAATTTCTAAATGGTTTGACATGATTCTTTAGTTTCAGAAGAATGTGCTGCTGAGTTACCTAGAAAAAATGCTTGCAAATATCTAGTAGTTTTTTTTTGTATTCCTAGGTTCACAAATGCCTCAAACACTTCCAAGTAGCTCACCAGGAGACTGCCCACTTTCTACTTGTGTCTTAAGTAATTCAGATGTGCTACTACCAGGTAACTAACACAACTTAATATGTGTTACAGAAATTAAAAATAATACATGGCCTTTATATCTTACTTTGGAAAGTACAGTTTACTGAAATGGGAACTGTATCTATTTGCTCTATCTTTTATATTTAAAGCTGAATTATCTTAGTTTTTCTTAACTAAAGAAAGTATGTTGTACTAAGAACTCAAGAAGCATGGAGCATGAGGAATACCACTGGGTAAATGCTCAGCCTTACTGCTGTATTGTCTGCCTGATTTCCTCCTCTTTACTCATACCATTCCCTATTAATAACTTCTTGTCCTGACATGGTCTCAATCTTCTCTGCTCTTAACAGTGATCATATATATATATAACATAGAGTGCACACCAAATAGTGTGATGCGAGAAGCTAAAAAGAGATCTGAATGAGGGTAAGACCTGAAAGAACTGAAATGTCTTCCAAATTTTCAATTGAAAAACTCAAATTTGAAAGTTAGCCTAATGTGTTTTTCAGCTTAAGTAGTCAGGTTTGAAGAAACAACAAGAGTAAAAATAAATTGGCTTTTTAAATGTTTTATGGTTTCAGATGGATTAAAATAATTTGTTAGCAAGGTAAGAACCTCATAAATTTATTCTTGTAAAGTTAGGGGTTTGTTCCTGTGTTTTGGTGTACTAGTAGGGCATAAGAGAGAAGATTATTGTGAAGTCTGTTGAGCTGCATCAGTGAATAGCTCAATAATCTTAATCCTATTGGTTATGCAGGCAATAGGTGTGTGCTTCAGACCTCATGTAATCTGTCAGTCACAGGGACAAAAAGCTCAAGTCAGATGCTGGCCTTGATCTCAGTAAAAAAGTAAGTAGAAGGGAGTCTTTAGAATTTGTAATGAGGGCCACTGGAGCAGTTTGCCTGCTCTCATTCTCCCTCAACAGTAAGCTCTACCTCATGCTATTTTGAGGTGTTGTATGTTATTGACATCGTACAGGAGTTCTGTCATGTTGGCTTCCCTGAGAACAGGGTGGGTGTCTTGCAGCCTGCGGCAGTTTGTTAGGTCTTCATGCAATGTTAGTGAGAAGTGATAGTTGAATACTGAAAGTAGCACAGCTGTGCCAGCAAACCGTTTTACTTTGGTAGATAACTCATGTGCTGATGAGGTAGAACATTGTGATTTGAGAATTTTGCCTTGCGTATGTCCCTTCAGCTTTGCAGCTGCACAATGTAATTTTACCTTAAGAGCAGACCACCAATTCCCATGACAACATTCAGTGTACCTTCCATCTCCCATGCTCTGTGACAGTAGTCCCTGTGTTTGTACCTGAGAGATATATGAAATTGCTTAATAATGGTTAAAAAGTTCAAGAAGCCAGGTTATTTTGAGGATGAAAGCTAAGACTTTGTCAATTGTCAGTAGGAGAGACTGATCATACCATGTGAAATTTCTCTCTATATGTTTGATCTTTCTTAATATTGATAGCTACACCATGTGTTTAAAAATACTATCTATATTTAGTAAGCAAGTAACATCAAGACTTCCCCTAAACCTACAGGAAAACTTACAGAAGGGGTATTGCTGTGACATTGCACTCATCATCTACTTAAGCAAAAGCATCTGTTGCAATCATCTGATTGTAGAACAACAGGATTTTAAAAAATGTATGCTGATTAATCAGAGATACTATGTTGTTTCAGAGGAATTTATTGTGAAGAGTTATGATTAGATTCTGTGTAACACCTAACACAAAATAATTTCATAAGAATAGCTACAAGAAATTATTCTTTTTCCACATTCTAGTTATTTTTAGTACATTGTATTGATGTATGTGGTATGATACTACGGTTTTGTATTTAATTTCGTCTTAACTGCAAAAACTTCAAGGTGGTGCTGATGCTGTGGTAGCAAAAATGATTATTGAGTTTCCACTGTTACTATAGCTAACTTTATCAACATATAATCTTGCTGGTTTTCTCTACAAATGCAAGAGGGAAAGCGAGTTCCTCTGCTGCTTAATTTCAAGAAAGCAGAATGGGACTTGTGGGTGCTTATGACCAGGTAAGGGGATACAATAGCTAAAACTGTTGTAGGTTCTTGTCAGCATAGAATGTGCTTTGTTTCTAATCCATTTTCTGTTTAGTTTTTGTGGACTTGCCATATAATATCCAGAGAAGTGGCTAAATCTTTGTTTCTTCAGTTCAGGAATTCCATATGTATTTCACCAAGAAATTGCTACACTTTTTGTTTGGTTTAATACATTTATATTGCCACTTTTTTTGTTTTGCAGAAGAACAAATGGAAGACTGCTTGAACTCAAGTTGTGATTATCTTTGGGGAACTGAGAAATTAAAGAGACAGAGAACAGAGGTAGCAGAACATGCCTGTGATACTTGGACTGATATTCATATATCCATGAGCACATCAGTGAATTCTCCATCACATGGCAATGAGCAGAAGAGCTTAACACCAAAACGACATGCCAGAAATTTAACAAAGAAACAGATTCTACAGCACACTTTGGATGACAGATTGTCTTTAGGAAAGAAACATTTAAAGTTTCCAAAGAAAAATCAGAAGAATGAGAAGTGCAAGACTTCTTCAATTGCAAATGAAAGTTCTCTTCTTGAGGGCTTTGGTCATATTACTCCTTCCAAAAATATGGTCCAGTTAAATACTGCTCCTGATTTGATTGACAGTCTCTCTAATTCACCTATGAATAGTGAAGACTTAGATGCATGTTCACTGGATAAAAGCTTCCCTGTTGACAGAAATGATTATATTCTTGAAGACAAGAAGAGGAAGAAACAACGAACATTACCAAGTTTGAAGCTGGCTACCTCAGAACTGGGTGCATCATGCTCTAAGGGGTTCTTGCAAGCAGTTACGACGTATAGCAAGTCTTACTGCGCTGAAGAGGCTTCTTATGAAGACTTCTTTTCATCTAATTCAAATGAAAATGAAGTACAGATACAAGTACCAAACGAATCACAGAATCCTCCTGAAGTTTGTTGCAAAGACTCTTTTACAAGCATGGACCTACATGATGTGAGTTTCTGTGAGCTACATAATACTACTAAGAAAAGTAGGAAGAAGTCTATTTTAGTGAATGATTTTCCAGTAAAGAAAAAAATCAAACCAGCTAAACATCCTGGAAGCATACCATTAAATATATCAGGTGGTGAAAAAGACGACACTGGAGAAGCTCTAGATTCTGATGATGTGAATAGGCTGCCACATCATGCTCATGAAAAATCCTACAACAACGTGGATTACTGTGCTCATACTGCTGGTAAGTTACTACACAGAGCTGGAAAATCAAAAGATATCATACTGCATTAGATATACTAATGCAACTAAATTGCAAAATGAACTGCCATTCCAAAAGAAAAAATATTTCAGAAATACACCAAAAGAAGAAAATACTGTGGTACTGACTTCATTATTGAGTAAAATAAATGAGTGCATAGACTCCAGAAGAACACCTATTTGTTTTCGCATACCTTATAAACACAACATCGTAAGAGATAAGGAAACTGCTCTCTATACACAACAAAAGTAATGTTGAGCCTTCTTTTCTCCTGATCTCCTAACTTTCTGTTGCTCTTCAAAATCTGTTTAAGAAAACAAGGTCTTTCTGTTTTACCTGTTGTGGTACTTCTGTAAATTGTTTATTAGTAAATCCTCATCATAGGTTCCCTTGTTCAAACTATTTTTATTTCACAAGTAAAAATTGTTACTAAAATTGCAGTTAGGATCATAAAATCTCTGGTGTAAAATTTCTGGTGGAAAAAAATATTTGAGTAGCAATTTCTAACTTGTGCAGTGATGAAGATGAAATAAGACCTGCAAGAGTTGCAATGTAAGCATCTTGTTCAACCATGACTATTTTATATGGAACTGATCTTAATTTTTAATAATAATTTTAAGACTATTTTTTATATTTAAGCATTTTCAAGTTGGTTTAGCATAAGATATTTTTATGTAAATGTATACTAAAATATTGAATCTCAGGAACTTCCCTGGAAGATGCTCCTAATTTGCATTGGGGTAATCATTTTCAAATTTTGATGTTTTGAGCTTTGTCAAGCTTTACATGGAGTTGAATCTTTGTAATTATAATTGTATATTTTAGTAATTTATTTTCCCTAGAAAATTCTGCAGAAGTGCGTCAATTGATTATATGAAACTAATTATTAACTTAAAGGGCTCAACAAACTTGTTATCAGACTTATGAAATCCAGTGGAAATGTTGAACCATGACTGTGCCTATATGTGTGAGTAATAAGTTACTGAACTGTGAGCTTCTGCTTGAGTTCTCTACACCTGTATTTTAATATCTGGAGTGCATCATTTCTAACACAGTTAAAAAACCAGTGGATGCAGGTGTATGTTGTACAGGTATAAATGTACATCCATAAATGACAACTTTCTGCTCCAAGGGGTAGATGAGCCGTAAAGTAGAGGTGTCTATGCTGGATCTTGTTCTCACCAACAAGAAGCTGCTGGTGAGGAATGTGAAGCTCAAGGACAGCCTTGGCTGCAGTGACCATGAAATGTTGGAGTTCAAGATCCTTGGAGCAGGCAGGCGGGCATACAGCAAGCTTACTACCCTGGCCTTCAGGAGAGCAGACTTTGGCCTCACTAGGGATTTTCTTGCTAGAGTACCATGGGAAGAGGTACCCAAGGTATATTCAAGGAATGTCTCCTCCAGACTGAAGAACATCGCATCTCTGCAAAGAGGAAAGCATGGAAGAATGCCAGGAGGCCTGCATGGATGAACGTGAAGCTCCTGGACAATCTTAAACAGGTAGCTTTCAGAGAACAGAATCAGGGAGAGGTAGCCTGGGAGGAAGAAAACAGAGAAATCAAACAGCCATGGATCTGAGTAGGAAGGCTAAAACACTATCAGAAGAAAATCCAGCCAAAGATATGAAGTGTAAACAAAAAAAGCTTCTTTAGGTGCATCAGCAACAAAAGAAAGACTAGGGAAAATAATGGGTCCTCTTAGGAATGATAGAACTAGTTACCCAGGTTGTGGAGAAGACTGACAAACTCAGCATGGTTTTTTCCCCAGGCTTCACCAGCAAGTGCTTCAGCCACACCACCCATGTTGCAGCAGGTGAAAGCAGGGATTGGGGGAATGAAGAACTGCCTGCTATAGGAGAAATCCAGGTTTGAGACCTCCAGCTCTGGAGCCCCCAGCACAAGGAAGAAGTTGACCTCTTGGAACAAGCCCAGAGCAGGCCACAAACACGATCACAGGACTGGAGCACCTCTCATATGAAGACAGACTGAGAAAGTTGGGGATATTCAGCCTGGAGAAGAGAAGGCTCTGAGGAGACCTAAGAGCAGCTTTCCAGTGCCTAAAGGGGGCTTACAAGAAAGCTGTAGAGGGACTTTTCATGGGGGTATGTACTGATGGGGCAAGGGGGAACGGTCTTAAAATAAAAAAGAGTAGGTTTAAGTTAGAAGAAATTCTTTACTCTGAGTGTGCTGAGGCACTGGAACAGGTAGCCCAGAGAAGTTGTGGACACCTCATCCTTGGAAGTGTTCAAGGTGAGATTGGATGGTGCTCTGAGTAACCTGGTCTGGTGGAAGGTGTCCCTGTCTATTGCAACAGAGTTGGAACTAGATGATCTCTAAGGTTCCTTCCAACCCAAACCATTCTATGATTCTATGAAATATATGAACTCACTATATGAGGTTTTTTGCCATGTGTCAATGTACTAGAAGATGATCCTTAAATGCTATAGTTCCTAATGTCAAAAAACAGTCTGGTTTTCACTAAACAGTCATGGAAACAAATAGGGAAGGAGAAAAATCACAGAGTATTCTGAGCTGGATGGCAGGGACCCATAAGTGTCACCAAAGTCCAGCTCCTGGCCCTGCACAGGACAGCCCCAAGAATCACACCGTGTGCCTGAGAGCATTGTCCAAATGCTTCTTGAACTCCATCAGGCTTATTTACTATGCTTAAACTTAGGTATTCCAATTAATTTTAGATTTAATTATAACTTTTATATTCTAGCAACTAAATTATAATCTCTGTTCTAGCATGTCACGCTTTTATTTTCATGCTGGACAATTTGTTTAAAATAACGGATTTTAGAGGACAGAAAAAAAAGGAATGGCATTCAGCAAACATAAGTTATCCAGTGTTTATACTTTTAATCCTTTTTGTTAGTTTCAGTTTGTGTTTGCAGTGATTTTAATAGTATTTGTGTTTTATCAGTGATGGCCCTTTTCCCAGGTATGGTATATTCAGCTTCGTGCATCTTTTGTGTAGTCAAGTAGGACCTCAGGTTTGACAGCTTGAATGAGCTCACTGAAAAATGGAAGGAATCAATAATGTAAGAGAAGTTGTGTTTTCCCTAATAATGCAAGGTTTGTGGAAGAAAATGAAAATCTTGTATTACACTTACTCCTGTGATTCTCTATGATGGAATAATTGATTTTTATTAATTGTGGATTAAGCATTTTCTTTTTTTAATTAAATGTAAGTTGTTTCTTGTCCCTATTAGTAAATAAATAGTAAATTGGTGGGTTTTTTCTGTATATTGTACATTATTTGAAAACCGGTAAATCCAGTATATTTTTAAAAACTAATGAGTTCTTTGTGTTTGACATATATATATGGTTAGGAGTAATCAAATAGCCATATCTGTAAATGTTTTAAATATCAAACATTTTTCTTGCCCATTTTTTTGTTGTGATTTTATGTCAGTGGCACTTTCATCCAGTATCTTTAATAACAAGAAGATTTGATAAGCTTTCTTTCCATAGACTACATGGAACATTTCATTTTAAAGTAGAAGTGTAATATGCAGGCTTGTCTGAAACCACATTTTCAAGGCCTAATGCTTATATGGTAGCAAGCTTCACGTTCCTTTGTAGGGCACATTCAAGACTGCCCAGTTGTTCTGCTGAAATACATACTGCTACTTATTTTCATCTTACTCCAGGTCATGAGACTCTTCATCTGAAAGCTACAACAATAAATAATAATGGACAAGGAATGCAAGAGTATACTCTCTTAAGCTTTTATCATACTAAAATAATTTAGAAATTTGAACTCAGACTTGGGATTAGGTCCAGTCTTAAAAATAAACTTAAGGCTTATTTGAGTGAATTTTATATATTTATGGTAATGTGGAAGGCAAATATTATCTTAATTGGCAAAAAGACTTAAACGAAGATCCATCTTACTGTAATTAATATAGTTCAGTGTTAAGCTGGGAAACCTGGAATATCATTCTGTTATTAGGTGCAAGAAATCATTGTGTTTAATTTTGATTAATGAGTTTTGCCTGAGTTTCTAGGTGCTATGGGGCTTAATGCTGCAAAAATACTGTTTATGTCTTTAAAAGCACACATGTGAAAACTTCCTTAGATTGATGTACCTTTTGTTTTTTCCAGCTTGGGAAGAAGATAGGCTCACTAAAAATATTGTGTAATGTCCTCTATTGACATTTTGTTATGTCCTTTTAAAAAACAAGTGAGACATGAAGATGAAAACTTTTTCCTTGATTCCTTGTTTTGTTTATCTTCACAAAAAGTTGAATTGTAATTAATTATTAAAAGAAGAAAGGACAAGTATTTTTGAATAGAGGAACAGGTTGAGGATTATTTTGATGTAGTCAAATTGACAAAGCCTGATGACACTTGTCCTAGAGCACATAACAAACTACATAAAATTTTTATAAACCATTAACAGGCTCTCTTCGAGGACCTGGGGATTTTCAGAAGACTTGAAGAAATTGTGTTCTGTATAATAAAAACTTGGCATTTGCCCATGCTTCAGTAATAGCTATAGTAATAATAAGAACACAAGGTATTAAATAGTCTGTGCATGTGTACCTGAAGGATTATTAATGATGACAAATTTGGACTTAATTTCTTCATAGTTGGGGTAAACACCTCTATGGATAAGTACAAAATAGTAGATACAATATAGCTTAATTTAGGTGACAACTTCATAACAATATTTTTAAAGTAGAGAACTACACTATAGAAAAAAATTTTATTAAATAGACATGATTTATTTGGTCAAGCAGAACTAGCTCATTTTGCCTAATCACTGCTTTTTAATTCAATGGAAAAATCAAATGGAATTTTGAAGATAATATTCTGGTTCAAAACTTCTCATTGGTGTTAAAATTATAATGAATTAGTAGAAACTTAAATTGCAAAGTAAAATCACTCTAATTTGTGGTAATTCTTCTAAGGGCTCAGTTGTTGATTTTGGTGCCAATCATTGAGCAGTGTTTTAGAAGAGCATTTAGGGTATCACCTGGACCACAGTGTCATGAGTTACCTGCATATTTGAACTTAGTTTAGGGATAACTAACACTGGATGCAATTGCTTCAAAAAGTTCCATCAACTTTAAAGTCCTCTAGGAAAAGCTACTAAAGATGAAAACTCATTATTTGTGCCTGAGTGACTGCTTAAAAAGAAGTAATCAGGAAAAAACAGAAAATAGTGACACTTGAGACCTATAGGATGGAAAAGTTGGAAAGTGCTTGAGAAGTCCTGATAGACAGGAATAGCGAAGAATATTAATGTATTAATATTCCTTATTAATGTATTAATAGTCCTTATTAATGTAGTGCCTAAGATCCCTGAGCTGGTAATCAGAGATAAGGGACATTATCCAGTCTTCCTGCTTTCCTGTAAATATGAAGAACCCACAGGAGTGAACCCTAACTGGAAAGAAGTCCAAGAATACAGGTCTTAAGACTTTAAGCCCAAGTGCTGTGGAGCATGAGCATTCGGGCCAAGAATAGTAAAAAGAATATTATACCACTTTGCACTGTTGGCCCCCAACCCAACCTACCCCTCAAAAAAAAAAGAAAAAAAACAAACCTGAAATAACCTAATGGAAATTAACAGAGACTACTTTGGGTAAAGCAGTGGAGTACATAATCTCCTTACATCCTATGTAGTCATGTTGTTAGGTTTTTTTTAAGATTCAAAATACAACTTTAAAAGTTCTGTTTTTCAGGGAAAAAGAGGTCTTTTTTTCCTTTACTCTGTCTTTTCACCTCTTCTACTTGCCATCAGTCGTCCTCAGTGATTGAAAACGATGGGTCTCAGTGGAATACTAAATAAAATTAGCATAGTTATTAGTTATCTCTTTATTGCATGACACTGTCATTCAAATATTGAATTTAAATCAACAATTGTACCTGAAAACCAGGTTTACATTTATTACACAAAAATTACTGCAATAAATTTTTGTCTAGTTTAAAGATTATAATTTTTAAAATGACTAATCAGTAATGGATTGTAATTTGATGTTCTGTTACCTCAAGGATTGAGAATTTAAGTAGCTGACAGAGGAAAAGCAAATTATTCTTAGTTATATATGCATACTAAATAAAGATAGTACTCTTCAGTATTTTCCAAAAGTAATCAAAGCAACTTAGCAGGAGCTAAATTTAGGCGACTTTAATCACTAATTAAACTTTCTTTAACTGATCTCATCCATTTCTTTGAAATGAAAAATTAACAAATGCTCTAAAGTAGACTTTATTGAATGACATTTGGGAAAAATTCTCTCCTTAAATTTTGAGTAATTAAAGCTTAATTGTTTAAAAGATACATCAAAATTTTTCATCTTAGGCAAGCTAATTTCTCAAATGATTCAGAAGTTTATTATTTAGTTCTTATAAAAGTCATCCTGACAGTATTGAAGAATTAAATGTGTTAATTCATAAAATACATAATGAAAAATACTGCTTTTTGACAGACTGCATTCTTATGGATGGTGCCTTTTGATATATAATAAGTCTGATATGCCTGCACATGCACAGAATCCTTGCCTGCTGACAGTTTGCTAGATTGGCTTGCTAAGTGTTTGAGAACAAGTTTCAGACCTTCAGGTCATTTTAGATAAACAAAGTGTGTACCAAAAGCATTGATGTTTTAATAAGAAAATCTAGCCACTGATGCTTCATACTCAGATATCTCTATGCAGAGAAATTGCACATTTCGTAATCAATAGAAAACAATTTAGCAGATTATCCACTTGTAGTTAATACATGGTTTTCAAAATATAGGAAATTGGGAGTTTTACAACTCATTTCTTTACCAGAAAATATACTGAAAGATGAAGTCAGATGCTTGAGTGTCATTCCTTTACCCTAACTGAATACAGTGAAAAAATAACTGGTACAAATTATTAACAAGTATCTTAAGTGTACATAGCACTGTGATATGATAAAATAATTGGTGGCAGTTTCATAAGATTGCATTTTTCATTTCAAGTTTCTAAATTTGGTTTCTAGGTGATGAAGTTTCAGAGTGTCATGTTACTGATGGCTCTTGCAAAATTTTTAACGAATGAAAGAATAAGCGCATTGGGGGCTTAAGAAAAGCTGGAAGACTCCAAAAGGTCAGTTTAACTGGACATTTGCTTTGTTAAACTCTTTTGTGGAGGATCATTGACCGCCTTTGTATGTACAAAAATTAAAATAAATTCTCTTTGCAGTATCAATTTAAAAACTTTCCTGAATATCACTTTTCTTGAAATAGTATGCTGATGGTCACTGTGTGTAACCATAAAACTCAGCTCTCTGGTGAATTGTGGTGGCAGAGTCCATGCCAAGCTGACATCACAAAGGAGGTTGGTAAGCCAGCTGAAGCTGAAAAAAGCTGAAAAGCCACTGAAGTTACCTGAAAAGATTCCTGTTCCTTTTGGAGGAGTTACTAAATGCAACCGGTTTTTTAATTTGTTTTATACTGGATCATCACCAGTGGATGTTTTTGCAGAATAAAGATTTATGCGTGATTTTCTTTTAGGTTCTGGTAAAAGTAAATTTCTTAATTTGGTATTTGAGCTCAATTTGGCTGTAAAAAAGGGAGAGAGGGTTGAGTCAGCACTGTATCTTTTTTTAAGTGTTTTTCCTTTGTAAAAGTCTTTTAAGTAAATATAAAAAACTGATCAGGAAAATAAATATTAGTTCTTTTAATCAGTAAGTAGCAAGTCAATTGAAATGAGTGCTGAGTTCTTTTGAGAATGGAAAGTCCTAAAGCACTAAAGGATATCTGCTGTCATTAACTATATGAAGTGAGTAAGCTGTTTCATTGGTAGGTACTGGTGGAGTTTCAAAGAGACTGATCACAGATTTTGATACTTTTTTATGTAAAAGTTTTGTGCAGATGCAATTACTAAGTTGTTCAACATTTTAAACAACCTGAAGAGAGGATATTAATTTCCATGGACCAGTGATCTCTGGATTTAAGTGATCATTTGACTTGTCTGCATCTTACTACTTTTTACCTTTTTAAAATATTTATTCCCTTTATTTTCCTGAATATGTGTAAAATTAATAACTAGAATGTAGAATGTATAAATCCCTCTAGATCTATGTCCTATAGAAGCATTTACGATAGTGCTCTCTCTAGGCTAAAATATCTCTCCAGCATAGTTTCATCTCCTGGCACAGAAATCTGACTAAAGCTGCTATATGTAAATCCACAAACCACATTCAGTGGCTTTTTCTAAGGCTGTTTGCAGAAAGTGTGCTTGGAGATTTGTCAGGTTTGTTGGTTCTGATTTCTTCTCCAGTGAAATTACTGAACAAGAGCATTATGCATCAGTGCTAATTTTGACTCATTTCTCTTAAGATACCAACATAATGAATATATACTGAAGAGAAATAAAAAGCAGTATGAAATTCTGTTTTATTGTTCCTCTTTGTCAGATTTGGCCTTGCAGTCAGAGGTATCTTTAAATCGTTCTACTTGGTGTCTGCTTGCAAAGCATGCTCTGTGAGGTGTTAAACAGTAGCAAAGTTAAGTGGGTGCTAGAGAAAATTTCTATTCAGTGTTTTGAGATTACTTCTTTTATTCATTCCTTTTATCTTGCTGATAATACCATTTCACTCAAATATCAATAAAATAGCAGTGTATAGTTTCATTCATGTCAAGAATGCTTTTTAAAACTAATTTTAAAGGTTTTCATTGTCAGCTTGACTATGCAGATCATATAGAGACAATTTTGGAGAAGGACAGGTATTTGACTGAAAAATAAAAAAAATCCTCACAAAAAGGTGCCATGTGATTAACCAGGTGCTATGTCTGGCAACAGTGAAGTGCTCTGAAAAGTTTAAGTTTTAAGAGAATATTGTTTTGAACAAAATCAGACTGTGTAAATTTTTGTAACTAATTATGTTGCAAAATCTCTCTAGTACCAATTAGAATATGTTCTTGAAGCTTTATAAAAACAACCAAACATTATACACCATTTTTATTTAATATGTTTTTCCGCTGGCTACAGTTTAAACATTGCAACATTTTGTTAACTTTTGGCAATGTAAAAGTTAAGTTAGAAAATGTTAGTTAGTTTCCTTTGCATAAAGAAAAAAGTGGGAGAGAAATGGCTCAAATATTTTTAAAAATATTATTTTATTGAATCATAGTATTATGAAGAATTTCCTAACATTTATTTAAATCTTAAAAGAAACTTTTTGCTAAAAGTAAAACTGCAGAAGAAATGCCATTTCCTAGATACTTTCATGTATGAACATTCCCACAAACGTGACTATGTGAATCTTCAGACAGACCATATTGCTGGGAATCTGTGGTAAGTGTGATCTGTTAAATTCATTGCTTTTCTTCCTAAAATAAGAGACAGCTATGTAAAATGCAGCTATCTTTTTTATAGAAAAAGATTTTGAAATATAATGCCTCCTTAAAAAAATTCTAGATGCTTGCTGAATGTAATTCCCAGATAATATCTAAACTGAAACTTTTTTGTGTACTTTAGTTACAACTCATTGACTGTGGTGTATGCTACAGTGAACACTACAATTATAACTCAATTCAGTACAGTGAATGCATGTCAGTAGGCCTTTGGAGTTCACTATGTGATGGTAAATATTAAAAAAGCCATGGAAAAATATCTTTAGGAAATATGACTAGGTCTAAATCTTAACATTATTTACTTCTATGGTTCTTTCAATTTTTCATTTGTAGTTTCTTTAATAGAAATTAAGCTATCGGTTCTGTATTTCTCTGCTATTGTGCTATTGTGTTATGCTTTTGTTTTCAAAACCTCATGCAGGTTGAGTTTCTTGTATTTTGTTTTAGCTGAAGTCAAAACCAAGAAAGACTTTGTTTAGATACTTGTATATCACAATTTTAGATTAAAGTACTCATAATTTCTTTATCTATACTCTTTATGCCGGCATGCTTATTGCACTGTTAATGTGGAAGATGTCTAATCAAATACATGTAAAATTGTAATGTCAACAAACAAAAGCCACGAAGACAGAACAGTTTCTAATGGCAGCTGCAGGTGTGTTTGGGGAAGGTAAGTAAGATTTTCAGGAATCTTTAATGGCTTCAGGAAAAAGATTTTTGGATTTAAAACAACACCACCACCCCGAAACCAGGACTTTTGGTATGTTCAAAGGCAGGACATATAGACAAATTTATAAAATTGACTCTTAGTTTTGAGGCAGAGTTGGTAAGGATTAACGCTGTCGATTAATGCTTGTGAATGTCAGCAGGTGGCTTCCCTGGTCTAGAAATGTAAGTTGATGGTACTGGATTGCAGGGATAAAATAAACCCTTTATGCATTGTGATCTGTTTTTCAATTATTCCATGAAATTGGATGCATAATTCTTTGTTGCTTTGCATAGGGAGGACAAAGTGAAAAACTAAAATTAATCTTAAAGCCAAAAATGTATTCGAACAAGTTATTTACAGTAGTGGTGAACTACTAGTATGAGGTTGAGTGCTCATTTCATTGCTTATTGTCACAAAAAAGTTTACATTTATCACAGCGCCTGTTGCATGCCACAAGTTAAATATTTGGTACTTTAAAAAGATCAGAGATTCATTATTATTAACCAGTTAACTGCCATTTTTATCCAAATAAAAATTTGTTTTATAGTTTTCGAGGGATATGAGAAGTGGTGGATGTCTTTTATAGAATCTAAGAGTTTCACATCACTAGAAGTACAATTGGAATAAATTTTAAAGTGAAGAAACCCCTTAAAATACTGTTTTCTGAGTGAAAAGAAGAAACTCCTTAACCATGTGAGAAAAAACAGTTAAGCATCATGAGGGATAATTAAAAACATATTTTCACAAAGAAGACAGTATGGACTTAACTGAAATTCCTTCAGGTTTTTTTTAAACAGATTCTTCTTGGCTCATATTTCTGTAGCTCTTGGATTTGGGTGAAGGTACGTCAGCACTGATCTTAGATTTTTTGAGAGAAGATTTTTACTAGCAATCTAAGCTCATGCTGTGGAACAAATAGGGTGAAGCAGGCCATTGTGAGATCCTGTTATCAGAATCCTTTTTTAAATTACTTTATTCATGGCAAAACAAATTTTAATGTCCTGAAAAATCTGTAACTATAAAACATGAAGCATCTTGCCAGATATTCAGGAAAGTAACTTTATGACTATATTTTATATGTGCATTCATAGACTTGTCTTGGATTCTATTGATGTAGGGGACAACATCGTTTTATATTTGCCTTCCAGTTTTGATTTGTAGTTGCTTTGAATAGCTACATATTTTAAATTCTGATACTTGAAATGTTACTGGCTTTGAGCCACAAATGAGTAGGACAGTGAATTAGACAAGGTGGAAGCATACAAGCTCATTTACAGTTAACAACGAAGAAACCGGAACTACCTACCTTTATGGTTTGGGGAAAATGCTTGATGTAATGGGGGTGGTCAGAGGATAGCACTGTGAAGGATGCCTATGAATCCCATGGTTTGAGACAGTTTTAAAAATACTTCTCTATGATTAATCCCATTACTATTTTCACTCAACCTTTGTAAGGCAATCCTGGTTCTGGGCTTTCTCCAGCTAGTGAATTTGTGCCCCACACTTCTCCCACATCAAGTTGAGGGCTTCCAGGA
Source organism: Struthidea cinerea (assembly GCA_013397865.1). Taxonomy (NCBI): domain Eukaryota; kingdom Metazoa; phylum Chordata; class Aves; order Passeriformes; family Corcoracidae; genus Struthidea; species Struthidea cinerea. Next base: position 239,760 of record VZTI01005056.1, on the reverse strand, counting down.
CAGAAGCCATACTCTTGGCAACTGCTGCTGTACCTTACAGTACATGCTTTGGGCCATATCCTAATGTCAACAGCTTTGTTATCACCCCTTAGGGATGCTACCATTCCTGACAGGATGATCTCCTGTAGATGAACCCAGTGGGTTGATTCATGACCTTGGGTCACTAGAAATCATTCTCTTTATGACAGGTTTCATATTAGCTATTTGGGACTACCTACTGAAGTGCTGTGGTCTATTTCTTAATTTTAAAAAAGTGTCTTGTGAAATCAGTACCTTTCTATGGCAAAAGGCACATGCTCCTGTCAGCTCAAGCTGTTTCCTGTTGTTCCAGGGACACTTGCAGCTGGTGTTCACACTCTTGTATGTGTTGCTGTTTGGAACACTGGAAATGTGTTGTGACAGTGAAAGAGGAGGTGGTTGACTGTAGCTTGTCATCTTAGCAGGCAGGATAGTAAAGATCCAGGAACTGATTTTGCCTAAGTTTTTATATTAAATTGGCACTTAATTTCTGTTCACTCAAAAAATTAACATATTGGTTATTTTTCAGAACCTTCTTCTAGAAGAAGACATAGAGGATTAAGTAGATGGAGAGTTTTGATTTTTTTGTCCTCATAGAATTAGGGAAAAAAAAAAACCACTTCACTGTTTCTTTTTTTTTTTTTCCCAGAAGATTGGTAGGTTTGGTGACTTTTGATAAGGAGACTGTTTATGAGGCTTCATGTAAAGTCAGAACATATTTTTTATTACTACTTTTAGGCAAGTAGGAAATTGCTCAAGATCTATCCACAGGGAATGGTAGATAAGGATAAGCACCAAGAATAACATCCTGGAATCTCAAGTTATTTGAAGTACATCTATGTCATCTCCATCCTTTTAAATAAAAGTCTGTGGCATTCTTGGATTTAATGGTGGAAGGAAGGCTTAGGTGCAAGAAGCAAATGTAGCTCTTTCTGGCTCAGAGCACAAGGGGAACTGTACATAAATCTTGTGCAAGAAGTCAGATGACAGAGTCCTTGCTTGAAGCATACCTCATTGCTGAAGATATGTATGTATGCTGTTCTTTTCCAGTTTTGAGGCGCACTGTGTTCACAACCATCATGCCAGAAAACCAAAATATCCACTGGACTGCAGCTGGCTTGGCAGAGAGTAAGTGTAAAACTGAAGCTGTTTTCCCTCTTGGCATCAGGAACTATCAGGAGGAAAAGCAACTGCTGCTTAGATCCTCTTTTTTTTTTTTTTTTTTATTTAGCTCTTGGGAAAATTAACACCCTACATAAACCTGCTGGTATCTGGCATGACTCTGTAGGCTGGAAATCCTTTTGTTAATGTGTCTCCTTTCTAAATTATAGTCTTGCAGCTCATGAAAATTGTTGAAAATCAATCTGAACGAAAGACTTCCTAAACTCTATTTCATCAGCATTTAACATGTCTTCATCAAGTTTTTGTTTAATAATTTGACAAATATCACCATTCTTTTCTTCATTGAAATTAAGCATTTGATAGATTATTGCTGTGATCTTTGCAGAATTGAATTATGAGCTTACAAACGAATCCGTGTGGAACAGAAATATAAATAGGCAGTCAGTCAAATAGGAAAAAATCTTGCAACACATTACATATTCACTAGAAAAATCTTTTGTTTTTCGAAGATTTGTCTGCAAGTATGATTAATTCATAGTCCTTCAAGATTCTAAAAACATATTTGGGGGGGGTTTAAAAAATTTTTGTTCTGCGCTTCCTAATATTGCTGTTGCACTTTAAAGCATGAAGTAAATATTGTTCAGTTGTTTGCCATATGGTCTAGAGGGCTGTAAAGCTTTAAGTCAGGTTGTTGATTATCATCAACAAGTGGCTTAAAATCTTGTCAGCAAAGTATTTACTGAAGTTTACAATCTTGTATCTTAACACAAAGTTAACATAAATCCTGGCTTTAGTCTTTTGGGCTGCAAACATGTTCAGGATTATCTTCACCTCAGATTCCACTCATTGTTGCATAGTTGGCAGTCTCCAGAAGACTTAAACTACCCAAATTAACCTGACACTGCTAACGATTGTGCAAACCCACCACATAACAGTTGGGGTAATGCAAAATGGCTTTTTCCCTCTTAAAATGGTTCCATACCTATAGCTTGTGTAATGGAAATGTGGCTCTGTGTCTCAGTTCTTCTGCCCAATGACCCATTGTGAGCAGAGTTAATGAGCCACTGATATCTTCAATGAAGTAGCTGAGGCAAACATTGATTTCTAATGAACCGTCGATGATGGGTGGCAACCATCATGACCAAAATTTGAATGCATGGCTGATGAGGTCTTAAATATCAAGAAATAAATTTCACTGGAGCTGATGCCTTAGGAGCTACTCTACTGTTGTCCACTACCCTTGTGGCTTCTTCTTTTTATCTCACAATAAGGCCATATAAAGCTGAAGCTTTATAAACTGCTTTAATTGGTCATAAGTCAGCTGTTTGGAGGCATTGTTCACTTCACTGGATCATTTTGAGAGTGTAATCAATTTTTTTGTTTGAACAGATGAAACAGATTCATTCTATAGCATACTTAATTTTTTGTTGGAATTTTTCATAGAAGGGTACAAACTAGTACTAGTTTTCTTAACCTTGGTGAGGCTGGGGTTAAGGGCTGAAGCTCATGGCACCTAAAATTTCAACAGAAAAAAATTAACTGTGCCTGACTTTCTCACAGATCATTTGGGAAGGTGAGTATACATTGGGCATTATTTGGTGCTAATGACAGAATTAATTTGTTCCTTAGTGTTGTCTTTAAAATGTTTCTGCTTGCCTATGCGAGTTTTCTCTGTAACAGTGTCTCCTCATGATAGCCCTGGTTCCTCTTCTTCCTTTTGGCTTTTTTGGGATGAACAAGTACCCTTCCTTCACCTGAGCTTTCATCTTAGAATCTAATCATGTTAGAATTCTAAGCTATAAAGTACCTTTCTCCTCCCCTTAGCATTCCACTTCTTGAGGTTCACTTCTGTCACATTGGTAATCCTGCTGTCTCTGATACTGGAAAAAGGTGCTTCACCCAGAGGGCTGTTGGGCGCTGCTACAGGCTCCCCAGAGAAGTGGTCACAGCACGAAGCCTGACAGAGTTTGAGAAGTGTTTGAACAACACACTCAGGCACACAGTATAACTCTTGGGATGTCCTGTGCAGGGCCAGGAGTTGCACTTTGATGATCCTTGTGGGTGCCCTCAAACCGAGGATATTCTATGGTTCTGTGATTTCCTCAGGTTTCACATAATAAGGTAAGGACATGAAACTTTCCTGGTAAAATAGGACTGAGAACTGGACTGCTGCTTTTCCTGAGCGATGCTGACCAGGAAGTCAATCCCTGATTTGTACCTGTTGGAAAGGCTTGAGCTTGGAATGAGAATCACTATTGCCTGTGCTTGTAGAAGTAATAATAATGTCATGCTGATTGATGTAGAACTTTTTTGGTTGCAGTCAAACGATTGGGAAGGAGCATCTCCTCTCCCCTTAATCTTCGGCTATCCTAATAGAAGAAGTCCCTCTCCAGTTTTGCTAATGATCACAGATAAGTAAACCTGTCCTTCAAAGTTGCAGAATGCTGGGAAAGCTATCCCTTGCTACAAAGTTTTGCATGCCTATGGTTGGGGTTTTTTTATTTTTCTTAAATATAGTTGTTCGCTATGATTGGTTGCATGTGGAAAACTGAAAACATCAGAAAGTTGTAAACTCTGACACTGCTAGTCTGAAAAGTCTGAAGCTACTCATTCTCTCTTACCTTGCAAACAGAAGTTCTAGGGATTCCTATGTCTTCAATTAGAGGATTTCTCATTATTTTCTTGTATTTGGCAGTGAAAGAAAAATGATGCCCAGGCACCTGTCACATCATCTAATTTCTCAGTCTTCTAATAGACTGCTTCGTTTTTCATCTTTCCACGTGGCAATATTTAATTTAGTTAGGATGGGCTCATTTTTTCATATCTTTCTAGGACCAAAGCAGAGGTACTATATTTGGTGAAGAAATTACAGTTGAAATTTACTTTTGCAGCCAGAGGAAACTTGAAAAATATCAGTATCAAAGGACTGGTAAGAGAAAGGTCAGCCAGAAAATAAATTACAGCTTTGAATAATTGCTGTTTAAAAATACTGAATAGCAATCATTCATTACAATTACCAATTATTTTCAGCTATGAGCCACAATTACTTGAATAAATTAATGTTATACTACTTTTAAATTGTTTCTAAAAACAGCCTTAAAGTTTTGGGTCCTCATTACAACATTCTTAGATACAAGCAGAGTGAAATTAACCTGATATTTTTAATATTCCTATACTACACACAGCTCTGTCTTTTGGCTCATATGCTATTAAGACTGAAGATTATTACTTCTGAAATAGGGTTGTAAAGATCAAAATTGATTATAAGGGTACTAAACCAATTTCAGAACCATCTGATGGACCTACAATAGCCAAAGAAAGGGATTTGAAGATTATAAAACAGGATCATATACTCTCCCTTACACTTTCTTTGCTCACACATGCAGTGTTTTTTTCCTGCCTGCCTCCCGCCCTCCAAAAGTTCTTTATCCCTTGTATATTGTTGAGTCCTGAAGCTGAAGATCTTTTTTCACTCCACTAAAATATATATCTGAGTTTGAGACTACTCTGAGGCTTATTTCTTTCAGAACTTCAGTCAACTCTAAGGCACAAGAGGAGCACTTGGACTAAGTAATATACAATCTAAAAGCGCTATTTATTGGCTGAAATAATTTCTTGAAAAATATTTGAGTCCTGGGTTCTTGACCGAAAGACAAAATGAGATCTAATATACGTAGGCTTGAATTTTACCAGTCACAAATCTAAACATATTCCTATCAAATTAATTCTTTGCATAAATACACTTTATTCTTGAGAACTAGTCTGGAAAAACATTTTATGGTCTCATTTTCATTCATTTGTCACTTATGAAAAAATAACTCATGACATGCTTAACGAAGCAAACTTTGAGCTCACCTTCTTGAAAAGCAGGTTGTACAAAACAGGACGCTTTTCTTCTTGTCCTTCATCTCCAATAAAGTTAGAAGAGAGAAAGAATACATTTTGAGGTTGGATACCTGTTTTGTGTAGTAGGTCAGTTAACATATAGGAAGTATCACTTTTAAGTACTGGGGAGATTTACAAATACTGTTTCCTTCTAGCTACTGAAATAAATGTTTTATATTTCAGATGACTTAGAATAATCTTGTTGTTGGCAGATACTAAATAAGTACTTAATGCAGCTATATATTCTAAGAAATATATAAAGGAAAGCTGAAGCTGTCATTTATAACAAAGCGTGTATTCCAGACCTCAAAAATAACTCAGAAAGGAGTGTGTGCTCTGATTCAGGGTATGGATATGCAACTCTTCAGGATTCAGAGATTAATGGTAAATAAAAGGACCAGTTAACTTAATACCACCTTTTCCAGTGTTATATTAATAATAATCCTGCTACAAACATGCATTAGAACTCATAATGATGCTTACCAGATGTCTTTTTGCTGGTCAGAAAAGTAAATGCTAACTCTTTTTTTTTTCAAAAAAAGTAACGTAAAATGAAACAGACACAAGAAGCACAGAAGAAAAATTGCATATTATGGGGTGGGGGAGAAAGCAATTAACTTGAAAAATGTAGAACTGAAAATTAGAACATAGTTTGGCTAAGTTTTCCACTTGGTAACTGTAATTAAAGAGAACTGCTTGTCTTATTGAAGCAATAAAACAAAATATTGTCTGCTTAGCAAATGACCTTTAACTTGCAAAAATATGCAGTTCTGAATGCAAATGGAATAATAGCTTGGAAGAAATTAAATTTATTTCCAAGTTCTACATTTTGTGTGCACCCTCCTGCATTCTTGAGTCTTTGAATCACTTCTAAGTGCACTGACAAGATATTTGTTCAGAATACTCACTGCATCATCTTGTACACGATGTGATGTAACATGAAATCTATAATTCAAAAGCTGACCTTGCAGGGTAAGGTCAGGACAGGCTGTAGATTTCCTGATTTGTGTGGATCCAGTATTTTTAGTTACCTATAGACAAGGTATTAAGGAACTGCTAACAAACATTTTTGCTCTGAAGCTGAAGAAGCAGCTGTGGGATCTCAAGCTGCTCTGGCCTCGGTTTAAAGTATTGCTTCTTTTTAACCCAAGTTTGGCAAAAATAGTGGTATGATTAGTAATACTTTCATGACATTCATAAAAAATTGCGAGGAAGGATATTTTTCTGCACATTCTGAGCTGACACATCAGGATCTAGCTTTAGGGCTAATACAATACAAAGACCCTCAAGAACCTAGTGCAATTGCTTTCTGTGGATTTAACTCCAGACTTTTAGACAAGGAGCTTGATTGTAATGGCAATGAGGCTTGGCTTCAGGTAGTAAAGGAGAATGTCATGACTGTGCTAAAACATACACATTTGAAGTAGATGAGTTTTTCCACCGAGAAAGACTGGATAGAGCAAAGCAAAAGCTTGCTTTTAAGCCTTGTTTTTGTCCTTCCCGGGCTGTTACATCCCAGAATCCTTTAATGCTCATGAGTTTATGGAGATCCTACCATATGTATTAAGAGGCATATACTCATAGTTGTATAATGTGGCCTCATGTCTGATTTTAATGATCTGACCTAACCTGTGCAGTAATGTACAGTCCTTTTGACACAAGAACCCTTACTCACTGTGTTACTAGATGTCTTTTTTGAGTGTTTATTCTCAAATTTTGTGTATGTAACTTAATATGATAGATATATTTGATGTATCTTGTTGCATTGTCATTATTTTTACTCAAATTCTTTATGTGTAAAACTCCAGTGTAGAATTGAGTTGGAACTTCCAAAAGCAATTAAATGTGACTGCTTGTTTGGAGTTGGAAGTAATGCAGTAGAAATTCTTTTGGCTAAGAATAGAACCAAATTTGATCAAGATAAGTGCATCTTCTTTTCAACTGTCAGGCTAGAAGTACATCAGTAAGTATTGCTGGTAACAAGTTAGAATTTGGAAACTTTATTTCCAAAAATACTGCATAGAATTTCTTTCAAATATTTCAATGCAAAAGTTTCATCCCTTTTTCTTTTGAAGTTTTATTCCATTTTATTGTTATTTGGGTTTTTATTTTCACATTGTATACATATTCAGTGTGAAGTATTCAGCAGAGCTTACATAGTGTGGTCTGAGTGCATGTTTATCATGAATTTAAAAAATTATTGAATATGCTGCATTATGTTGCTTCTGAAGACTTAAATAGTATCTGGATTTTGTGGTTTTTTAAATGTACACAACCACAGAATGAAATTACCATGTGGTGTTATCATTAACATCTACCTTGTCAATGGTACCTAATTGTGTTCTATTTATGCAAAGAGTGTTCATATAATGAACAGTCATGGTGTAATACTGCCCGGCTCCGTGGGGTCCCGTGTGCCCCCACAGACACACAGGTGGGTTCAGTATTATAATCAGTAGCAAAGAGTCGAGAAGGGTACTTGCGTGTGTTCCAGCAGCAGCATTTATTGCTTCTACACTGTCGAAGGTTGCAGAGGCAAATACAAACATGATCCCAAAACTCACAGTTTTATCCAGGGGCGGGGAAAAAGCGGGACTAGGGAACACGGACCAATGTGGGAGCTCTGGGGGAGGGACAGGGGGTAGAGGCTGACTGCTGACCGGGGAATTCAAACTGGGATCGATTAACCTACAGAACAATGTATCCTGGGTGAAGCCTTTCTGGTCACCCTAACATAATGTATGTTCGCCGGCCCCCACAATGGTGCCCATAATTAGTCTGCATTCTGGTAGTCTGATAGTCTACGCAGGTAGTTCCAACTCCGTTCTTAAATACGACAGTTTACTTGGTCTTTCAATAGAGAACAGTTCTGTACTGATAACAGAGGTCAGATGGAATTGCATCAGAGTTCTCTCATTTGTTCTTTGATTCATTACTGGGTAAAATAAGTTGCCCTGAAATTTTTTTTTTTGCCTGTGCTCCCAATTCGAAATATTTTTGTGCTCTCAGCTCAGTACATTACTCAAAGGAAACTGAATTTTAGCAGAGACTTTGGGAGTTTACTGCTTGTGGTTGTGTTAATATATTGGGGGGCAGAAGTGGAAATTAGTATTTCATATGGAGCAGTAGCTATCTGGAGAAATAATTTAAATTCATATAGTGATTTTGAAAATTAGGAGGAGTTTTGTGAAATCATTGTATAAAATTCAGTCAGTCTGCTTCTTCTACAAAATTAAAATGTTTGTGTATATTTATTTGTGCATGTTTATGTAGATACAAGTAATTCTTAGCTAAGATGATCAAAACCTTTTCTTACATATGTTTTTTGATGACCATGTTCTGTGTAGTTATGTATTCCTCCGATACTGCTAAAATTCATGTTCTGTCCTGCCTCTGTGCATACTGGAGGCTTTCATGGTCAGTGGTGATCAACTTTCTCCTCTTCTGACCTCTGTAATGATAATTCCTCCCAAACTTTTTTAAAGTCCATATGGGGCAAACATTCCTGTTTCTCTCATAAGCTATGGCAGGTATTGCAGGAGAAGAGAAGGGTGCTTCTTAAGGTGTCTCAGAATTGCTGATTTGAGGATTGCTGTATTCTTTGAGTATACCCTGTGTGTTATATTACTTGGACAATTTTTATTCACTAGAAAATACCGAAGAGTGGAAGAATGTTTACTTAACCTTGACATAAAATACTGATGTTGTGCCAAAACCCAAAAAAAATACACTATCAAAATAAAAATAAAAAAAATCATTAAAATAATATTTTACAAGAAATATGCTCTTGTTTCTGAAGCATCCCAGCCAGTTTCTGCCTTTCTTTTGGAAAAAACTGGAATTTTAAATTACAGGTTTTCTTTGTTGTAGGTAAGCTACCTTTTCCTTTCCATATGATGAAAAGGAAAAGTCAGTAGACCAATACTGTTCTCACTTCTGTGGCATCTCAGGCTTTTTGTTTCTGCTAAAATCCTTTGCTTTTTGTTTTTGCTAAAAAAAGCTTACCTTCCTGTCTTCTGCTATATCGTATGCTTTGACATAAAACATGATTGAAGAGGTTTCCTTCCTTCCACGTCCTCAAAGTTTAGTATTTCTAGAATATGTGTTAATTAGTATAGACTCTTCCCCAGGTGATACTATAATTATGAAGCAGTATAACATTTTATATAACATTTTCTAATTTAAGGTTTTTTCAAAGGGGTTTTTTTTTCAGATTTTTGATGTTTTCTTGTTTCTTTCACGTCTCTAGCCAACAAGGACACTAGTTAGAATGAATATGTCTTCTGAGTAAGTATTAACCATTTTCACTCTTTATTCAGCCCACCATTTAAATTTGTGTGTTGATAATTTTTTTATGCCTATAGAAAATTTATCTTTGGGCTCTGCACTTTATTTCATTCTGTATTCTATCTAGGAACTCGTACATACATGCATATGTCGTTGTTATTTGCACTGTATATGTATGTTTTTGTTGCTGCGGTGCAGACACTGCTGGAGCAGTTCCATAGGTGAGTTCAACAGGGCTTCTTAGCAATAAAACTAAAATCTTAAGCAAGTTGTGAATTTTTCTGAAGGAAGTGGAAATAGTAGTTCTGTGGAGTAAATGGTTCAGTCCAACACAGCCTTTTCACTATACATTTTAATTATTTCTATTTTAAAAGTCATAATCTGAAACATCAGTTTAAAATGTTTTATTTCATGCGAATAGTTGCAGAATATCAGTTGTAGGCTTTTTAGCAACTTAGTTTCAAAACATTAGAAGCAGCTGCCACTGCATATTTTGGGGGAGAGTTAATAATTTTCTGGCATGCTCTTATCATTCTCTTAAAAGTCTTACAGCATAAGGAACATCCAACAAAAACACGATTCCATATTTTATACTACACTTGCTTACAGTTTTTGAATTCTTTTTCAAAGCTCAAGATATTTATACTACCCAAAAATCTGTTTCAGGTTTGATATAACTAAATGCTGACAGTTACACAGATAAAAATACTCAGAAACAGCACTTACTGGCTATGCTTTCAGAAGTTTTTTGTAAAAGGTCATCAATAGCTATAAACAAGTATACTTATGTATGTCAGAAACATAAAATGGAATTAATACTTTTCTTCTGTTTAATGTGACTGGATGCTAGTAACACCAGGACTATAAAATGAACTTCACGAGTCATGCAATGCAGGATCACTGTGGAGGAGGTAAAGATCATCTCTACAGTGCAGATAGTAGGGAAAAACAGAGGCTGTGGTCTGCCCAAAAGAGGAGAACAAATCTGAGCTGGGGATTTTTTTTTCTTAAAGAGGTCATTAATATATTATTTCTTTTATGTTCTTACATGTTGACTTTTCCCACTACCCAATTACTATTTTGTTAAATTAAATTGTCTGGGGACAACGATTGCTTTTTGTCAGAACCTTTTCATCAAGATTGCTTTTGGCAGACTACAACTGTAGGCGTTCATCAACTTGTAAATGGGTGAAGGGAAAGGGGCTGCTTCTGAAAGAACTAAAGAACAGAAAATAGTCCTCCAAAACACAACCTAGTGGTCAAAAGCCAATTCTACTACCCAGTAGCTACAGCCTCAAAAGTGGTTCCTTAGAATTTACATTTTAAGATGCATGAGTTCAATGGTTTCATGGCATTGGATTTTGAGATTATATTAAATGCTGCTCACTGATTCACAGCCACCAGCTACCTAATTTTCTGATTTAAAAATTGAGTGAAATTTTGCTGTAAATTTTCGTCCACCTGTTTTTGCAGCTGTCTCAAGTATAAACTGGTGAGTTTTCTCTGCAGTTTGTGAGACATCTTCAATTCAAGAAGATGTACAATTCAATTCTGTACAATAGAAATTTTTCTTCTCATTGTAAGGAATTTTGTGTAGACACAGGAAGAACTAAGAAAAGGTTCCGGTAGGGCATGGGAGCATGCAGTCTGGGCAGGGCCAGCCCCTAAGGGTTGCAATGTTGCAAAAACATTCCCTTGTAGGCTGTGCCAAGCTAAAGCTCACAAAATGAAAAGGGAATACTAAATATTCTAGTAACAATCAAAGCTATATAGCCAAGGCCAGAATTCATACCAGAGAGAGGGTCAGTCATTTGATTTTTTTAAGTATCTCAACATACAGTATCACCTTTTGACTTAATTGTGGGATTAATTTGCTGCCCTGTTTTCACTACTCATTTTTTTGTTTTAAACTTCTTGAAAAATAGATTGCTCCAATTTTTGTGAAGAATTTTTTTGAAGTTCTGTTGGGATTCTGCTAAGTAGTGTTTGTTTTAGCTGGGATATTTTGGGAGTTTTAACAGACTTCTTTTCTGTGGAGTTAAATGTAGTGAGAATGAAGCAACCCCAGAGGTTTCTGGAGATGCTCTGATTGCACTTGCATTGTGTCCGTGATTAATTTACATGTTTTGCCTAAAAGGGTCACCACTGTGATAGGTGTGACTGTGTTCAAGCTTGTGCCTAATTGCTTTATCTTGTGTTACATGGACATTTTCAAGTCAGTGTGGGGAGCAGAGGGACCACCAGAATTTCACTTTCATTTACAGATCTTTAACGATCATTTATAATTGTAAGAATAATCATTAATAAGAGCAGTAAATTGTTGTCATGCAACAGCTTTTCTCTGGTGATACCAAGGTCTTCCTGTTTTCATAATTATATATTTATGTGCTCCTGTGTAGCTACGTAGAGAGCTCAAATTAGAATTCCAGTTGTAGATGGCCATTCTGGAATTTATATTTAATTTTATATATTTCATTATAATTGTATTTAAGGATAAGTGAATTTTTAATTGAAACGTTGGTATAGATGTGTAGGTAGTAAGCCGGATAGGACTTTCTCTCTCAATTTAGACACAGCATTATTCAGATGCTGAAAATCTGGTGCTTCCTAATGAAAAACTGTTAAGTGTGCTGCGTCAAAATGTTTGTATTTTTTTTATAGTACTACAAAAGAAACCAAGAATTAGGCTCTGTTGTGTTGGGCTTGGTACACAAACAACATAATAGATAATTCTGCACTCAAAAGCTTTTATTTAAACAGACAAGATAGACGTGGGGGGAAAAAGGGCTTTGATGTGCAAGTAGATATGGTTGTGTGATAATGGAAAAGGATCTGTTTGGACTCTGGAAAGGCTAATGAATTCAGGGCTAGCAGCTAGGTAGAGGCTTAGTGAGAAAAGGATAGAAAATGATTGGGGGAAAAGGAATGAGGTGAATTTGAGTTAATTTTTATTGTGTGTATATGCTTTTATAATTCTGCCTTCCTCCATTCAATGTTGTATGGGGTTTTTTTTACATTTTCTTCTTTTTAGGAAGCAAAATACAGTAATTCAGGTCGTGAATAAACTTGGACACTTTTTATTCTTAAATGAAGTGTGTGAAACAACAAGTCACATAGTTACTGGGAGTCCTTGTCATACCTTGAATGTTATGCTGGGAATTGCCCGTGGGTGTTGGATTGTTTCTTATGAATGGGTAAGAAATGCTTTTTAATTTTACTACACAATAAATTAAATTTATTTTGTATTGTGGAAATATCAGCCATGTTTGTGTCCATATTGCATACAATAACGCCTATGTTAAGATATTCAGGCTTACATATAGTTAGTTCAATTAGATGAAATTTGTCTGTGTGAAGATCTGTTAGTTACAGTTTTTCAGTACTTAATTTAGCCAAAGTATTCCTGTATTGTACCTCATTATGTATTTTGGAAAGGCCCGTTCTCTCTTGGATGAGAAACTCATGTCCCATGCATTATTTTTGGACAAATTAATTTCTGCTCAACATTAGCCAACTCACATTTGTCAGATTGAATTTTTTATATCCTGATATAATATACTTCTGTTATGTTCTGAAACATATATTTTGTTCAGCATTGGTAAAAACAAAGGGAAATTCTTAGCTATTTTGCTGCAAGTGGGAAAAAATGTAAAATAGAAATAGTAGTTCCTGGGTGGGGAACTTATCTGTCAAGCCAGGCTTAAACCATCTCAACTGCTCACAGTAATAATAGAGATTAACCACTCAATCTGACATTGCAGCTGACAGTTTCTCAGCTTTCCTCATGTTTCCAGAGCTGTAAAACTTAGATGTTGAAATTTATATGGAAATAGCTCTTCATCTTATACAGAAAAGGGTTGTTGAATAACTAAATTTCTTGGTTTCCTCTTTCTTATAAATACTTCAAAATTTACTTGTTGGGCAGAAAATAAACTGCTGCCTTTTTGTTTTCAAGTATGAAGCTTGTCCTATGTGATATACATGTAGTTATCTGAAGTTGTTGTGGTATAGTTCAGGTTTTTTGGAAGTTCTTGGTGATTAATTTCTCTTGGAATAGAGGATTTGCATCTTTGGTCACCTTAAGGATCCAGTAATGTGCCTTTGTGGCAAAAGAAGACTAATACTATCCTTGGCTGCATTCAGAGGAACATATTTGAGCAGGGGGTTTGGAGAAGAAAATCTCCACAGTCTCATTCCAGCCTACTATATGATTCATTGCATCTACTAAATAAATATACTGAATTATCTGTCCCACACTTAGCTTTGTATGGAGCACTCAACAAGTCACAACATAATTGCTGCGAGTTACTTTTTCATAACAGGATACTCGAACATGAAAGCTGCATTCTTCCTTGAGAAAAAGCTTCAAATAGCTACTAAGATAGCTAGAGATGAAGAAAACTACTACAAAATAGTTTTCTGTCTTTGTACATAAGGCAGTATTTGGATAATCAGTTTTCCAACAAGTACTGTCCTAGAATTTCATGGCCCTTTGTATGCCCTGCACTTCTGTGAACAAATGCATGGTGAAAATATCTACCTGTGCTCTTCATAGATCTGTATCAATTGGAAATGTTGTCCTCCTGTCTTACAGCTTACCTTGTAGACTCATCACGAGATCATCTGTATCCCTCATATAATACCAATAAATTGAATGGAATTGTTCCAAGGATTAGTTTGTTCCTGTAGATGTTATTGATCAAATGCTGATGCTGTTTTCACTCATTTTATTGAGCTGCTATTTAGACAAAGTTCTGAAGTTCCTGGGAGAGACACATGAGAAAGAACTAGAGAAGAACTCCAGATCTCCAGATCAAAAGTTCGTTTAATCTTGTAGTATCTGCTTATATGGAAGATTGCTATTTTTAGTATTTTTAGAACTGTGCTTATGTCTTTCACAGAGACTGGGTCCAACTTTGCCCATAAATGTGTATTCCCTCAATTAATTAATTAATTAGTTTCACTGAAATAAAACAGTGCTTCGAAGTTTTTAAAAAAATTATTTCTTAACCTGGTTAAGTCATTGAAGTCTAGCATGTAAGAGCATTATTGTCTTATTTCTGATTGTGTCAAGGGCATTATTTTGCCATCTTTTTACCCAAATTGGTTAACTGGAGAAAACTGAAGCCTTACCTAGTCAGAATGAGGAATTCAGTAGAAAATTTTAGTCAGGAAAATTTCATTTAAGAAAATAATCTTCTCCTTTTATTGATGCTACATAACTCAATCCTTTAAATATAATCAATCCTGCCATTAGTATTTTCACTGATAAAATAGTTCAAATTGGATAATTAAAATAATCCATCTGGAGAAATTAATAGTACCTTTTAAATATGGTATAACTTTTGAGCAGTGATGATTGTCTTTTGGAAGATGTTTATCAACGTTTTAAGAAGCTGTTCACCTCTGCCTTTTGACTTGTAATGTGGAGATAATTTAGGCTGAAGTGTTTTTTCTTCTGAGAAAAACTTAAAATGTTATTTTTAAAGATGGATGTTGAAAAAATACCAAATTTACCATCAGACATTTAATCTTCATAGCACTCCATTTACGTATTTCAAGATTAATTATTCAAGTACAAATACCATATGATCGTTCAGTGTGCTAGCTGGATAGGTAAGAGACGTTAAATAATAACTAATCACATAGTGTGTTTTCAGACCCTTGAGAACCTGACGTTTGCTATACCTTTTCCTATATGTTGTGAATGAAAGAACATAGCTGATATGGATATGCAGACAAAAATTCTTCCCCAAAGCTAAACTTGTTGCTGTATAACCTGCAGGACACTGGTTGGAGCTCCATGCCATACAGGTTGCGTGCTGCCAAGTTAGATAAAATATCCCATACTTGAGCACCAAGTAACAGTATATTAATCACTTTGATTCTAGAGTCCAAAGCCAAAGGAAAACATTCTTTAACTTTGTAAGAAGTCCACAGAAAAACTATGCTTTTCCCACTCTTGTCTTCCGTCCCTATATCCTCCTAACTTTGGTTCTCCATGACCAGCAGGATTATTCTACTAGAATCTGATACATTCTTAATATCTCAGTGTTATCTTGTATTTTCCTAACTTCTGATACTCCTACATCCAGCATTCATATCTGATCCATACTGTACTGCTTTATCATTACATTTTAAGCTAACTCTTTTGTAACTGCACCTTTGAAAACTTCTAGATAGCTCTTTCTTCTCAATAGAAACACACATTCTGAAGTACTTCAGCTGAGAATAATATTGCAAATCATAACTTCTTTTTGAATTACATGAATCTGAAGCATTTTTTGGTGTTGCTATGAAAATATACTGGTTGAAAATTTGCCAGAGTCAGAATCAAACTTTCAGTGACTTGGAATGAAAAGCTCTTGTCGTTGTTTTCAAGAAAACTGAATGTTTTAGTGAGTGGTGACCTAATTATTTACTGCAGGACCTGTTCATGAACTCAGTATCTAATTTTCCTTTTATCTAGGAAAGTAGATACGGTGCCTTTGTACTCACTTCCAGAACCATGATAGACAAGCATTAATCCATCTTTTGTTAAGACAAACAAATTTCATTTCTAAACAAAATTCTGTAAATACTGCAAGGGTTGATAGAGGTCATTGCTGTAGAATTGGCCTGGAAAATGAAATAGGATTACTTAATCATAACTAATCTTATGGGTTTACATTTTAATCTATTTGGGTTGTTTTCCAGCTACTTTTGATACAAACACAATTTTGGTACTATAAGGACGTGATGTATATGTAATACAGCATGGTACATCTGTTCCTGCTCAAGTTGATTTATGAAGAATTTATTTTAATGTAGTATGTCTCTATGAATTCTATTAAAAGTTACAATTTTCTTGGTTCAGTTAAAGTTGATTTGTATTGTGATTAAAAGAGAAATTACTCACATTAACAAGTTTCTTTTGTGTTAGATAAGTATAAAGCTAAGAGGCTTTGATATTCTTATTGTAAATAGTTAAAAGTAATTGTAAAAAATATACACAGGTACCACCCTAAAATTTTTATTTTACAATCCTAAGTTGCAGTCTTAACTATATGTTTTTAAGAAGTTACAATACTTTTCTTAGCTGAACACTGCAATGCATTATTAGGTTTTGAATATTTTTAAAGGTCACTGATTTACTAATGCACTTAACTCATATTTATGTTAGGTATGATATAATGACTGTAGAAATTATTTTCTCTTTTTGTACAGCTGTTGCATTTTCAAATATTTGATTGGTTTTTTAAAAGTAAACATGATATTCTTTGGATGCTTTGTAGTCGAGTTTAGCAATAAGTCTAAAGATATGCTGCTTTTTATTATCAGCAAAAAATCACTGTTCATTTCCAACAGCCTGCAAAATTGGACACCTCTCCTCACAAGTCAAACATCACTTGTCACATCACACAAGGCACTGGCTTTTGTAGAAGTTCACATTAGAGGTTATTGGTGTCCCTGGAAGTCATCAGGCATAAGATACTTTAGACTGAAAACTATGAAACTTACTTAGAAAATAATTTTTTTATGAAAATCGTGTTTGCAATTTACTTCTTGTAGCAACAGATTTGGGGCAAAAGAGCCCTTTACAGAAACTTATTTTCCTACATACAATTAGGCCATTTTATAAGGTTTACATTGCTAGTTGATAATCAATCTGTTCAGCTTAGAATTTTCCATTAGTGAGTTGTAACCTTGTAAAGGATAACTTTACCATGCTTAATATATATAATGCCAGTTTTTATCTACAGGGAATATTTCATAGACTTGCTCACAAATTTTATGAGGTAACATTTTATAATTTAAATTAAAACTAATAATATATGCATTTGTATGGCAGAGTATTTCAGTTATTGTGAATCAAGCATGGGAATAATTTCAGGCACTGATGAAACTCAGCTTGCTCTAAGATGAATAATGACAACTGTTTAATAGTGCATGGCTGTGCTAACAGACTTCATCTATTTGAAATGGCCAGAGAACTATTTACGGAAAATATGAGAGAGGTAGAATTATCCTAAAACAGGGATTTGCTTTCTGATAAATTCCATATATCCCATTTTGGGGATATATGTATGCTTCTTGTTCAGTTAGCTTCGCTTGCTCTAGGAACAGCAGGGTGTCCCACTGCTGGTTGGTAACATTTCTTTTCTTGACTCCAACATAAGGGGTGCCAGATGGCAACTACAGAAGAGCTGTCGTGAAGCTCAAATACCTGTAAAAGGGAAAGATGTTGAATTGAGTGACAGCGGACAAATTTGGCAAAGAAGATACCAGTGTTTTACCTCTATGAGAAGCTTCATGGCTCACCACTGATAAAACCAATAAAGAAAATAATCTCATCTTCCATCAGAATGGGCTTCAGAATTTAGGCTATCTACAAATTAGGAGTAGAATGTCCTTTATATGACTCAAGGGTGGAGCCAGTTTAGGAACTGTGTCTTTTTCCATTTTCCCATTGAGGGAATGCTTTTACCAGTTGAGGGATAGTATTTGAATACTCTCCATGGGGCTTTTAATATTATAGTCAACCAACTGCAAGTTGTGATAATTTGTTCTGAAGAATGGTTAGAAAATCAATCCGTAAAAAATGCTGGATGGAGTAGTTTGGGGGAAGTTTTACCAAAAAAATATTAAAAATACTGTATTTCAGAAATTGAAAATACAAGCATTTTAAGTTGTTTTTTTCTGTTAACCATTTGGTGCTCGCCCTGTTGAGAGCAGAAGTTTGCAAGTAGTCCACAGTTTTAGGATTACTTGTCTCTAGAGATCATATTGATCCAGTGTTTCAGAGCTCAGTTGAACACAAATGATTATGTATTTTCTAGAGAGTCAGTGTTCTGCAATCTTTTTTTGTGCTCTAGAGTATGACACTGACAAAGGAGGATACCAAGGAGAAAGAAACTGAGTTATTCTTCTTTGCAGGGTGATTTATATATGTAATGTGGATTCTATGCAATAGTTGCATGATCCTTGTCAGTAGTAGGGGTCCGGTATTGTTTGACATCTTCATTTATGATCTGGATGATGGGGAAGAATGCAACCTCAGCAAGTCTGCAGATGTTAGAAAACTGTGAGGGGTATTTGATACACCAGATGGGTGTTCCTGTTCAGAGGGACTTTGACAAGCTGGAGAAATGAGCCAACAGGAACCTCATGAAGTTCAGTGGTTACTGAGCTGAGAGAACAGAACTGATATATTCCTTTTCAAATTTTTGCTCTATGTGTTGTGATTTTAAAATAGTTGACTTTTCTAATATCCTCACAATTTTTTAAAATTTAATATAGCTGTGCATAGCAGTATGACTGATATTTCAATGGTTTGTTTTAGTTGTAAAATTTGTATCTTTCTGATTTCTTGATTTTTCAGCAAATCATTTGTTTTGGGTAAATGAAATAGCAAACCAGCTATTGTAACAGCACTGTCACTTCTAACTACACATTCAGAAAGTTTATTTTAGAAATTTTAAGCTTCTACTTACCACTTATTTTATTTTAGGTTCTGTGGTCTTTGGAATTAGGCCATTGGATCTCAGAGGAATCATATGAGCTTTCATCCAGCTTCCCTGCAGCTCCCGTAAGTTTAATGGTCCTTTAAGCTTGTGAACCTTCTTTTATTTATCTGGGAAATGATTTGTCCTCTAAATAGGTTTTGTGAATAAGAAAGCCTACTAGAAAAATATTTTTTTAAAGCAGGTACTGTAAGGAGTTATTTTCTTCTTCGTCCACTACTTTTTGAAGTGTGTGCAAAAACTTTGGTACATGTGGAAAATGCAAAATACTGATTCACCAATTAATACCTGAATAAACCAGCATCTTATTGAAGTATCAATGTACTTTATTTTTATCTGTACCTGTATACAAACTGAAGAGGCATGTTATTGCCAAATGGAAAGATTTGCAGGTCATGCAGGTCTGAATTTTTTTTGGCCCAGACATTACTTGGGCAATGGAAAATTACTGTGGTCTTCTACAACTGCTAAGTAGGAAAAAATGAAGCATTTTTCCTGCCTCTAACAATCATACTCAAGTACTGAAATGGGAACCAGTGCAAAAGTGGGTATGTGGGGGCATGATGTACCTGTGTAGACCTCAGTGCACTTCATGTATTGCAATTGATTAAACAGGAATTTTATTTTGGTTTTAAAACAAGTAGAATTCTAGCTGGTTACTAGTCAATCATTCCAATAATTTTCCCTCTACTAAATTAGTGTCTGCAATTTATTTCTCAAAGTTTCATACAGGCTTTGAAGAAAGAACGGTTAATGGGGTATGAAATTTATTTTTACTGCAGTTTTATTAGCTTCTGTTTAACATTCTTTCTAAATATACAACTTAGGTAAATTTGCATATTCAACATGAAGCTTTATTTCATGATTGTAAGTTATATGTTCTCAAAGTTTGGGGAAACAGTAGCAGTTATTCTCAAATAAGTCTAAAGAAATTAATTATTCATAATAATTTAATATTTTTTCTAAAAGGAGAAAGTAGATTGTTTTATATAACAAATAGAGTAAGAATGGTAAAACTTAGTGTGAAAAATAAATAAGAAGCACGTTATTTTTTCCCCCTTTTCTGTATTTCTATGAAAAAATCTGCACTGAATTTCACATTAAGTGGCTTTGAGTTTTCTGTTTCTTTTCAGACTACCTTGATTAATAACAAAGTATACTATCAGTAACAATGTACATAGCATTCTTTAGAAGTGATTCCTCTAGGGGCTGTTTTTTAGATTCCATTTAGAGGTTTTATTCCTAAAGCAGAAGTAAGCAGAATTTGAGAGATGGTGAGAATGTAAAATTGAAGGAGGTTAGGGTTGTGCTGAATCACTTCTGTTTGTAATCTGCTGTTCTTGCAGAGGAACAAAGTTGGTGTCCAAGGTGATATTTCCATTACCATTGCAATCATTCCCTTCTTTAGTCATTCTCATTTCTTACTGTAACAGATACCTTATTTTTTTTAAAGATGCAATTATTATTTGAGCATGAATGGTGTTTTTATTTGCTTTTTTTCTTGTTTCTTTCCTGCTTCCTAAAAAGTACTTAGAGAAAATGGAAGTGCATTCTAGTTTTGCATACTGTTTATTTGATTACAGGAAGGAATTAAAAGTAGGGGTTACCTTGCTGTTATGTTTTAATTGTTTGTACCAAGTCCAAAGCAGTTGTTGCAGCCTTCTGTTTCCTATTATTGCCTTTCTTCTGACATGTCCTCCTGTTGCTTCACTTTGGAGTTTGGAATTCAAGCCATGCAATCTTCTTTAGATGAAATGTCATTTAAAGACATTCACTCTAAAATTTTACATTTGTGCTGATAAATTGATCCTTTTCCCCCCAAAATGAAGTCTCATTAAACAATTGATTCAATGTCTACATCCGTATTTTTGATCACTTTCCCAGAACAGTCATCAGAAAACCTCAAATTTTATAAACTTTTTTCAACAAATTAAAACTAGCCATGCAATATTAAATTATTTTTGTCATACAGTGTTTTCTTATTAAAATAAAGAAATTTAATGTCAACCAGAAGTTAGCACTACTTTTCTTTGCCAGGTTGAGCATTCAGATTCCATCATGGTTTTTAAGAACATTTTGGGGGATTTTTTGTTTGTTTGTTTTTATCAGCTTTTTTTTTCCTCTTTCTCTTTATAATTGGTGTGGATATGCTTACTATCTCAGATATTGGGAGTATTTTCTTTAGTTGTCTGATTAAATGTAGCAACACAGGAAATGCAGTAATGTCGACTCAGCATTTCTATTAAATTTCATAGAATCAGAAAGTATTTTAGATTAGCAGGGACCTCTGAAGGTTGTCTAGTACAACACTCTGCTCCAAGGGACTTGTCCAATCCACCCTCATGGTAATAAATGAAAAGTTTATTCTTTCCCCAATTCCAAATCGTATTTACTGCCTCTTGTCCCTGTCTCTTGTCTCATAGCAGAGCACCTCCAATAAGGGTCTGGGCTCTGTCCTCTCTATGTCCTCGACCAGGCAGTTGTAGGCACCATTAAGGTCTCTCCCCTTCCCCTTTTCTCCTCTAGGCTGAAAAATGACAGCTCTTTAGGCTTCTCTTGATATGCTGTGTACTTGTTGGTATGTGTAGCTCCTCTACTAGTGTGATGACTCTTCTAGACTTGCTCTCGAAGACATTTCGTGGAAATTCATGAAGGCAATTTTGAGAAGGTTTTTTTTTTTTTGGTTTGGGATATGTATAGCCTTACAAGTTTGCTATGAAAAACAATAAAATACTAAGCAGTAATTTCAAATACATTGAGATTATTTTATGCAACTCTTCAAACAGTGACTATTAATTTACATTCTTTAGGTTGATGTAAAATCAGATCATGAAGTAATGTTAGAAATATTTTATTTTTCTCTGCTACACTTTAGTAATGGTGAGTGACACGCAGTGAAGAGGAAGGGTGGTGGTGTGAGTGGTGGGGTACTCTGACAGCAGCTTTAATGTCAGTATAAAATATAGAGATTTCTTCCATCTTTCTCAAAATCATTTACTGTTTTCAAGATAGAATCATAGAATCATCAAGGTTGGGAGAGACCTACAGGATCATCAGTCCAGCTGTCCACCCAGAACTTCCACTGTAACTGCTAAACAACATCACCCACCAGATCCAGATGCCTCTTGAACACCTCCAGGGATAGTGACTCCACGACCTCTCTGAGCAACATATTCCAATGCCTGACCACTGTAACACTGATTTTTTTCTAATATCTAATCTGAATCTCCCCTGTCTCAGCTTAAGGCCATTTCTTCCAGGCCTCTCACTGCAGGCACAGTTGAAAAGAGACCAGACCCCACCTCACTGCAACCTCCTTTCAGGTGATTGTAGGGAGTGACGAGGTCCCCCCTGAGCCTCCTCTTCTCCATCTAAACAGCCCCAGATCTCTCACCACCTCCTCATAAGATATTTTTTCTAGACCCTTCACAAGCCTTGTTGCCCTTACAGTACCTTTTGTTAAGTTAGCCTCCAGAAATGTGTCTGGGGTTTTTGTTTTGTTTTGGGTTAAGTTCTTGCATTGTAACTAGTTCAGTCATCTGCTGGAATCACAGTTTTACAAAAATATTAGGCAAAGACTAAGCATGAGAATAAAAAGGTAAACTTAATTTGGAGAGAAACCTCCACTAAATTATTGTGATTTATGAAGAAATACCTTCTCAATCTGAACTGCATTGTTTAGTGCACAATTTTAAAACATATAGTAATAAAATTAAGGAAAAAAAAAGCAAAGGTCACCCAGTAATTTATTCACATTGTGGTGTACATTGAGGGCCTACCTACAGAGAATTTTTAGGGAGAAGTCCTAACCTTACTGAAAAAAAACCATAGTGTGACCTTAGGTAACTTTCAGATTATTTTTCTTCCTGTTTTTAAAAAGTAGTAATTTGTATCTTAAGTCATAAGCATAAATTTAATTGTATCAAAGAACATGCATATGTTTTTCAGTTGGGTTATTTTTACAAAACATATAGATATATTACAGCACCAGGTGATAAATGATTGTCATAGACAACCGGACATCTGGTGTTAATGCCGTTGTCTCGGTTTATAAAATACTGCTCAGTTATTTTACAGGTAAATGACAAGGGAAGAAAAAAGTGCAATCTTCATAAAAATGTATAGGAATACATGCTATATTGCAATTTGTAGGGACTTTTGTAATTTAAAGATAGTGACTGAAATAGACTGAAAAAAAATGATGATTTTTTGTAAATGGTATTTCCCAAGAATAAATGCAAACTATTTAGATGCTATTTGTCGTCTGTTAAACATTGTCATACAGGCTATTGGAAAAAAATCCTCAAATAAGTGTAAGAAGTTGCTTAGGAGACTATGGGGGAAAAGAATGTATTCCCTTACTACAGTATTGAGCTAATTACAGGAAAGTATTTTTTTTATGTACATAAAGGGCACACATGACACAAAAAGATAAATACTTCTAGATCTAGCTAAGTGTTTTATATTAATGTTTAAAGTTCACTGGTGAGGCAAAATGCATATTTCTAAAACTATTTTAGGGTTTTTTTCACAGTTCCAGTTATTTACTAACACATACATAACATAAATGATCAGTAAAACAGAGTCCTTAAGTTGTCTGACGGTTTCTTGGATGTTCTTTTTATTGAGTCATTTGGCCAAATCACTGTTATATCAGGTTGATGCTTTAGACTTTGTGTCTGGTTGAATAATATGAGCTTTAGCTGATCAAGGCGATTGCAATTCAGGAACTGTACTCAACAGACCCCTTCAGAACACTAGTGCATGTTTCTGGGCTTGAAAAAATGAGACCAGTTGCTTGGTAAAATAAGTCTTTGAAGACTACACAATACATAATTCACATAATGACAAAGCATTTAGAAATCTGCTGGTCGAATCATCATAGTCGTAGCTTTGAGAGAGTATCCCGAGCCCTTCCAGTAGTACCACTTGATCCCGTTAAACTTGTTGTTATTCTGTTTTAATGGATAATACATTCCATTGAGGTTAGAAGGACCACATGCGTCAAACCACCATCCTGCAAGACAGGAGACAAACATCAGCAGAAGTAATTCTCAAAATAGTATATAAGGTCACTTTGTTGTCTGGAAATGGGAAAGAAATCTAAACCCAGTTTTTTGTTCTTATGATTTGGAAGTGTCAGTATAAAATACTTGCCTCAAACTCAGGAAAGAAATGTATTTGTGTATCAACTACATATTCTTGAATCTTATGCAATGCATTGTATTTGAAATTTGAGAAGGGAAAGTGTTCAATCAATTTATTATCCACATCAAACATTGTTGACAGTCTGAGGGTGGAACACAACTTGAACTATAATGATATTGAGTTGCCTTTGGTTTTATCTACTCTTTGGTAAACTCCTGTTCTTCACAGACTTAAACTCCTTTCTTAATTCTTTCTAGAGGAATTATTCAGTTCTCTGTGCAGGTCAGTTCAAAACCTCCTGGAACTTGGGAAGAAGGAAAAGGAGAAAAAAACAGCCCAAACCTATTTTGTATCCTTATAGTCCTGACCTGTTAGTGGGTCAGAAGAAAAAATCATTTTTATTAATCAAATAATATTTTTATATTTCTGTTATGGTGGCAATAGTGTGTGTGTTCTGTTTTGCAGGGCAGTGTTCCAATTATCCTTCTGGATAATGGGAGCTGTCTTTTTTTCTTGCAACTTGTGCTATAGGAAAATGAACAATTGCTTAAGAGATAACAGGAAGAGAAGCCAAATTTACAATGCAGTTGTTTACATTTCAGAATGTGGAATTCTAGATTAAAAAATTATATAGAATTACTTGTGTAGCTGAAGATAAAAATACCACCTAGAACTCAAATATAACTAGTGAACAATCATTAGAAAAATGTAGATATATCTGTGATGTATCTTTACCACTTCAAAACTATATTGAAAAAAGGAATTAAATTCATGTACCCTTCTGTGGCACATGCAGTACACAGCAGCTCTTGGGAGTTTTCTTCTTGGGTAGTTAGGGAAAGAGTTTATGCCTAAAGAATCAGGAGCCGTTTCACGGACAAGCTGAATCTCTGAAACAGGTTTTTTGCAAGGAGTTGTGTTTTGATCTCTGAATGTTACCTCATTCCTTGAAAGAGGAATCTGCTGTGTCTCTGATAGTTCCACAATTACAGACTTTCTTGTACCCCAATTTCAGAGACTTATTTTGCCTCCAGTTTTAACTTCTCTTGTTTTATTTTAACTAACTTCTGTCGCATGATAAAATACTTCATTTGGAGACACCATACCAGTATTTCTATCCGTGAGTTTTGAACTTTTTTAATCGTCAAAATTATCACTATTTATCTCGTAGACAATTTCAGTGCCAATAAAAATAGGAAGACTGAGAAACATAAAAACATTCGTACCTCCTGTTAGCATTTGTGAACATTTGCAAATACATTTGTCATTGTCTGCATCCTTTGTGCTAAAATCATTTCCTGGTTGGCTTATACTACTTATTTTGCCTGCTGTCCCAGTAAGTCCTTTAAGGTAAATCCTGTAGAAGTGAGAAATGGAAAAACAATTATTACGTGGAAGTTGATGGTAGTTGTCTGCAAAATAATGATGGAATAATTTGCAATAAATATCCTGTTCAAATAGTTCAGTTCTTTTCTGGCCAGTGTCCTGCTGTAAGCTGTTTTTCAGCACAATGTTTTCATATGAACAGAAATGGTCAGCACAATATTCTAATGAACATGTGTTTGTTCATGTCATATTAGAAGAAAACAAGAACAAGTAGATAGTAACTCCTACGATTTTTCATACAGATCATGTATTTATTAATACTGAAAGTACATTGTTGTATTTCAATGCAACAGCACATGCAATTTTTTTTATTAAGGTCAAAAGTTTATAACAAAACTTTCCTGATTCCTATTTTGCTATTAGCACAACACAGCAATTTAGCATTACAACCCCGCATATATAACAGCATTATGAAGAGTATTAATTATGAGCTAGTAAATGGTATTTTAGAAGTTTCTCAATATTTCCCTTTCCACTTTCCTAATTACTCATCCTTTTCACATCATTCATAAATTTTAGTGTTAACTCATCACAAGTATTTCAGTTTGCTTCAATTCCCTGGCAGGGTAAGCTTTCAGTGAGACTGCTGCTGTCGGGATCTGCTTGCACAGGTGCCAATGCAGTCTTGGTGGGGAGAAACACAGCGCACTGAACTGGGCAGGGCAATTACACAGCTATTCCTGTGTTACCTTGAATTGGAAGGACTTGAACCCTCTACTCCCACAGTATCTTTTTGGTGACTGCATTTCTGTATCAAATAGCTCATGATTCTTAGAGGTATTCTATTTGTTTAAAGAGCAGATCTGACTCTCTGAGGAGAATTAACTTGTCCCCCAATCAGTCTTCATCTTGCGTGCAATTCTCTGCTTATGATAGAAGTTGCCTTTGGTAGTTTGACAAATTATTTTAACCCATTTTATAATCCCTATTTTAAAATATAATAAATTAACTAATTTTTATTCATTTAGGTTTCAAAGGATCAGTTAATTACAGATTTTCTTTAAAATGTCTTTAAAAAATTACTGGTTTTTCTTAATTTCAAAATTATGTAAGCCAATTTATAACCTTTAATATTGTATTAAAGATTTCAAGTATAATGTATGAACCTAGGCTGTGTCTTCAAATATCATTTGAAGTCTAATATAAGCATAGTATTATTTACTTACTATTAATAATAAATTTTTAAAGGTACAGTTTAGTATAACAGAAGATAAGAGGCAGTGGACAGAAATTGAAATGAGATGTTCTGACTGGATATCAGAAAGACCTTTTACCATAAGGAAAGAAAAGTAGGTTGTGCTTCCGCCTTTGGAGGTTATCAAGACCCAAATGAAAAACCCTGAGCAACCTGGTTTGACTTCATAGCTTTGAGATCAGGAAGTCTGATTCAAACAAAGTCCATTCTGATCTCAGTTTAATATGAAGGAATTTCAGTTTTATGGCCCAACTCATAATCTTTCCAGCATTCAGAATCTATTAATCTTTTTAGTATAATGGATTACAGAATCATAGAATTGTTTGCGTTGGAAGGGACCTTAAAGATCGTCTAGATCAAGCCCCTTTGCCATGGGCAGGGACACCTTCCACTAGATCAAGCTGCTCAAAGCCCTATCCAACCTGGTCTTGAACACTGCCAGAGATGGGGCATGGAAGATGTTCTTAACGGAATACTTTCTTTGGGTTTTTTTTCTTTTTCATAATGTTAAATATATTCTTTAAACCACTCAGTTTTATGATGAATTCCTTGTTTGGTTGCATATTGTAATAAAATTGCTTTTACTATCTTAGTTTTCAGTAATTATATTTTAACATTGTAAATGGACAAGGGTAATCACCCATTTTGCAAAGGTTGTCTTTCTAAGTATTTTAAAGCATTACTTAAAAAAAAAATCTCTGCTGTAGATTCTGACTGTTTCCAGATGAAAAAATATTTACTTTGGAATTGAGACAACTAAATACTACCAAGGCATTAAGATCTAACGTTTTGTGGGGGGCAGATGCTGATAGTTTTGAATTGCTTTGTTTGCATATAAGCCCTAAGTTGAAATAACAGCATCAGTTCTCTCAGGTGTCAGGTTGACTTTATTTACAACAAATACTTGCTAGTGATCTTGGAGAAATTCATCTAAATGGAGACAATTTTTCTGTCCAGTCACCCAAAACTCCATGAATCTGTAAGACTCTTACAAAGAAACATTTCATGGACCATGTAGTAGGAAGGCATCTGTTATACTGTGAAGTCTTTAGTTTCTTCTATAATAAATCAAACTATTTATTGCATTTACCAAGAGCCTGGTGAATGAACCATGAACTGCTCATATATTTCAGCTGTGGCTGATACTATTTCAAAATGTATAATACTATGATACTATTTAAAGTGTATAATACTATGATAATATTTATATAAAGTATTTATTTAAAATTTGTATTATTTCTTATTTTAACCAAGAATTAAGAAGAAATTATGAACCTTTACATTTCACAGGATTAGAGGATAAATAATAGGTCCATTAAAATTTGGTGTTTAAATTGGCAAGTTGTTGGTGAGTGAAATGCTCCATTTTCACAGGTAGGAGAGTTATTGAGAATCTAAGCCAGCAGGTTGTGGAAGGATAAGGCCACATCACCTCAGTGTGCTCTTTATGACAACAGAACAGTTCCTAGAAGTCACTGACAAGGAAAATCTTTGCAGTATAATTCATCTTAGTCATCCACCTTCCAGAAATGTATTTATTGCAGGGAATCAGGATTTGATAGCAGCTGCAGACAGATTTCTATGGTCCTAATGACTGTGCACTGTCACCCATTATATTGGCACATGTATCCTATCTTACTCCATACTATCTCGTCATCTTTGCAGTTTGTGTGTTATTCTCACCCAGGGTGCACTAGTAAAATACTAGCATACATTTTCTCCTCTTGAAAAAGAAATTATTTTTTTAGGCAGTAGGTGAAAAATGGAGAAAACATTAGTTTGAGTGAACTGGAAAATAATAATGATTTGTATGAAATAAGGCCATGCATCTACACAGTTTAGAAAGATTACTGTCAGAACTTTATTTAGGTCTGATTTTTCTGCTTACCTGTATTTTTGTTCTTCACTTGCTAGAGAGAAGTGGTCATACAATGAATATGCCTCATTTCCTTCCCAGTCTTTCAGGTGTATTTTAAGAACATAACGCTTTTGATTAGTCAGTTGAGAAACAAACTCATTTCCCAGCCAGTACTCCCCAGCAGGATCACCAAATCCCTGTAATTCAAGTTGTATATTTAAATAGCATTGTTTGGGTGGGTTTTTTTCCTTTGAGTTTGAAATGATCACTTTATCAGTTTTTAAGTTTAATAGTTTTCAGCCTGTCAACTAAGAATTTTACTGTGTCCATGAGGGTTATTGATCTGTAATATTTCAAAAAATTGATTTCAGCAAGGTCAGCCTCAGGAATCTGAAACAGTGAATCAATATTAATTAGTAGATTTGGAGTAGTTTCTACTGTTGCCACTAGAAACACAAATACAAACAACTCAAAAATGTAGACTTATGATGGAGCAGTTGATTAAAGAAAAGTAAGGTTTCTCTTTAAAAACAAACATCACACTTGCAAGTCTGCTTAGGCAAACAACTTACACTACTCTGACATTTTCTAATTAGCATCTGAGGATAAAGACAGCTTTTTAAAGTTGCTTACATACTAAGAATGCTATAAATATAGTTTTAGTATATTAGATTTCAAATAATAATAGCAACTAATATTAAGGCTTCAGAGAACACTGTTTACCATCTTGTACTCTTTCCATGTCCGGTGGAAGTCCACACTGCCATCTTCTCGTTTCTGAATAACTGTCCAACCTCCTCCACCAGTTTCCATGTCACAGTAGGCCTACCAGAGTAAGCATGTAACAGCCTAAGTGCATGCAGTCACAGCAAAACAAAACCAGAAATCACGTACTTTGCATAATTCTATATAGTGGCAAGTTGTGTGCAAAACATGAGTTAACCTAAAAATGCAGGTTTTCATAGCTTTCATACGAATCAGTTGTGGTCATCCACAAAAAAGATGTGATTCCTCAGTATATATCACACTTAACAAAATACCTTAACAAGTTACACCTTTCACTTCTCTCTCTTTTTTGTGAGAGATCCATTCAAATTTCCCATGACTTGTCAGGGTATAGATACTGTTAAATTCAGGCAATGAGCAAACTGAAATACATTTTTATTATCACTGTCATTGTTCAATGCCTTTGCAAATGGTCTGACTCCGAAGTTAAATCTAAGTGTATTACCTAAAGGTTGTGTCTTAAAGCCATGTTATTATACCGACTGCAATGAACATCTTCTATGCTTGAACAAAAAAGTAACAACTATAAAATGTTTCCAAATATTCATAAATCACCTTTGAATTTACCAAGTTACTGCTAAAAATTTGAAAAGACTGACATGTAATAAGCAGTTCACTGAACTCAGTTTTAGAATACCCAATAAACGCATCCCTGGCACAGTAAAATTCCAGTTTATAGGTGACTTCTTCAATCAATCTCCCAGATTAAATCACTTCAGTTTCAGAGGTGAAAGGTAATATTGAAAGTGCCAATATGCTCTGGAGGTGCTGATGCAAAAAAAGTCTTTTGAAAATTAATGGGAATTTTGGAGCGATGTTTGGGAGAAGTGGGAGATAAATTAACAAGAAAATTTTGTGAATATGAGAATATCTAGTACAATTTTTCCTGAGAAAGGATTTCAAATTGTTGCATCTAATTCTGCTTTTCCGAAACGAACAGAACGTATACCTAGATGTATGAAGTCAGTGGAGCTAAGCTGGTGTAAGACAGTACAATGAAAGTCAAACTGAAGTCATTATCTATTTAAATTGCATGTTAGTACCAATACTATCTTTAAGAAAGATATTGAATTTCTTGTAAAAGTATTCCTGTTTGGAAAGTTCTCAGTTAATGTTTTCTCATTTGGAAGTTTAATTTTTTTTGACCACTTTCTGCCAAGATACTGAAGTTTAGAGCCTTCTTCAGAATCACTTCACATCTTTGAGAACTTTTGAATTCTAGTTTGAGTATTAAACTACATTGACTTCTAATCTGTATTCTAGATCTTTCATCCATTAAGTCGTGTCTTCCCATGTATAGTAGTATAGGCAAGATCTGCCTTCTTACACTTTGATAGGATATTTCATCTGTAGAGTAATTAAATAAATAATTTTAAAATAAACCAGGCAAGTATTTCATTATGAATTTTGATGTTTCCTTCTTTGTATAACAGTTCTCTCAGTAGTCTTACTTCTTGCCTAACTGCTGCTTGTCACAATGTGCCTATAAATGACCCAAATTATCACTGGGTGACACTGAAGCTGTATGTATTTTTCATCATCTTCTATGGGTGACTGTCTTAACAGTGTTAGCAGTTAGCAGATTTGATCTCTTTGAATTGTTAGACAACCTGGAAATTCATTGAAAAAGTATGACTTCAGAGAAGCCAGTTTCCTTCTGTTCTGTGGTAGTGTTATGTGTGTCATTTTGGGAAGTAAAGTGTGCCCCTTACTAAGTTTTCAGTATAGTTGGCTCTTTTAGGGTATGTGTATTGAATGTATGTTGTACACACACATATATATATTTATATAAATCAAACAGAGTATTTAATTCAAGCAATGTCATATATGCAGTTGAAAGGCATCAGACCTTTGAAAGTAAAGAAAGTCGTTAGAGCTGCAAATATCAAATATATTCGTGTTTCAATAGGCTGTAGCACTTTGGAAATCCAAAGCAGATTCTGTACTTTAGGCTTGCAGTAGACTTTTTTAACATCAGAGAATCACGAGACATTCAGTTGGAGATTTTTAGGGAAGATAAAATAAATAAGGAAAAGAGTTGGATAAGGGATTACTTTTTAAAGTATGTCTGGTGAATGGAATTTAATTGAAAGCAGCAACCTGAATTTATACTGATGTATGAAATTCCTTACACCTCAAAGCCTGGTTTTTGTTTGACTTTACTAACATCTGAATTTAACGACTGGTAAAAATTTGATAATAGTATATACATTAATTTAGTAAAAAAAAAAACTCCCTTCAAAGGAAAGGCTGAAAAGAAGGTATTGTAAGAGAAGATCAATCTGTTTTAGAAGGCTAACTCATGATGTGTAATGTATATGTGAAAACTAATTTCCACAGAGGGCTATAGAGGGATACTAGGAATGGGCTAAAGCAGATGCAGATACTTTTTTTAAGCATTGAAACAAGATAAAAATCTGATTTTACAATGATCAAATATCATTGGTTGTAGATAAAGTTGTTGACTCTGAAGCTTAACCCCACTTAAAGAACAGTATAAGCAGCCAGATGGAGAATAGAACTGTTTCACCCTTCTCTGAAATAAGTAGTTCTTAACTATATGCAGTGGAAGGCCACGTATTAATTTATTTGAGCCATGGTCTGATATTGCTATTGTAGATGTTAATTGACGGTTTTTGAATGTTACGTGCAATTTCCTTTATGCCTCTGGTCTAAATTCCAATTTTTACTTGGAATTCATACTTTAAAGAAACCGATGCCTTTAAATAGCACTTTATTTTGATCTAATGAGATTAAAATATAAATAGTGAATGATTGTGAATGTCTTCCATAAAATATTTCTGTTACAGGCAGTATCCATTTTTCAAGTGAATAGTAAGACAACTAGCTTTAAGAGACATTGTAGATCCTTTGAGATAAATGCTGGGGTACTGCAAATTTGTTCCTAAAGAAAAAAGCAACTCACTAGGAACTGAAAAACAATGAGAAATTGAAGAAGAGATGACCACAAAAATCTCATGTAGATTTTTCTTACCAGTAACAATTTTTAAAAGTACATGTAAATTTGGGAGTATAATTTTTCCACACCAAAAAAATTTCATGTCAATCAAGTCTAAGTCTTTCACTTAACATTCATTACTAGAACAGAACTTTTCTGACCTTTCAACCTATTCTAGGTTTTATATTCAAAAGGAAGATATGTAACATTTCATAAAACTAGTAAAAATAGATACCAAGATTAGGCAGGCAGCAGGAGTCTTCAAATAGATGCCAAAAAGAATAAAGAGATTAGCCTCTCAAGTTACAACAAATTGGAATGGGGAGTTATTTGATGTATCTTGTGGACTGCTTCAGTACTTACAGTTCTAGCAGCTGTAGCGCTGTAAGAGCATATTTGGGGTGTTTTCAGACCTACTTTGTGAATGGTAAGGCTCAGGCTGAGTTATCAGTATAAAGAGCCACTGCAGTTTTTATGCAAAAGCAAGTGCAATCTCCACATCTTTGCAGTCACCCTTTGCATCACTTCTGGCTGTTGTCTGAATACTTTTGAGTTATTATGTTCAACGATTTTGTATTCTGCTATCTCTGTCCCCTAGAGATGTGACTAGATAAGAACTACAGTGTAATTGGTTCATGAGGTTGCTGTAAACATAAAACTATTGACTTTTCATCATTTTGCCTCTGCCATTTTTCCTTGTGTCAGCAATATTTTGCTGTTTTTATTCAGTGTTTTTAAAAGGACTTAGCTTTTGTCCTGGTGCAGAACAGGAAAGTTTGAAAATATTAATGGAATTAAATAATTGTTTTCCTCTCAATTGTCATATGCAATTCCTAAGTTTGGGATTATGATGCGAGACAAATTAGTAATGTGAGATCGGTTACAGATTACACAGAAGTTGTTTATAAGCCTGTTGGGAGGTCAGAAGGTGTTACAAAAGGAAAAGACAAAAACATAAACAGCAGTGCAGCACTTCTGGCAAATAAAAAAGGTCACTCTGTTTCCTGGTCTGAGTAGCCATCCACATCACAAACAGTTGAAAATGGTGTAACATGTTGATTATCCCTAAACCTTCACTTCCCTTGACAACTGCTCTTATGCGTTCATTTTTGTATAAAAAATCAGCAGCAGGTTAAAGCTTTTTAGTCTCTTATTTTCAATGTCATATGGTAAGTAAATCATTCCCTGTCTTTTTCTATCTGAAATGGACCGAATAAGATTTAAATTATTTCATATTATTAAATGACTGATTTAATACTAAGTGAAATTATTACATTTTAACTACTTTTTTTAACCTAGTAAGTTATCAAAGTGGATGTTTACATTAAGTATTTTAAGCCTTCGTGTTCAAATGTAGAGCATGTAATATTTTATAGTCTAGGGAATTTGTACTTTTGAAAATGCAGTGTTAAAGTTTATGACATAAATTTTTATTCTGTAATACGTCATGCACTTGTGTCTGCTTTTATAAAATATGCATGCTCTATATACTATATTTGACAGTAAAATTAAAACCAAAGATAAAAGCTTGAGACAAGTAATAGTAAGAGATCCAAGGAAAGTAAACCTTCCTGAGATGTCTAACAAAGACTGCTGCATTCTATTACTCTAGAGATTCAGTAGCTTTCATCTCCTTTAGCTTTTAAAATTGTGATTGTAGATATCTATGCTATTTAAATGCCATTCAGCTTCATGTGTAATAAAACACTTCATTGCATCTTATGTAACTCATTTTCTTGTGAAATTGATGTATTTAGACTAGATTATTCCAAAGGAAAACCAGCTTTTTTTTTTCCCAAGAGAAGCAGACTGTGAATAATTTCTCTAGATTATAGCTACAAAAAATTGCAAGTTTTATCTATTGTGTTTTATAGATATTACCCAAACAAATTGCTTATTTCCTTTATCTGAGAGCTTTGTAAGTGTAAAGATCACAGTCTGGCGTGGGCTAAATGAAGTTCTGGCACTTCAAAGGCTAGTCACCGGTGAACTACATTTCTAAACCTTTGCCTGGGAAAAAAAATGCTTTCTCTGTCTTCACCAATTCCTTTTCCACATTGCACCTCTTTTTTCACTGCTTTTTTACGTTTTCTGTTAACTTTTATGATGCAATAAAGTAGATCCTGAGGAATTCCGTAAAATATTTCCTTTTCTTGTATAAAGGAAATATCTACAGTAGAAATTAGAAAATAAAAACGTCAGGAAATTATTTTGTGTTTGTCTAAGAAACGTATTATTCATATGTCCCTTAGCCTCCTCAGCCTGCTGTGCCTTCGTCGTCTGAGCCCCACTCCTCTGAATGTTCACTCCAGGTTTTTGGTTCTTTATCTTCACAATCCACCTGGGACTTTTCTCCCTTTCAGATTCTATTGATTGTTTCAACTGAATTATACTGTCTGAAGCTTTATCATTTTATTTAGATGAAGCATCTCTGTCAGGCATCCAGTGTATCATCCACTGAGTGCCATTTTTAGCTCAAGGTCTCTTCTACAGAGGTACGACATACTGCTTTAACTTAAATTGACATTGAAGTTCATTTCAGTTAAATACATAGGGGAAAAAATATCCATAGAGGAATTTAAACTGATCTAGTGAAACCACTGCAAACTCATCTTTAATATTAATCAGTAGCAGTATTTTCCAGAAAAGTCCTCTCTGTTAGACAGTGTCTAATTGTTAATCTAGTTGTTACACAAATGTCCTTAAAACTCTGTGATACAAAGAACTGAAACTCTTACATGAGTCCAGTACTAGTAGATTGCTTTCATGAGTATAAATCCATGAGTAATCTTCCGTGCCCCTGACTCTACCTCCTTTTGCCACCTGAAGAGCCTTGGGCATATGAAGGAACTAAGAACTTAGAGGAGACAGGAGTCTGCTGATCATGCAGAGCAACTCTGTTGGAGTTACAGATTTTATAAAGAAATTACAGTACCTTATTGATTTAATTACCTTTATTATGTGGAAAAAAAGAATGGAATTCTGGCATGATGAAGCAAACAACAAAACGTTATTCATTTCAACTGAGCCAAGATTTCACCTGAAGGACTTTTTTCTTCCTGTGAGATACTCAGATCTAGGAGTGATGAAATGCTTATAAAAAAACTTGGTAAGTAGTAAACTTCACTATTAACTAGCCTTTAAAATAGCATATTTGCCAGATCAAATAACTTTTAACATGCAGTATGCAGCTCTTTATAGTCATCCTACCTTCTTCTCTTGTGCAGTGTTTGAAACTGTTAAAGTGTAGATTCCACTTGTTGTCAGTCCAGATTTGAAAGCTTCAGCACAGTCTTTGAAGCTGATCTGCTCCTCTTTGGCTATGAAGTTGCTTTTAGCTGTTAAAAATAAAATAGAAATTGAAGGCATTTAGAGGAGATGAATGAAAGTTACTAAGAATCAATTTATGGCTAATTGGCTTAAAGCAGTTCCAAAAAATATGTCTGGCCATGAAAGAAACAACAGATCAAGGTTCTTATTATGTGTGTTGTTACTCTGCATCATTTAGAGACATTATTCTGATAGGACTGTGGTTGGTTGATAGGTTGAAAAGTGCCAATACTTATTAGTATGTTGAATGGGAAAGCTCAGGATATTGCATCTCATTCAGTTGAACAGTTTCTGCTTGCACTCATTGCCCTTGCTGGACTCCTACATTGCAACCTATGTATGCATTAACTACTATTACATACATAACTAAGTAGCAAATGATTATGTTAATAATGACTTTTGGCCAGTAGTCCAATATTGTGAAATGAGTTACGAAACTTTTATAATGCAGCAGACTGGTAGAACTACCCTTTCGAAGTTTTAAGCTGTTTTTTTGCCCCTGCACTGAGCAGGTACAACTTTGTATGTACCAAGCTGAAGCTTGGTAGCTCAGCCCAACTTACTAAAGAGGCATACCTTCTGGAATTCATTTGTATAAAAAATACATGTTCACATGTCTAAGCCTTCTTATTCAACAGAACAATCTAAGGCTCATCTTTTTGTTCAGTTCTTTATTAACTATGGAGGTTGGAATTTCCTGGCATTTTGCCTCCTGACTGATATTTCATATTTGACCATTTTGGGGTTGGTTCTGTGTATTTTCCCTTTTAATTTAATCTAACAATCACAGTCAGTTACTACAAAGGTTTAGGTGCCATACAAATACATGCTTATATTACAGTTGCTTATTATGTTCTTTTTAGCTTGCTTATTCATTATTTACCTGTTTAAGTGCTTTGCCTTAAATAGAAAAATAACACATTCAGTGTTTTAATTGCTTTTCCACACTCTATTGTTTGCATACTGTCTTAGAAGCTTTCCCTGCTAATTTTGTCTCTTTGGCAAACACTCATTATTTTTTCCACTCTGGGTTTAATGGTGCTGTAGCCAACATGACTTTGACTTGTTTACTTATTTGTGCACTAGCATAGCAGATAACATCAGCAGGAACATGTACAGCCTTGGTATTTAAGGGAATAGCGTCAGTTATTAAGAAAAAAACTTGGAATTTGCTTAGAAAAACCTACAATATCATAACATATAGGACAATACTAAAAGTGAGGACTTCCAAACACCCTTTTCCTTTTCTGTGATCTACCTTAGAGTAATGTATCATAGACCACCTATACTGTCTTTTAAGTTGTAATGCCAGCTTTTAAATTTTTTTCCCAGTATTTAATTTTAAATCCTTTTTTAGGGGTTCTGTGTGCTTGTGTATCTTCAGCCCTGAGAACTTTACAGGCAAATGTGACAGATTCTAGAGTCTTTTAGAACAGCTTCTTAATTTGTCCAAGTTGTATATCAGACATGAAATTCAGGGCAGGGAATGTTTAAATCCTGTATAGCCATAACTTTCAGTTTATGGTTTGTGTGGGTTTTTTATGGAGCACATGAATCTGCATAAATCTGGAAGCTATGCTTCGTGGCTATGGTTTGTTGCAGGGTTATCAGGCATTTAGGGGTGAGATTATTGCCTATAAAGTTTGCTAGGCTGAGGGGTTTTTAGGATGAACAAGGAAACCTTGGTGAAGAACTTTTGGGAGTACCTGCTGCCCTGGCCTGGTGCTTTCTGGTTTTGGGGGCTAGAAACTATGCCTGTGCTGATTCCTTTGCCTTTAGTAGCCACTATAATTCATCCTTTCTTTGATAAACTCCATGTGCATAAAGCAAGGAGAGGTGGCAGAAACAATCTCTGTGAGCCAGGAAGAAAAGTTGGAGGCCTACAGTATGCAGTTTCACCTAGATATATGGTCAAGGGAGTGTATGTTGCCACACATATGAATGCCATGGGAGATGAATGATACTTGGCAGCTCTGTATTTTGTTGAACCACTGGAGAATTGGTTCAACAAAATACAGAAGATAAACAAACCAGAGAAGACAAACAAAATGTTGAAATCATGTAAATGTGGCTGTTTCTCCCACCCCCCTAAAAAGTAGGTTAATCAACTCAGATGCAGAATTTAAGGCAAAAAAATACAGACTTTATGAGAAGCAGAAGTGTGTCAGAACTGGTTGTAAGACTTTATACATACTAATGTACACAAATTAGGAAATAGCACTGAAATAATATAGGCATGTCTGCTTTAACTTACAGTTTGGTGTCGATATCATAGTAAGCAAGCTATGAACCGTCTCCATCAGATCATGTTGCTGTTTTTGCAGAACTGAGTTGTTTACTGTAGCTGTAACTAACTGTTTTTCTAGTTCTTCTATGATAGAATTCTGTCTGGCCACTAGGACTTGAAGCTGATCTTTTTCATCTTTTATTGACTTCAGCTGAAGCATGTGCTTGTCTTCCATTTCAAGAACTCTTTTTTCTAGAAAGCTAAATAAAAGATTACAGTTAGGCTCTCCAGAAACAATTTTGAGCTGATGTCAAGACAATCAAGCCTGTTGCATAAATTTCTTTCTTCGTAAACACTCAACTTCATTTTCTGGTGCTATGCATGCAGTAGACAACTAAATGAAAGTTTAGTTTGATACATATGCTTTAATTTATTATAGAAGTGCACTAATAAACAACATTATCTATTACAGTGTGTATTGCAGGCTTTAAAAGTATAATAATTGGGTGTTTGATCATTCAACATTATTAAAGGAAAGATAAGTGACCAAGTTTTCATGGGTTTACCCTATTAAAAGATGAAATTTATTTAAAGATATAAATATGAACTTCTCAAATATCTGATAATTATAATAAAATATATACTTAACATAAATGTTATGGCATTAGGACAGGGAAATGTACAAATAGTTACTTGAAGATGTGTTACCCTTCTCCAGTTTTGGAGCTGGTATTATTAGGGAACTGCCTGGGAACATTATTTCTCTGCTAATTGTTCTGATATAGACTCTGAGAAAGCTGATGTAAAAATATGCATTGCCAGAACAGAGAAGTTCACCTAAAATCCATTGCTATTACTGAAAAAAAAATCCTGAACCATATATATAATTAAGTTTCAAGCGGCTTAGCTTAATGCAGATTGTATTTTGTTAGGTGAGAAACAATGCTTTTGTGTTTTATGTGGATGTCACAAGGGTAGTCTATAGTCTGCTGAGTTCAACACCAAAAACATGACCTTTTAAAAATCAGTATTTCCTTTGCTTTCCGTTTGATAAGGATGCTTGTTTTTCCTAAGTTGCTAGATTAAACCTTTAGGGAACATACATAAATGCAGTAGAGTAGTGAACAAAAATGTCAAAACATGTCTCCTGGGTTTCTTAAGCTAATTCTTTCAAAGAAAAAGCACTTTGCACATATGGTTCTCATTGAAAAGCATTGCTTTGAAGGAGAAAACTTACTGTTATTGCTGCTTTTAGATTTCTCTAAAAGCAATAATAGTAAACTATTTATTGCCAAAAGTAAAATAAGACCATGGTGATATGGAAACGAAACTAGCTGAAAAAAGGTATGAGCCTTTGGACCACAGCCAAGTACAGAAAAGGATAGGCATAATAGTTGTATATTGGTCAATTTCAAAACATTGACTCTTAAGGAACGTTGAATACGATTAGTGTTTTATTTTTCTCACTACATTAGATAAAAATTGTAGCAATGACCTGGTTAATCATTAGGATAGCTGTGTACTACATGGAAATCAAATTTTGGAAATGTGGTTACACTCAATTACTTTGAATCAGGTTACATCAACTTCATCTTTAGACTTTAGATAAGTCTAAAGAAGAATATAAATTGGGTACAACTGAAGTACTGTTTCAGTTTTAGCTTTAAGTTCCTCATGTAAAGGAGAACTTTAGATAGTGAAGAACAATATATAAACAGAATACAAGAATAAACCTGCATGAATCTCCTACGCTTTAAGTAATATATGACCTTTGTAATGAGTGTGGGTAACACTTTGTAATGGGTTTGGAGAGCTTATGTACCAACTCTTATTTTCCTAATTGAGTCCATTTGTTTCTAAAACTGTTAGAACGGCACTTCATGGAATAGAGTTTTATTGGGCTATGCAAACTTACCTGTTTTTTTCTTGTAATTTAGTTATCTCATTGGTCTGATCTGAAATCTGTCTTTCTAGTTTGTTTGTTGAAAGAGAGTGTTCCAAAAGCTGAAGTTCAAGTCTGGTTGTCTGGTTTAATACCTAAAAAAAATTTACAAGAAAAATATTTCTTTTAAAAGATACTTCTTTTAAATAAATTGTAATTTTGTTATGTTGTGAAATCATGCAAATCTCTATGTACTCCTATGATTAAAAAAATGTTTTTCAACACTTAATTTAGGCACAAATATTCATAGAATCAAAATGAAGAAGAATACACAGAGTTGCACTAATTTTTTTATTACACTACTGTATATCATTGGGAATATTTCAGTAGTATGCTACATTTCTGATGAGAGAAAACTGATGAAAGTTCCTATGTACATTAGCTTTGTTGTTATACCTTCCCTTCTGTTATGATAATTTTTATTTAATTACTGGAACTATCGTGGTTGTGGCTCAAAGAATGAGTTGAGTTGTTTTCCCCATCTGGTATTGAATGTAAGTCTCTCATTCAATGGAATCTTGGCCCAGTCCTGAAATCACTTGGTAGTTCTCTCCTAGCTATTTTACTCAATCCCAAATTATATTTTGAAGTATTTATCATGTGAACCACACTTTAGTCAATTCATTCTTTGCATTTTAATATTACCTTTTCTCTATGTATTGTTTACACTTTATTTGCATCTTTAAATGAAGAAATGCAGATACTAGGAAACATGGAAGATACTTTATGGTTTATATTGGATTGCATTACTTTGTGGCATGTTTTCTAGAAATATTTTCTCATTGTTTTAGAATTGCTTTTTTTAATTCAACAGAATTTGGCTTTCCTTGACAGGAAGAATTGATTACTCATATGTCCTTCATGTTAAACAGTTATTCAGGACATGATTTCACACTTAAGTGTAATTGAAAACTATTGCCAAAGTAAGTGTCCTTGAGAGAGCAATTGTTTGGTTAATTTCCTTATGTTGCTAATTAAGCCTTAACCCAGTCACCAGTAATTTCAAGCAGAGAAGGAAAGTTACAGTGATGATTTTCTTCCTCTAAGCAGAAAATAACTGAGTAATTTCCATAAAGACATTACTGTGAATGAATAAATACATTCCTTCAACATGTGCAAAATATTAGGCTCCTGAATAATGCAATCAGAAAATTGAATTCACTATGCCTAAGAGCTATGAATTATCAGTTTATCAAAGAGTTCACAACGTCTTGGTTTAGGTTAAAAAATGTAATTTAATTCCTTGGATGAATTCTACAGACAGTAAAATGTCTAACAAGGATTTTAGGTTTTGCATACTTTTTTATATTATACAAAATGTTATGTGCTGCATGGTATATCCATTATGTGTTTTGGCAATTATAGATCTGCATCTTTCTACCATGTCTGCAAAACTACAAATACATACCACTCTACATTGATTGGACTTGTCCTTCTACTAATATCTGCATTCTGTTTAACAGAATGTCTTATTGTACTTAATGCTGTTCAATTAAAACCGCTTTGTTTTTGTTTGAAGTAAGTTAACAGATGTACAGTAGACAGGTTTACTTCTGTGTGAATATACTTTTCTAGCAGTCTCCTAATTTCTTTTTTCTTGATTCATCTCAGATTTGTTTATGTATCCCTTTGTTAACCCCAATACAGTGCATTGTGCTGGAAATGAACTGTTATCCCACTTCGAGTATCTGTGAAACATTAATTAAAAAGACATTGTTCTCTTGTTGAGTTTAAAAAATATAAAAAAGGAAAGATTCGGTTTAAAAAAGCAATTAAGCTGGTAAATGGAACAAAGACATTTTGAAGAGACTTGTTTAGCTAAGACCTGGTGACGAGAGGGTTGTATAAAAGCACACGAAGACCCAACTGATGCCTGGATACAGTATAGTAGTTTTAAATACATTCTCTTCAAAGATTAATTTAACAATTGTCTTTCTCAACTTACTTAAAATACTACTGTAATGAAAATCACTCAAGTGACAACACTGGGCTTGAGATGGAACTATGTATTCCCAAATACTGATGTTTCCTTAAGCTGGCTAGAGCTGTTGGTGATAACGACTGACTTCCAATTGTTGAAGAGAAGCGTGTAACACTAAAGCAGTGTTAAATGTATAGTTGTAGTATTTGGGAAGCAGAAGCATTTTTAGGTTGAAATTCATTACTTACTTGTGCTTCAACATCTGTTAATTTGCGGGTCTGTTCAGCTGTTTGATTTAGCAAGTTTGTGCCTATTTCAATCATTACTGCAGTCTGGTTCTGCACTGCAGTTTGCTGGATCTCTACCATTTCTTTCTTCATACTGTCTTGGATGTAATTCTCAAGCTACATGGGAAAGGAAAGAGAGAAGATAGTTGCATTCTTTAAATGTTGGAAAGGGGGTAGTACAGTAAGCCTGCTGGCAGCCTTGCTAAACAAATTTGGTCCTTGTCTGTTATGTATTTATGTTAAGTTTCCCAGTGTTAAGCTCTGTGAGAGGAAGACCAAGTGTGACAAGGAATGTGTGGCCAGTCATTTTCTAAAGGCAGGAATGGAGATTTGCAGGAGGTAGGTAGTAGGTACAGCGGTGAGAGTGCTCGTGGGGACTTGGAAGCCTTTCTGCCCTAGTGCTCCCACCGTTGTAACCAACAGAGGAGTTTCACCAGCTTTGGCAGCGATGGGAATTTTTTAGAAGATAAAAGTTTAGGAGTTTAGTCATCTTCCTGTATTTACACTTAACTATTTTAAAAGCATTTTTCATCACATGACTAGAAGCCAGAGAAGAGGTCAGATGTCATTTAGCACTGTTATGTGCACATTTTTATCAGAGAGAATTTCAAATAAAGACACAAAACAGTAGAAAAACCTGTAAATACTTTAAATGCTTAATATTAAGGAATGCAAAAGTTGTTTAAAATACTTGATTCTGAAGTAATTTCTGTCTAAACTAATAAGGCTTTTTTAGTAGTCATTTTATAGCAGAGTGCCCTGCTTTCAAGGAAAGTGAGGAGAAAATAAGTAGCAAGGAGAAAATTAAAGTAGCCTTTTGCATAAATCTTTCTTTCTACCTATCTGGATTATGAAAAAGCAGTCTGATTTTTCATCACACTTCTTTACTTCTTCTCAGTAATTGCAAATATTTCCTATTTCTTTGATGTGTCATTGCTTATGTTTGAATTCACAGAAGTCCAGGGCAGAAGACTTCATTTTTTTCCATTGCCTGAGGAAATTTCTAGAATCAAACTCCTACTTCACTCTAGAACTGTTCTAGCAAGAGAATCTTAATAAATTTTGAGCTTCATGCTGTACCTACAAAGAGGATACTAGCTAATAACAAATAGCTAGTGTCATTAAGCACAAATGGTAATACATCACCAATTCCTAATCTAAGTAAAATGGTAAAACAGGTTGATATCTCGATTTTTTAAAAAATACTATTTTGATAGTGCTATCTTGATATGAATGATGGCTTGTAATAAGGAGACACTTTGAACATTATTTTACAGCTATTTCCGTATCAGTGAAGAAAAAGCATCTTGTGATTTAATATTCTATAAACCACTGTTCAGATACAACCATTCCACTTCCAACCAGCTAAAGATCAATGGGTAGATCTATCAGCTTTGAATATTTAAGGTTTCCCCCTTAAATATTACTTGAGCAAGGACTGGGTTAATTTTTCGTACTCCACAGTTGTTTTTTAAAGGTGGCAAATGAAGAAAACAGGGTATATTAAAAATCAAAACCTCTACAACTGGTAGTATATGCTGCCGTTTGAAGTGACCATTATATCTTGACGCCCAGTGTGACCAAACTGTCAGAGCAGTATTTGTTTGTTCACTCCAGTCTCCCCATGCAGCTGGTGAACTGCAATGCACAACAGGGAGATTTCTGACCTGGCATGAGCTTTGACCCACATCTACTGTACTGCTCCATAAGCATACTTACATCTCGAGTGTACCACAAAGATTTAAAACCAGCCTTTAGGCAGCCTCTTTGCATAATGATCTTTTTGAATAATAAAAGTAAACATAAAATCAGCTGGGTTTTGGTATCTTCAATTGCCATCATACTATGGTATTAGAATTGTTCACTATTCACAGTGTTGATTCTTAAGTGTTACCATTTGCTCCAGACTGTTCCTCATTTTCAAAAGCTTCTCCAGCCAGAGACAAATCTACTTTGACCAAACATGTTGGAATTTTTTGAAATCTTTGGTGACTTCTTTTAGGTCAGCTTCTTCTTTTATTGTTGGACAATGATCAGTGCCTTTTAACTGAGTAGTAATAGTAAGGCATCTTTGGTCCTTGATCATTAGACTATGACATGTCAGGGTATAGTGATAATTTATTTTAAAAAGCAGTGCAAGTTGGTATTTGGTGTACCATAGTCCAAGGACATTTGCAAAATTCTGAAGACTTTTGTATAGACAAAAATAAGTAATTTTTCACTAAAGTGAGATGAAGACCAATAGCGACAACTAATATGTGTCCCTCTGAAAAGGCTGGACATCCGGGAATTAAATTATTTATGAGTCCAAATTAACTTTAGCAACTGAATCTGGAAGACTGGACATCATTATAGATAACATGGGAAAAAACTTTGCTCAAATGCAACTCTGTTAAAAGAATTTGTAGGGAGATCTCCAGAATGCATTTTATTTGCCTCAATGTCACAGTTAAGTACTGAAATCTTTATCAAGATCAAGGATATGGCTCACCTGACTGATTCAATGCATTGAAAATATTGCATCGTCTTTAATTTAGAAAAAAAGGCCCAAAACTAAAAACAAAGACAGCAATAATAGATCAACAAAGAAAGATTGTTCATGAGCTTTGATTCTTTCATGAAATAATTGTGGATATTTAACCTCATTCTTCAAGGTTCTTTGTTCACCAAAGAGAGAGCAGAATGAGAATCTGAGCAAAGACATCTCTGCATATAGGATTACAGAACTGCATGACTTCTTTGAAATTGTTATCGCTGAAAACACACTACTACAAAATGAGTTAATTCTGGGCTTAAAGG
The DNA here is from genome assembly GCA_013397865.1 of Struthidea cinerea. NCBI lineage: Eukaryota > Metazoa > Chordata > Aves > Passeriformes > Corcoracidae > Struthidea > Struthidea cinerea. Next base: position 195,107 of record VZTI01005056.1, on the reverse strand, counting down.
TAAGGTAAACATTTTATAGTAGGCTTAGGCAATTGCCCAGTCCAAACACAGAGATGTAAGGTTGCTCCGAATACAGTACGTAAAACCCATGATTACAGTTTAAGGCATCTGGTGGTTCTGGTTGCCAGATTTTTATACCCCTTGCCACTGTGCTTGCAACCTTGGAAAGCAGTTTTGTTTGGACACACGGATCTGCATTTTCATAATTTATCTTATTTGAATATCTTTAAGTGTAAGTGTATCTCCAAGTATCTGATCTCTTTCAAATAATCTCTCATTTATGTGGGGAATTCCAAATCACTGAAGTATTCTCTTGACTCCAGTTTTAAGTTTGTCTTCACATCTGTTTTTCAACTTAAAAATATTAAATATGTAATTTAGGGAATATGGTATCTGTGTTTACTTGACAGCATGAAATATGAACACCAAAAGGGATTTATATTAAGATTTAAAGCCAGTTTCATTATCTGACTCATTTATTCTAATTTAGATAAACATGAAGCATGAAAATTATAATGACCTATTAAGTGGCTTTGGAGCTTCTTGTGGCTTTTTCCCTAAAAATTATACAAAGCATGATTATATAAAACCCTTCTGTTTTTCCTTCATATTCACTAATCCTCGCCCACTTTTGTACATTCTCTGCATGTACACATCATAAAATCTCTTTTCCTGACCTGAACCAAGATATGTATTGATCCCTCTCGGCTTATTTCCCCTCTCTCTTCACCATACAATGGAAAACTGTAGAAAGTAGCACTTTTTACAACTACAACTTCCTCATTTTTTTTTAGTGGCAGGTGCTTACTTTCATCTTTCTTCAAAGAGGAATAAAAGAACGACTTTCATCAAAAATGCCCCACCATCTCCCACCGACCTTAGTGACAGCAGAACATGTTCCCACTGCATACCCCTGGCAAGCAAGGCCCTTGGGTTTCGCTGAGAGGATGGTGGAAGAACTTTAACACAGGCTCCAGTTCCCACAGCCACGGCTGAGCTACACTGACAACACTGAGGATTAGCAGCCATTTTGCAAGACTGCAGTTCTTTGTGGCACATTTCTTTGTAGGGTACTATTCATCAGCTCCTGCCAAGGAGCCTCCTTCCTTTGTAAGCAGCAGCACACTCAGATTTTCTGAAGGAGGAAGAATAGCTTGGGTCAAAAAGAGATTTAAAAGAGGGAAGGACACAGGAATGAATGACTCAGTCCCCATCCATCAGTTGGGAAGCTTGGCAGTTTGGTTTGAACAGCATGTCTATCTTCTTCAATATTTTGCTCAAATTTGGAAGGTGAAACGGATTATTTGCCAGATTTCTCCTTTGCCACTTGGCTAGTTATGGTTTAATCTCTTTTTAATTCAAATAATATTTGGCATATAAGAATTGTGTTAACCATGATTACATTATTGTTATTTTGAACAAAGTAAATGTTAAAACCTAATAGCTGACTATTAGTGATGCATCTTCTTTCAGGAATTCTGCTTTTGAGGGAGTAAGTCAATCAATGAGTTGTATCTTAAAGATAATACAAGGGAGAGGGAATATTTGAAAGAAGGAATAGTTAGTTGATAGCATTTCAGTGATTCTTCCTGGGATTTTTCCATTAAATATTCTATCTTTTGTGTAAGAATTTGGCTGGCATGTATTCTTGAACAAAGTAAATATAAAAATGAAAGCACAGATGGGAAAAAACATGTCTTAAAGTATGCCTAAATTGCAAAAACAGCTGGGAAAATGGAAATACTTTCACAGTTAAGATTTGTTGTAGAGTTACAGTGATGCATTTTTAGAGAGAAAAAATTCTCTAAGGTCATCACTTTGGGGCTGTGTCATGCTTTATTACTTCAAATCATATAAAATCATAAAATTTGATGAAAATACTTCAGCTAAGTTGCCAAAAAAACAAGGACAGGTCACTAATATTGTAGCACATTCCAACAAATTGCTTTTATAGCCAAGACTTTTTTTTAAATAAGCTTTAAACTGGCAAGAAAGAAAAGACAACATGTAGACTATGCACTAAAAGAAGTATGTTTTCTAACCATTGGCAGAGATAGTATTAATCCATTATGAAGGGTTATCAATATTCAGTCAAATGAAAAGCCTTCCTGATTTTATAGTTTGTATCCATATTACAGAATTTTTCAAAGCATCAGCAACTTGTTCATGCATTTTATAGATATTTGACTTACCATTATTTCCCTTTTAAGTTATGAATGATGTCTTGCATTTGTTCTTTGCTGCCAAATGTTTAATTTATACTAATTAAACAGTCATGTTCCTGGCAGCATTTATTCTCTGTGAATACATATATCCCTCCTTTGCCAAATGCTACCCTCTATAAATGGTACACATAGTACTGGATGCTTGTTCTATTTTATAGAATTTTTCAGTTATTGGAGCAGGCTTTCCGAATAAAGTTTGGTGATTTTCTTAAAGTTTATAGTCTGATTCTGTCAACTCTAACATTTATTTTCAGCAAGAGGTAATGTTAATGATGAGTTTCTGTACAGTGCTGTGTCCTGTGGGAACAGGTTGTGTTACAAGGCATATTGCATGCTTAGTCATCCAATGGAGACACAGAGAAAACTGCAGGGCTAATGACACATATGTAGTGATTTCCCTCTAACTTTTGGGTTGGATTTACAAAAGTGGAATAGATCCTGTAGAAAACCTAGCAACAAAAAATACAACATTTACAGTTAAGCACCTTTTAAATATGCATTGAAGCTACAGTTTGGCATACTGTAGAAGCCTGGGCAGTAAGGAGTTAATGTGTTGTTATGCCTCAAACGCTGATGGCTATTCAAGTGGGCAAATAAGAACAGCATGTGGCTGGAAAGAGGGGCTGTCGGAAAGTAGGGCAGCACCTTTCTGGAACCCACTTCCCTGTTCTGGTCCATGGTGACATAAAGGACAGCGGACGTGCAGAAATGGGATCAAGAATCAGGAATGAACTGTCAGCTTAGGGTCAATCCAGTAGAGGTGGATCAAGACCATCGAAAGACCCTCAAAGACCCTCAACCCATTTCCAGAAAGGTCCAGAAGAATGGACTGCATGGGCTCACTTATTTACATGAAGAGTGACAAACCTAATCCCAGGGGAGGACAATTTACCTATAAAATGATCCCCCAACAAAGCCCAGGTGGCACCTGGAGCTTGGACACCCTATTGGCTGGATCAGTGCTGGACCTAGAACTGGTGATCCCCTTTCCTCTCCTATTTCTCTTTATAGGAGCAAATGTATTTTCATGCCAAGTGTGCAGTCTGTTAATAACATTTTGTGAGCATTTTTCTTTTGGACCCTTTTGGCTCTTGCCACTCTATTTCGACCAAAGGCATTGAGGAATTTTGGGTGCTCCCTTCCACAAAGGAGTGAGATGTGACACATATATTAAGATATCAAAAGCTTTGAGTTATTGTTCTAACATCCCTAATTAAAATGTCCTGTGCTTTATTCAAAACTTACCTTTGCAAATTTAAACCACTGGAGTTTAATCAGCCCTTCCAATACCTGTGATCATCATCATGGTACTTTATGCACTAAGATGTTCATTATACACACAGAAGTGAGCAAGATGGAAAAGGTACTTAAGCATCCATAACCAGATTTGCTTAGTTTTAGTAAGAGGAAAAAGTAAGAAAACTGCTGAGTCTCATTAGTTCCTTTGGGAATACTTTTTCAGAGTATAGATGCTTCTATACTTCTATAGATGCTTCCTGCTTCTTATACTCCAGATGTCTTTAGGTATCTTTAACCTAGTAATGCTTGGTCTTAGTTGTCCTGCCCATTTTTCAGAGTGGCAGTGTTCTTTGGATGATGGCCACATCTGATTTCTTCATAAGTCATCTGAAGTAGAATTTAGCCCATAATTTGGAACATTTTTTTTCAAATGCTGCACCAATGTGCAGTTTTCTGATTGTAAAAGGTTATCCTTATATGCCACAAAAGCCTTAAATTTCTCATTCACAGATACATTTTTTATATAAATACAAAAATACAGTTTCTTCAAAACCTGTTTGAACATACTTAATTTTCAATTAAAATACTAAATATTTAAAATGTTTGCTTGTAGTATAATTGAAATCTGTACGTTAGGAGGGTTTTCTTGGGATGAGCCACCTTGGATGCTACTGGACATGGATAACAGTGAAATGTAATGTAGTCTTTAAAAAAGAAGAAAACACTCAATTTCATCACAGCAGTTCACATAGGCAATATGTAGTATTTTACATACGCTACCCATGCTCCTTAATGTGCATGTATGTAACCATATTGCCAGGCGCTCCGTGTGCGCTTGTATTTGTATTTCCACATCCCTGTAATGTATTGGTGTTATGAAGGCAAAATACTGTCAAAATTTCGATTTTGCAGACTGTTTTGTTCTCTTTAAAATAGCTTTTCATACTTATGTTCAGTCTGTCAATGTTGCGGCTGCTTAAAGTCAGGATGGAAATAGAAGAATGACTACCCTTTCCAAGAGTCATTTATCTTGACAGACCTAAGGGAACACATTTTTAAGGGCATTGCATCAATCCCCATCAATCAGACCTTAAGCTATTTTAAATCAGCTTTTAATAAAATAATTTATTTCTTCATGTTTTCTGGAAGTAAGTTATCAATTTTAGGAGCTTGTAACTTTTGGAAAAAATTAGTACACTGCAGAAATAAAAAGGAATCATGTCTCAAAAAGAGACACTTAAAATTGCCTTTTTTTTTCCCTAGAGCAGGAAGTCCCGATGGTCTTTGAGTTGTTTCTCAAGGGAGAGAAAAAAATCTTTTGGGAATGTATATGGGAATGCCTGAGATGTCTCTCCGCTATTAGATTCTTACATGCCCCATCAAACATGTCTGCCAGTCCAGACCTCCAGCTAAGATTTTTCTCTTATCTCATTTTCCTGTCAGCAAACAAAAGGTGAAAGTAACATCATAAATGAATACTATCTGGAAGTGAGCTGTGATTTACTGGAAAATATTCAAGCTAGAATTGTGTAATAAAATACTAAAGGTTTAAATGCTAACTCTTAAAATAGTAAATACAGACTTTAAAGTAAATGATATGCAGATGGTTCTGGTAGGGACACTTGTGCAGTAAATGAAAGCTTACCAACTTACTCTCCTGTCTGATTACATTAGATTTAGAGGAAGCTGTTACACTTTTATCATTTACACTTGCTAGCAGCAGAAAAAAATTCCCCCACTCCTTTACTGGCAAAACTCTATTTAAATAAAAACTAAATTTTCATTAATATAACATGAAACAAAATATATGAAATGTCTTCATTTTCTATGCAAATATTTATGAAGAATGACTTTCAATCTGTGTTCTTGAATGGAAGTACTTTGTACCTAATTCTAAAAGTTATTATGATTGTACTTTCTACTGTATGTTTTGAACTAACTATGAATGTTACAATCCAAGTCATGATGTAGAAAAAGCAAAGGAGCACATATGAAAAGGGGAGAGACTGACAGCTGAAACACTCCCAAAAGCTGTCATAGAGTTGAGCTCCCACCATTCTGGACACTGAGCTTACTTTGTACATCTAATACTACACTACTGCTTTCCTACCTCCACATGTGTTTTGTCATTTGGAGGATGATGTGGGTTCTTTGTACTATATATGATGCACGTACTTTCTATGGTGCTTTTTTAGGGAGTTGTACATTAAATTGCAAATGAAAAATTCTCTTTTCAAAAATTGCTGTTAATGGAAACTAAATAGTCAACTTGACAAACAGCTTAACAGTGTGAATTTCTATATAGGTAAGTAAATAATTTTAAAAAACCAAAATTTAGCAAGAGTATCTTCAAAATTAAAATCAATCATTTGGTGATTACCCATACTCATTAAGAGTTAAGGCTGTTCATTAAGGCCGTAATTTAAGATTCTGAATCACCATTTTTCAGGATCATAGCTAAGTGGTATTTCTCTTAAAAATCAGGGAAGGAATTCATAAAGTTCCCATTAGTCTAAAAATAAAGAATAAATAAATAAATAGTGTGAGTCATGAATGGCATTTTGCCGAAGTTCAGTAGCACTGAAGCCAGGAAGACAAGAAGCCGGTGATGCTTCTGCCATTCACTGAAATGCATATAAATATTTTTCATTTTATGCAACAAGCCACCAATACTCAAAATTAGGATTCCTTACTTATAACCAGTATAGGAAATACTGCTAATCAATATTTACATTTTAAATACTAGGTTATGGCATTGGGCTATAATTTCACAAATGGAATATTCAAACTTTGTGGAGACAAGCCGACATGTTTTCAATCAGATTTTGGATTTGCATGCTGCCATCAGGGAATCAGTACTTTACCACACCAGTGCAAGGATGAGATTCTGCCCTACAAAGATGACATCTGAATAAACACTTGCTATCCCAGATCTCAATAATACTTTCTCATCTCAATAATACTTTCTCATTTGTGTATTTTTTCCATTCCACTGAGTAATAGGCAGCTGAAATAAACTTACTCTCAAATATGCTGGTGACATTTTTCATGAAAAACATTGTCTATGTAGCCTCATAAACTTTACAAAATATTTAGGAAATGTATCTGTCACAGTTAAAGCCATTTATCTTTTTTATCTCAACTTACAATATCAAGTGGTTTTTTATGAACTCTTCTTTCAGCTGGACAGTCTATTTTAGAGAATAGCTCATGATGTGGTGAAGCAAATCAGAGCTCAAGTTTTTGACGAAATATTAAGCAAATTCCACTTTTCAAAACATGTTATTGGGGAAGTGAAAAAGAGCTAGGCATTTACAGTTCATTCTCAGCATTGCTTTCTAGGGAAGCAGTCATCTTGCATTCCATTTCCAGCCAGAAGGAAGAATGATTTGGAGCTCAAGGATCAAACTAGTTAGGAAGCTATGGTACACAATTAGTCCCTTTTGTAAGCTATAAAACTGGGTGTCTCCGGTTTCAAAGCTGTGTTCACAGAGCATCTTTCAGCATGACAAAAATTAGACTTTTTTTGAAGGTTAAGGAAACTGAAAGCATTTTTACTAGTTCTTAAACTTTGCAACATACTGGCATCTAATTATAGTTTATTGAGCTTTTATAAGACCTTTTTCTTGTAGAAGAAGCCTCGATGATGCTACCAAGTGACAACCAGTCATTTCAGCCGAAGGCCTGACAAATTTTGAATGCTTAAGACTTTGGGGAAGCACATGTCAGCTGCTGAATTCAGTCTTGAAGGACTAAATTTCTTTACTGAGAACCCGTTCACTGATTTTGGAGGGGGGAAAAGAAAGTAATTTCTGCTCAAGTACTGTAGCTCTTTTTTTTAAGACATGCAGATCTTTCTCACTACTGTTTCCATTGATAATATGTTAGATGGACTGGGGAGGTGGGGTGTCTGGAGAGCTGCTACATTTACATCACCAGCTTAAAAATTCCTCACTTGCTGGACCAAACCTTTCAGAGAACTTCCCAAAGATTTCCAAAACACTGGCTGAGGGAAGCAGGACCCAAAAACCAAACTGGCCTTAACTGTGACTACAGAAAGCACTAAAGGCTGCCTGAAATAAGAGAAGCTCATGTGGTCACCTCTGCTTAGTTAAAAAAATGAGCATCCTTGTATGTTCTTGTCAAATGCTGCTTATTTATTTCTCTGTACTGTTCCATTAGTGCAGTTAAGGGTCTTTAATGCAAAAGCTTCTGAGGAATTCCATGCTTGAAAGGTAAAACAGAAAGCTTCTGTGTTAAAAGTGGACAAACAGAAATATTTGGAAGCAAGATCAGAACATATAGGCAGCATAATGCAGAAACAAAATGTAGTGTGTTATGCAGAAAAAAATAAATTACATAATCCTTATTAAAAATACTTTTTTTTTTTTGTTTCAATAGCTGTAACTATCCATCTAAAAGCAGGTAGTTTAGTTTTTTGGAACAGAAACAAGATGACAAGTCTTTCCATCCATTGCTTCCAAAATTTCCTCTTTGTCTCTGGTACCCCCTGAGCACTCAGGTAGTGATGGAAAGTCACCTCTTGATCTGAGCTCTAGTCAGTGCTCCTGAAAGCCTGACACCAGGCAGCTGCCATTTGGTGCCCTTCTATGAAGACCAGAAACCAGATCCTCTCAAAACAAATGATGCTACTGGCATTAACCAGAAGAGAAGAGAAGAGAAACTCTCAGAAATAATGGCTGAGAACCAAAGCTATGCATTATAGGATGGGTATTTTATGAGAGGACACTCTTCCCTGTCAAAATCTGGCAAGAAGGGCCACTGAAGAGGGAGACTTTTAAATACGCTTTCCAGAGACTCTCTTGGATGTAAAACTCTGCTGTCAAGAAGACTGAGCACATTAGCAATGGAGAAAATACAATGACATCGATACTGTAGGCACCTAGCCAGAAAAGGAAGTTGTCTGTCTTAGATTTGAGAGGTAGGCCCATGCAATCATAAATTTCAGTAAGGCCAAGTGGAAGGTTCTGAACCTGGGTCAGGGTAATCCCAAGCATAAGCATAGGTTGTGTGGTGAAGGGATTGAGAGCAGCCCTGACAAGAAGGACTTGGGGATGCTGGTGGAGGAGAGGCTGAACATGCCCCGGCAATGCATTCTCACAGGCCAGAAAGCCAAATGTATCCTGGGCTGCATCCAAAGCAGCGTGGCCAGCAGGGCAAGGGAGGGGATTCTGCCCCTGTACTCTGGTCTGGAGAGACCCCACCTGGAGTGCTGCATCCAGCTCTGGGTCCCGCAGCATTAGAAGGGATTTGAATGGGTCCAGAGGAAGCCACAAAGATGATCCCATGGCTGAAGCACCTCTCCTATGAAGACAGGTTGGGAGAGTTGGGATTTTTTAGTCTGACAAAGAGAAGGTTTTGGGACACCTTAGAGCAGATTTCCAGTACCTAAAGGGGGCTTACAAGAAAGCTGAAGAGAGTATTTTTCACATGGACAGTGACAGGGCAAGAGGGAATGGACTTAAACTGAAAGAGAGTAGGTTTAGATTAGACATTAGGAAGAAATTCTTTACAGTGAGGGTGGTGAGGCACTGGCACAGGTTGCTGCCCAGAGAAGTTGTGGACACACCTTCCCTGGAAGTGTTCAACCCCAGGCTGCATGGAGCTCTGAGTAACCTGGTCTAGTGAATTTTTTCCCTGCCTACAGCAGGGGAGTTGAAACTAGATAACCTTATAGGTCCCTTCCAACCAAAACCATTCTATGGTTCTGTGAATGCTCAGGAAAGTATGCACAGAAGGTTAAAAACAAATTTAGCTATAAGGACAAAAGAATCCAGAACTGAGAATTCTGAATGAGAAAGAATATAGAGGAAAGGGACAGCCAGGAAGCTGCATAACTTTAACAGAAGGAAAGAAATAAAGGAAATTAATCTGTGTGAACAGAATTTTAAAAGTGGATGTGTCAGGGATAGGAATTCTTAATGACAATAAGCTGTAAAAGGGGACTGGAAGGCTGATGTTAAAGCCAGCTGAGGGAATGAATTCTCTGGTTTGCTTGAAGTTTAAAAAACATGTGAAGGGAGAAAATTCACTGAGGAAAATGGTGAGTGCAAAGGACTTGACTGGATGAGACTCTTGGGAGATGTTACTCCCACATGGACTAGAGAGGGACAAGAAAAGGAAAATGTAGATTTCCTTATGATGAAAATTATTACTCTTTTTTCTATTCCAGTAGCATCTTCATGTAGTTAGAGGAAGTCTACATGAAATAAGCCTTAAAGCACATGTCTGATTTACTGGTGTACTCCATTATCAACTTCAAATACTTTTTCAATATTTTTTTATTAATACTTACTTAGGGAAACTAAGTATTTTTAGTTTCACTAAGAAGTCAGTGGGAATTTTTCTACTTGTTTGGAGCAGAGCTAGGTTTTTGTACGCTGTCCTCAGAGCCTTTTTTAAATAATAAAGTTTACCATAACAGAGAAGCTGAACTCAAGACATGGCTAAGTTTTTTCTAGATTCAAGTCAAATAAACTTATGTGTCAGGGGAAAAAATTAGGGTATTTTTAACTATATTTAAACTTTCTTCCCTAGCTGGAAAACCGTAGTTGTCAGAATCCTTGCTTGTATGTGCTAAGATTTCAACAGGGTCAGATTGTTTACATTTGTTGCAGTTTATAGTCTTTGTAAGGGCTAGGTTACTAGTCTATGCACTTACTTTCTAGTTATTTGAACTTTGTTTCATCATGTCAGAGTAGTTTTCAGAAAACATTCCCAGTAAGGTTCCAGTAGCAGTTACAATAGGGTTTTTTAATTTACTATTACTTTATAGGCAAACGTTATATCTGACAGAAAATCTGGCATCAGGATGACAGTTTAACGTAAGTGAAAACACTGGGATAGTTAATATGGTCAAAGTTCAGACCTCATGCAAGGAAGCCTAGGGATTTTTTAAGTCAATTCCTTAGAAGCAGAAAAACACAAGATTTTTGTATTTTTTACTTATTCACTTAAGCTGTCTTTTGCCTACTTTATCCATTTTTTAAGTTGTACAAAGAAAATGGAAACTAGTGTTTCATTTGAATAGTTGAATTACCTGGTTTGTAAAAAAAACTGTTCTGGAAAGAAAAGCAAAAATATGGAAGTTTTTTCATTAGGTCTTCACCAGGGAATTTTCTTGAGTAAGACAACCATCTGAATGGACAGGGTATTTGTTAATGCAATTTGAAGTATGGCAAGTGCATTTTCCTTTACTATGTGTATTTCAGTCTTGATCTGCAGCTTTTTGGTGTTTGAATGTTAACACTTTGCACAGCTGAGATTGTCAGTTGACAGCTGATACCCTGGAAAAATGAAGCTATTGCTTCTTGACTGAATGGCATATCCTCCTTAAGGTGCTGGTTTATATTTCATTCTGAAACTGTGGGTTTGAACTAGTATCTTGCAGGTAGTTACACCTTGTGAATGGAAAATGAGGAAAATTGTTGCATAGAACATAATGTAGTTCATGGGAAATGACCTAAAGCAAGTATATAAAGTGTCATAACATGATGTCTACAAGTTCCATCAAGGAAGACAAAACTAAAATTATTTTTAGGTGCCAGGGATCAAAATTAAACCTCTCAGCTTACTCAGGTACCTCAGTGTAAATCTGTACATCAGATCACATGATGAGCAGCAGCCCTGCGGCACACAGATGTCACATCTGTCACATCACGTGTCGGGGAGCTGCTATGGGGGCTATGGCTATTGCCCAGGAAATGTCCTTTCCACTTAGCTGGGTGTCTCTCCATTCCCACACCCTGACAGAATGGAACAAAGAGGCTTTTTCCTTCCAGGATCACGCACATCAGGTGCAGGCCTGAACCAAAAAGCAAGCATAGCGATGAAGCTGATACCGTGAGTGCAGGAGGTGAATGACTCTTAGTGCCTGCAGCGTGAGAATGAGCAGGTCTGCAGAGCTGGTGTTTGCACAGGGCTTAAGACACTGCTCAGTCACTTTTATACTAGAGATTTTCAGAAGATCCTACTCTTTATAAATGGATATAATTATTTTCTCCAAAGATGAGAACTTTTAGATTTTCTCCCCATCAAAAAATTCTTTTAAGTGGAATGATAAAGATCAAACATTTGCTTAGTGTGCTTTCCTGTGGTTTTGACAAACAGTTTATTCAAAAAACATTGCTTCTGAAGCACACAAATTATGGCAGTTGTTTGAGTGATTATGCTGTACCACACTGGAATGCTCTGATACAACGGTTTTGATTTTATACTGAACTACTCTGGTCCTCATCAATGCTTTAGTACAGCTTTTGAAGTGCACATAACTAGTTTCAATCTCTTGATAATTCTATTACTAAAAGATACTATACAGTCTAAAAATTGAATGCCTATTAAAATAATTTCAGTTGCTAATATTGAGAGAGCTGTAATGAATCAAGCAAGGCTTTTTTCCCCCCTTTGGAAAGTTATTATTTAAGTCATTGTAGCTAGCTGTTCAATAATATGGCATGGTAAGCTCTCAGTTGTGTTACCACAACACACTGATTTTAATACCTGAGCAAAATCAATGATAGAAATTTGATATGTTGTTCCCCAGAGGGTAAAGGAGCTCTGTATAGATGGGGTTTTTATTTTAAAACCGTATCATGATGTTTGAGACCTAAATGCAAGTATAAAACTAAAAAGATCATTTTTTCCCTACAGTATTAAAGGGAGTTTGAGCAAAGCTAGAACACTTACGTGCTGCTTGGGTTTAACAAAAAATCTCCAGAGACAGCTGAATTGGAAAAAAAGTTGCTGCCATCTAAGAATTCTGAAGTATTTGCTCTTCTAGAGAGGAAATGCTTCTGTGAATAGTGTAGCTGTGAAGAATACTAGATTTCCATCCATACTTTTATTAACAGAGAGACAAGTCACTAGACAGAGAATTGCATATTCTATCAGCCTTCTCTTTTTAGTTATAAGACCTTTTTATGACCTTAGTAGGCCCCTGGAAGATTGTTAGCTAAACTGATAAAGCTTCATATGGGCAGTATAAAGACAGCAGAAAAGTTCCTGTAGCTTCCTGCTCTCTCTCTTCAGACTAAGCCACGATGTGCTGGAAGTTGGAAAGAGAACAGATAGATATCATTTAATCATACAAATTGTAGGATACGTTTGCTGAGCTTTGTAAGCAACATCTTAATTTTAGGGTTAACCTGTTCCATAAACAGATAAAAACTAACAGGATTTTCAGTAATTACTTGGATCAAAGTAAGAACTTTTTTTAAAAAAGCTTTTAAGGAGTAGTAATGTCTTTTCCTAGGCAGCTTAAAAACTGACACAGTGAGTGTTTGCAGAGCCATCTAGGTGTGGGATTTTTTTATACAAAACATAGATCTGGATTGTGTAACCTGAAGAATTTAACATCTCCTCTGAGCTTTGTTTACTTGGAATAGACATCAGGTTCACCAAAAAGTATTTTTTAGTCTCACTAGAGAATAAGTAAAATTCTTTTTCCCTCTGCCCCATTTCCTAGAAATATGTCTGGTCAAGGAAATGAAATGATCACAGTATTTCCAGTTGTAAAGCACTTTTTAACTTACTGTGTGCATTAGGTTATTTGGTTTAACGCTGTGTAGTGTGCCGTATCTTTAAAGCATTTCCAGGTATTAAATTACTGTGCTATACTTTTTTTCTCCCCAAATGCTTTGCCTTTTTAAATTATCTGAGGTTCCTATTATTTTCCCACCTCTAGTTTTTATTTTGCTAGTCTGAGAAATTCAAATAATAAAATGGCAGATAAAATTCAGTGCTTATTTCTGAAACTTCTTATTCAGTGTCGTAGAAACTCTCCTTTTCTTGAAGGGTCTAGTGATACTTATGGTCCACTGACACATTGTTTTCACTGTTATTACCAGTGAGATAGTTCCTAGGGTGCATTTGGACTACCAAAATATTTTCTGTGTGTGACATCCTTGTTTCAGGTACTAGTATATACATTAATTTTTTTTTAAAGAGCCATCTTCTCCTGTTTTCCCTTATGCGGTCTCTGTACAGGTATCCTCAAGGTTCCTATTAGCATCTTAACTAGTTTCTTAGCATGTTAACTAGATGCTAGAACCATTTATCTCTGAAGTACAACTTCCATCTCCAGTTCCAGGAAGAATTTTTTTTTTTAGCAGTAAGAGTGGTGACACACTGAAACAGGTTGCCTTGAGAAGTTGTGGATGCCCCATCCCTGGAAGTGTTCAAGGTTTGGCTGGATAGGGCTTTGAGCAACTTGATCTAGAACATGGCCATGCCCACAGCAGAGGGGTTGGAACTAGATGATCTTTGAAAATCCCTTCCAAACCAAACCAGTCTGTGATTCTGTGATTCTGTCAGGATGTGGGGATAGGAAGACACCAAAGTCTGATGGAAAAGCCATTAATCAATCCTGATTTGACTCTTGTACTCAAGCTGTTTTTTAACAAGTGAGAAGCACAATGTTTATCTGTATATTCATACAATATTTCCAGTCTAGTCCACAGTTCTACTGTCTGCCTATTGATTCTAGATTCTGAGGCCTACAAACTTCAGTGCTAAAGCAGTATGTCAGGATGAGAGCCATACAGCATGCCAGCTTTTGTAAGTTCTTCAGCAATGCTGATAAATCTGCCTCTTCCAGGGGGATTTCTGTTAAGTTTTCCCTTCCTCTATTTGTCTCTCTCAGGCTGAAAAGGCTGGTTGAACTTACTCTCGGAAGCCAATTAATATAGCCTGAGGCACCTGATGAAACTCTGGGTTTGCAAAGTTCCAAAGATCCAAGAGTGGCACCTCTCTGTTGTAGACACTAATGTAAGATATAAGACTGTCTTCTAAATCAGTTGGCAACATTTTGCACGTCTAGCCCTATAATAATAGTGGGGGAAGATCATCTTGCTTTGCCCCCACCCTGGCTTTCAGCCAAAGCTGTGTAGAAGCCCATGAAATGACAGACGCAGCAGGAGGTTCTTGCATTAAAGTATGTAAAATGGTTAACTAAGCTGATTAGTATTGTAAATCAAAGAATATGGTACATTTTCAAAAGCAAGTACTGTAGAATGTAAAGGACAGTATTAAACAGTCACTAAAGGTACCAGCTGTCATATTCTGAAGGTTAGAAACAGGTATCTGTGTCTTTCTTCTAGGGTAGCTTCCATTCTAAGCAATACATACATGATAGTTAGGAATCAAGCAAGTGGTATTATTTTACTTGGTAAATTAAGGTGAGGTGCAAATTACTGATTTTTTTCACAATTAACAAGAAAAAAGGAGCGGTAACAATAATTGTCTGTAAAAGAAACACCATTCTCAAATTCAGTCTCTCTGACAAAGTATCAAAGATATTCTAATGATTATGCTGGTAAATTCCATGTATTAAGTGGGTATGCAAACAAAAAGGACTGGAAACTGGCAATTCAAGCATCTTCAAGCTAATTTGCTATAGTACACTTGAAGAAAGAAAAGAAAAAGAAAAAAAAAGAAAAAAAGGAAATTAAGCACTTAATGTCAATAATTGATGGAGAAAATCTCCCAGTTTGCTGTTTGGACCAGTCAAAGATGACAAGTTTATGATCGTGTTGATAACAAACAAAGCACAGGAAAATGTATCTTGAATGCTAGCAAGAGACTGGTTCTGTAAAACAAGCCTATTTATCACATTTTTTTACTGACAACATCTTGGAGAAGTTGAATCCTCTATTTCGATTTTGTTTTGTAGATCTATACAAGAAAATCTCATCTTCTTTGTTGATTTTGTACAATTCCATACCTGTATCACCAGTTTGGTATTTGCAGAATGATGCAGAAATGGTCTCTACAGCACAGTTTTTAAACACATGCAAAAGCATAATTTCAAATGCTTTCACTGAAATTTACCTACAGGAGATAGAACAATAAACTGCATAATTATATCACCCAGAGTAGTGTGGAAACTTTAACTGGTAACATACTAATCTGAAAGTAAGAAAGTATTTTCTTTTGAGTCCTGCCAGTATTCTTTTGCTTAGAAAATACATTGTTGATAGACAGAAACAAGCACTTTTCACAATAAGTAAAAATAGATGCATTACTTAAGAAAGGAATGCAGGATTCAGAGTCAGAATCAACTCTTTCGTATTTCAAAATACAGCACTCTTCAATATATTTGTCCTTATCCATTGTGTGCACACGGCTTTGGATGGCAGCATGTCGAAGTATCTTTTCGTATTTGGCAAATGACATTTAGTACAACAATAATTATAACTTTTCAGGGTATCAAGACAAGGAAAAATGAATCTCAGTTAAGAGTATCCAAAGATACTGCATTTCTATCATCAGTGCATCCCCCTCCTAGTCTGCTGGGAAGGTTCAGGATGAAGCTCTGGTCTTGGGTTTAAATGTTGACTCCTGACACAGACTTTTATTTTCTAGTCTTTTGATCTGCTGATAAACTACAAATAAATGACCTGTATTCCAGATGCTGTCATCAATTTGATCATACATTGTTTTCAGCTGTTTGTAACAGGAAAGACTAAGAAAATAGGACCTGTTTCCTTTACACTATTGCTTTGGACAGTCGTATCTCCTGAGTCATAGGATCCAGTCAATATACTAAGAAGCAAATTCAAGTCAGCATTCCGTTATTTGAATGTCTTAAAAATGCAGTTCCTTGAGTAAAAGTGCTGTGATCCAAATGGTAAAGCTGCCATTTTTTCAGATAGAAATAGTTTAATTGTTGACCCTAAGGGATTACCTGTCTTTTAGGAATAGCTGAAAACCTGATGTTTTAAATAAAAAGTTCCAAAGTATAATAGCCAACACATACATCTATATTTAACATTTCCAGTCTTGTATCTCAGCGGCATACCAGCTTGCTATCGTCTCAAGTTAATTGAAAATTTTATTATTGAGATCTTTATTCTCCCTGCTCATACACATTAGAAAAAAATCTTACACTTCGGTATACAAATTGATCCCAAGATAGGAAAAGCCAAAGAGGAAAGTTCATTTAAGGTATATTGCTGCACAGCTGATCTAAGGTTTTGGCTTTTGCTTCGCAGTATCACTTACTGGCTTACTGCTAAAGAGTGGATTAGGTGGAATAGTGGTTTGTTCTAATATGTCATCTGAATGCTTAAACATAATCTGCTTTTCAAAAGACATTCTCCAGTTTTATGTATGGCACATACAATAGTGGCATAATGCACTATTAAAGTTCAGATTGAAAAAAATGTGTTTTTGTGAAGAAGCAATTTGTAGTAACTGTAGAAAAAAGTCTTCTGCTTCCTATGCAGGAGCAGATCAGAAAAGAACCTGGATATATCTAACTCGTTTTCTTCCCATTGTGTTTGTCCATTAAGCAGATGAAGTGCACACTTCCCATGCTGTTCCATTCATACAGCCCACTGTTCATTCAGAAACAGAACATTTCCTTTAGTTGATGGATTAAAGGCAGGAGAGGGGGAGGTGTGTAAAAATGTTTGGGGATGTGCAATATTTCAGGAACAATGTTTAAAGGTTAATTCACACTTGAAGTTTGTAATGTGTATTTTACACAACTTTAAAACAAAACAGGTTCTGCCTCTTGAAAGAACAAAAATAAATTTTAAAGATCAAGACCTAATGAAGTTTTTTGGGCAATTGCTGAGAAGCTAAATGTCAGGTTATTTTCAAAAGCAATCTTGTATTACATTTTCAATACACTAAAAAATTAAGCAAATAAAATTTTTTCACCCCACATTGACTGACCTTGCATTACATTTTGGGAGGTTGAAATATGAACCTAAGTATGTGTATTAGTGACCTTATAAAAACAACAAGTAAACTCTGTAAGCAGCTTTAAAGGTTATTGTTTGCTTTTTATCTTCACTTGCAGACCAGGTGTCTCTAGCAAAGTAAATCTGAGGAAAAGCTACTTTTTGTTGGAGGCTCTTTGTGAACAAAACAGATGACATAGAGAGCAGGTGTTAAAATAGTGAAAAAGGCAAACAGCAGATACTTTACAGGATGTTTAGCTGTGGAAGAGCTAGGGAAAAAAAAAGCAGGCTGTTCTAAAGCATCTTATTTAGAAGTCTTTGCTCAAATACAAGAAACACTTCTCTGTCTTGTAAATCAGAATCTGTCTTTTGATCCCCCAAAGAATGGGTTAGAGATACTTATCCTATTCCTCTTGGCACTGATTTCCCAGGGACTGACAGGAAAAAGCATAGTTTTTACTTAATAAGGATGCTGGCATTTGTTTACCTGATGTCACTTATGATACTGTGTTTGTCTACTTAAGTGGCATTTAGGACTGAAGTGTTGTGTGATTTTACTATTTATGTTAGGAAATTGCTTAGCAGCTGGGTAGATTAGACTGTTCTACTTTGTGTGGTTTTCATCCTACATTGCACATCTGTTAATTTTGGTCTTAACATTACAATGGTGAGCATTGTAAATTAATAAGTAGAAAGGTAAGTAAGTGAAGGAAAGTAAGGTTGCCTGTTTTAAAAAACAAAAACTACTCAACTGACATTATTTGTGTCTCTAAGTTAAGCATCCTAAACATATAAAGAGAGATTTAGAGTTCCACACTGGAGCCTTCAAGTGTATGCATTTTGGATTTAAGCTTCAAGGCTCATTTTCAGGTTGATGAAAACCCTGCACTGTTTGTTTTGGAATGTGACTTTTAACACTCACAAATTCGCCAGCAGGTTTCATTGGTTGTATCACAGGAGTTCTGTAACTTTATAACTGATGAGAGTAGTGAACCCTAATGCAAAATTATTTTATAACTATGTATGAAATGACTATTCATTGTAAAAAACTGAATTCTCTCCATTCACAACACAGATTTCTTTCACTATGAAGAAACCATTATGGCATCACTGGAACACTTATTTGGAAATACAATGCCAAGTCCTCAAAACATTTATCGCTTAGGAAATAGGCATCTTGGTACAAAACATAAATGTTTATAAAGATACTCTGCAGTTAAATTGTATTATCACAATTTTTTTCTGCTCTTTCAGGTACAAATGTTGCCACTTTGGCAATAAACATGTCATTTTCCCTTAGTTCCAATGGAATTGCAATAAAGGAAGTTCTGTGATATCTGCAACTCCTTTTCCAGACTATTTTTCCCTTGAATATTGTACATTTCACTGGAAATGTTACAAGATGCAAAGGATAGCCGCTAAAGATTTTTCTTGAAATTCTATCGCTTCACAAGGCTAATTTCACTGCAAGTCTGACTTGCAGTCTTTGCTGGAACTACAGTTCTTTTTAATGGGGTTTAATAGGTTAATTTCTGCATCCAAGTTTTGAAATCACATTTCAGATAATATTTTTCAGGCATGCCTCAGATAAAGGTACATTCTATGTTCTTTAAATAGAGCTAAAACAGCCCTTGCCAGTTAGTTATAAATTAGTAGATGGTTCTCACATGTCAGAAACTTCAGACATGCCCACGGTCCAGCTGTGTATGTAATTTGTCCAAGCAACTCAAATGTAATGACAAACTTTAAAGCACAATCTCTGCAGAACTGTGCAGTTCGCTCTTCCTTTCTAGTTAAAATTATGTTCCCAGACTTCAAAACAACTTTTGATTGAAAGGTAATTCAGGAATTTAGCTTAGACAATGCTCTCTGTGAATTTAGGCACAGTTCAAGGAAAAAAGAAGTCACACTGAAACAGATAACAGGATGTTAAGTTTCTGGGATAGAAATTATATTACCCTACCTTCATTAGCCACTGAGTGTTGTTTTCCATGATGTTCTCAAGTAGCTGCAGTCTTTGAACTGAATCATCATAGTCCAGAGGTGCATCCCTTTGCACCGCGTTGGACACGTACGGAGTCGAGGAGCGGCAGTTGTCCGCCTCAGGCAGAAGGAAGGTGTAGCTGCACGACCCGTGCTGAACCTGGTACTGCTTCTTGCCTATCGTCTCCATGCTCTTACTGAAGGAGTTGTATCCTGAAGCTAAGAATATGCCGCAGCCCAAAAAGAAGCAGGCGGCCAGCTGCATTTTAATCCCTGCGGTAACTCGGCGGACCTAGAGAGGCTGGGTGCGCCGGCCAGAGCCTGGCCCTAGCTAACCTGCGGCGCAGCCGAGCGCTGCGCTGCCATGTGCCGTCAGGCGAGGGCTGGGCTTGCCCGCCTGCCCCCGGCGGGCCCGGAGGTGCGGCCGCTCCCGCGCCGTGCCCGCAGCTGTCAGGCGCGGGAAGCAGCTGCGGCCGGCCCCGCCTGGCCCGCCGCCTTCCCCCGCCGCGCCCCGCCGCCGAGCCCCCCGAGTCAATCGCTCCCCTGCCCTTATAGCAGGAGCTGGTAGGAGCAGGCACACATGTGGAGCGGAGCCGCTCCTCCCTCCCGGGCTCGCCAGTGCCGGGGGGTACCGCACGGTGGCTAGCGGGAGCGGGGCGGCGAGAGGAAACCCCAGGGAGGAGCCGGCAGCGGCAGGACCCCTGCGAATTCCTGCAGCACGGCTCTCATTAAGAGTTTCCTAGACAGAGCAATCAGTTCCGATAGCCTCCAACTACGCTAGTAAATTATTTGCGATGGTAATCATTTTTTGCTCTTTCCCCTCGGACCCCCCTCCCCAGAATTCTATGGGCTTGTTTGTTCTTAATTTATTTTCTTTAAAATGTGCTGAACCAAGATGTAATTTAGTTGGTGTGTAATACATTGTGGAATTACAGAGAAAGACACTGTCCCACGCATACAAAAGCAGGCTTGGATACGTCCTTGCAAAGAGAACAAGAGGAGCAGTAATTAGGGGTTTTCAGTTGAACACAGACTTTGTATTTTACTGAATCTCTGAGATGAATACTCATTTTTAGGCATGTCTTTCAAGAGTTATGCGTTTACAAGCTTTTTATTTATTATTTTAAAGGCTTTTTTTGTCTGTATGACATGGCTAACTTTGGAAGTGCAAATGTTAATAAAAGAGCTAGAAATCACAAGTCAGCTGGGACTGGAAGAGGAAAAACCATCCAGAGGCAGTGGCAGTAAGGCATGGCTCAGGAAGTGGCATGGCTGAATAGGAATTACCCTGTTAGCTTTCCCTAGCCCAGTTCCGTGCCCTTGGGAGTGGGAAATACCCATAAAGGGGCAGGGAAATTCTAATAAAATATTTGAAATTTATATGTAAGAGTAAAAAGGAGCTTCCCCTACTTCCCAACTCCCATGGTCTCTGCTATGATCGGTCATCTTGAAAAAGTAGAAAATTACTAGCCAACTAACCAGACCCTGGGAAAGAGTCCATTCCACTGAAATTTTGGAAAAGTTTACTTCTCTGTAGGAAGAAATTGTCTTCTTGAAACCAGCATGAAAGGATATTGACTCCTGAAGATATACTGCCTGAGATTTTGGCTAGGTCTGGATCTGGAAACTATAGATTTTTCTTAATTAAAATAAACAAAGGGAATGCCGTGCTAGTCAAACTAACATGAATTACTGACCAAAGTTTCTCATATTCAAGGAAAATCCCAGCATGTCTCAGGATCTCTTAGGACAGACTCTTACACAACTTGCTTTATCTCATATAGTGTATTAATGTGGCTTTTTTATATCATGGAAGTTGTGTTCAGGGGCTGTCAAAAATAATTGTAGCAGTTAAAATTCATGTTTTAGATTGTTGGAAGCTGCTGATCTTCATTTACATAGTTACCTTTGGAAAGGAAAATCTCCAGAATTTAATTTTGGAGAATTCCAGAAAGATTCTGATTATATTTGGACTGTGATGAGTGGAACAAATTTGTCAGATTTTTTTCCTGCGGAGTATTCATATGCCATTGTTCATCCTTCTAACCAGAGGAAACAGAGGAATATGTTTGGAACGGTCAAGATTATTTGCAACAAAATATATGTATGTGGAGGGTTTGGTATATGAAGAATGCATTCTCCATCCCGTAGGAGAGCAGATTAATGTGACAGCTACTTGCATTGATAACAAAGTTTCAAACTTGTGGTATACTGATTTCTAATTTTCAATGAACTGAAGTCTTTGAAAGAATGTTTAATTCCATGTGAATAACAGTCTTTTGCAAGATACTTGACCAACCTACTATTATCCAATGAAGACAGAATATAGCATTCGATTAATGCAGTAGACTGTGTGAAGCATTTCTAGGTATCTAACCAGACATTCCAATTCAGTATTTCCTGTTATTTGGGTACTTTAATTAATTTGTGAAGTTAAATAGGAATTTCCCATTACGATTTGTCCTTAAATTGGTCCGTTCCCTGTTTTCCTTGCACACCTAGCCCAAAAAAATACAGGGCCATATTTTACTAGTCATCTTCCTTTCACCACCATGGGCTTACTCAACGAATAGTGCTGAAAATTAGATTGCTCCAGCCCTGAAAATATCTGTCTCTTAATGAGGAAGAACGAAGAACTGGAGGATAATCTTTATTTTTCTGATTATATTGTCATGGATTTTTTTTTTAATTCTTTAGTTAGATATGAAATGAAAATATGAGACTGAGCAGTGTAGTCTTTTAGATGTTTTCTTTTTAACTATTAGAGTTCTATTCAAGGGACTGAACACACATAAAAGACAAGATTTAAGGGAGAATCTGCTGAGAATTCATGAGACAGGATCTCCATGAGAGGCTTGATTAAATCAGTAGTTTTTGAATGGCTATAAAGTTTGCCATCTGTATGCCACCCTAGTGAATCAGATCACCATTGTAATCTGGCAGCTCAGTTTTGCTAGGTTTCTGAGGAGAGAAGTGTCTCTAAAGGTTTGAACTGGAGTCTGTTTTCCTTTATGAAAGGCCAAAGCATGACCCTGGGAGGTCCTTGTGCTGTAATGAGGCCAGGAGGAAAACTGAATTTGGAGACTGCCTGGGAAGCCTTGCTGTATCCTGGGCCTCCACTAGGGAGAACTGTGGTTGTAGGAATACTGGAAAGAGAAACAAGTTCACCTTTTACTGTGTTTTAAGCTGGGTTTAATTTTTGTGTCTTGGTTTTTTTTGTTGTTGTTGTTGTGAATGAATGAATGAATGTATGAATGAGTAGATGGCAAGTTGCTGCGGCAGCTGTCTGCAGTTCGGGGAAAAGGTACGGAAAGCACAGGTATCATTCTGAGAAGTGACAACAAACCCTTAATGGAAGACTCTTACCAGCACAGCAGGCACCCCCAGTTAGCTACTACTCGCTGTGCTTCTCATCTAGCTCTTGGACTAACACCCTGAGGTTCACCATGGTAACGTTTTCCCCAACATTTCATTGATAATCCCAGGCTGAAGGGGCAGTAACAGGAATACAACCCCCCCCACACACATAACCGAGAGAGGGTTTTGCTGTTTCCCCATCTGGGTCCAATGGACTCATATTGCTTTAATGAGGTGCTCTTTCCCACTGTTCAGGAAAGTGAGTGAGTGTTCACCTTGCCAACAAAATAAATATACATCCCTTTAACCCTTCACTACAGCATAGTGCCGTATTTGGTGCATCTTTTGGAGCAGTTGGTTGTGATCCTTCACCCTTTCTATCCCTTTGGGAGCAGCTTTCCCAGCTGTGGAGGAGGAAGTGGTCTTCTCTGGCTCTCCAGGGAGTCAAAGCCAGTCAGAGTTCAGGGGGAAAGAAAGTAGTAACAGCTAAATTTAGAAAACGGGTGTGAAAAGTAAGGCAAGTTAAATCCATTTTTGTCCTTGAAATCTGAGGAAGAGGAAGGAAGATGCCTGAATACAGCCTTTTTGCTGAGCCTTGGAGGCATTTTAACAAGTCTGCTTGAAGGGGAGGGCTTATTCTGAAAACTGAATGACTGAGAAGATCTGTCCCCTGTCAGTTATGAGAAGGACCATTTCTTTGTTAGACATGTTGAAGTAGGGAGGAATTTAAATAATGTGGCATGGAGTCTTATAAATGTCAGAAACTGAGTAAAAAGTTACAATTCAGACTAGTCACATCCTCTCAGTATTTCTTTCATGTTCATTGTTGTCTTCATCTTTCATTTCTGCTGTCAATATGGAGTGTTGTATTTACATTTGTGATACATTTTTCCTGTAAACTAAAATATAGCTTTTAGCCTGTGAGTTCCTGCTTGCTTTAGAGCTGAGTGTACACAGTATATGCCATAAAATAGCAAATAGTGGATTGGCATATTTCAAGTACAAATTAGATCTTTCCCTTTTTAGAAAGAAGATACCCATTCTACAGAACTCACCTTATAAGCAGAGCTGAAATGTATATTTTGTCAAAACTAAACATTTAGAACATTTTGCCAGATGTGTGCAGGCAATTTCCTTTCCTGGGAAACAGTAAATTCCCTTACTGAGCCAATCCTGGGTTTCTTCCATACAGCATACGACTAGGCTGCTTTGAGAGAGATGCCTGAATTCTACTAACATTATCTTCCCAATTATCATTTTACTTACAGCTGCACAGCTTCTGTTTGACAGGCAGATACAGAGCTCTTGTGAGATCTCTGATAGAAAAGGAAGCATATAAACTTCTTAAGTAATATAAGAAAATGTTGACTTGGGTTTAGCCTGCTATCTGCAAACTTTGCCACCTAAAACTTTCAAGATGTTGATTTCGTAGTTGATTTAAGTTTTCATTTCAGCAGTTTTCTCATTTCAGGAAGGGAAAACTACATAATAAAATATGCGCAAACTAAAGTCAAAACCATGTAAACAAGTGGGTTTGGTGCTGCATTCTTACAGGGATATTTGATCTACATATATAAATGAAAATGCTGCAATGTGAGAACATGTAACTTCAAAATCAAATCTGAGATGAAAAATCATCTGAAACGTGGAATAAATTAATAAAGTATTTTATATACTCCTGGTATTTACATTCCTCACATTTTGTCATTCAGTGCTAAGTCCCCACCTTTCATTCCTGGTACTTCAGTATTAGTTTATGATAGTTCCATTTGCTGTCTTCAAAATATTTTCTTTCACTGTGAGTAGTTTAGCATTTTTCTCAGGAACAAATGTCAACAAGGACAAGACTCATGAACTTGTAACTTAAAAAACCGGGGACAGGATCCAGGACCCTACTGGATTTTTAGTCTGCTGAAAATCTTGCCTGTTTTTAGATCTTACACTCTTTTTGAAAGAGAGGAGTGACAGGTTATTATGTTTTCCCATAAGCCACACAATTTCTTTTCATCAAGACCCATAGTTCAGATTTTTAGCACTTTCAAATTAATGATAGTATCTTACCAGTCATTCCTACTTTCCCCACCATTTGCTCATTATCTTTTTTATTTAGCCTGAGCTTCTGCACCAGTCTCCCAAGACTTCTTTAACAAAGTCTCAGGATTCCACTCACTTTCTCAGCTGCAGCTTGTTTCTAATCACTCAGAACATCTGGTGTAACATCTTGTGAATTCATAATCATCTTTATGTTCCATCTCTGACGTTCCATCACGTCTCCTTTGAGTGCCCTTCCTTACAAGGGAGGGCATTTGCCCAATAGTTCTCATATTGTACTTCTGCTGAAGGGACAAGAGGTCAATAATCTGATCCACTGAAAATTTCAGTTACCACTCTGTCTTGGTGACTCAGTCTGTTTGTTCTCTTGCCTTGTAACATCCAATCCATCATTTCAGTACACAGTATTTTTCCTAGATGTCACAGCACTAGTGGAAGCATAATGCAGCCAAAACCATTGTGTATTCCCTTGGAAATGCTTGCATGCTCCCTTTTTCTCCTTAACAATTGATACTGCCACCATCCTTCAACACATTTAAATCTATCATCTGCAAGTTATGTTTCCTGTGTTTCTCTGATGTTTTATTCTCTCCCTTTTTTGATGCTATGCTTTCATTAATGTGTCTTAAATTCCTATCTTGGTCCTTATCATCAACTTACTGAATTTTGTAACATAATCTGAATGGCTCCTCCACAATATTTGAAACGTGACTTGCTTATGAAGCTTGTTATATTAGTTCTGCCTCAGTAAATTACATTCAACTTTGCTATCATAAGGATAGACAACCATCAGATCTTCACACAAGTAGATTATGTACTTATTTGCTTCAAATTTGGAAGGTCTAAATTCAGCACCTCTCCTACCAATATGTCAACTTCATTGCTTTCTTTGTAGCCACTGGCTGGATTGGCTTTCCTGGACTGTCTTGGGTCAAACTTGCGACATCTTTTCTCAGATAATTGGATATTTAATGTGATCATATTTGCAAATTATAGACTTATTTTGGTGTCCCACTTTTTTTAATATAACATTTTCTTAAGTTTTTTTCATTGAGATTGTATTAACATCAAAAGTCATCATATATTTTATATATACATAATTATATTTGTATATATGTGTGTGCTTAGTATGTTGCTGATACTACTGTACCTAAAATGTAATTGGTCATCTTAACTTAGATTGGGACTTTATGATACCACATCTTGAGTAATAACAATAACATGAATTAATGTTTTTTTTTAAATTCCTGTCATTATCACTTCCACATTCCAAAACTTTGTTAAATTCAATATGCTTCTTATTTCTGCTGTTTCATTACTTTTATAGTGATTTCCTTTTTCAGTCCAAATTTTCTAGTGATATCTAAAGTAGAATTCACTAGTATCTATTGAACACTAATCTATACAAATAAGTAGGCACATATCTAAGAAGACTCTCACTGTGCATTAATGAAGTTCTTGTTTGTAGGACAGATGGTAGTGTCTTTCCCTGTGAGCATTTTCTAATAATGAATGTTATTTTAATCTTTGAAAGATGAGTCATCCACATACAGAAGTAGGAAGTGAGTCCCAGGATTATGAAGAATAGTTGCTACATGTCCTTCGTCCTTAACATTTTTATATAGTTTGTCTATAGTGCCCAAAGGCTGTGCTTATTCTCTTCAGAGTTATGTGATGACAGCAACCTTTAGCTGGTAACAAGTGTAATTACATCTTAAACTCAAATAGCACGAGTTCAAAACTAACATGGAAATTACAGCTAATGTTAAGCATCTTACAACTTCCCTGCTGAATATCTGACAGTGTTAAATGCTGTGCACTATGTCCCATACTGGGCAAAGCGTAATATAGCACTTGTTTAAACAGGTTATCATTGGTTTGAAACTGAATAAAATAACTTGTGTACTAATGTGTAGCAACTAGCTCAAGTAAAGCCTTTAAAACCTGTTTTTAAAAATTGTTCCCATAGCACTTGTGTATTTACTCTTAACTGTTGAATTTTAAGTGAAAAAACTTAACAGATGTTCTTACTCTGTATGCTTATATACTGTTTCTGTGCTTTGAAAAATGTCTTTTTAATTAGTTTTGTGCATTTGGACAATTTAAACCTAAAATCTTTATGTAAGGTTTTGACTTTTGTTGTATTATGTGAATGCTGTATTATGTTGATGTGAAAAGGCAGCAGACTCTGAAAGAATCCAGAAGGCTTTTGGAAAATGAGAAATCTGCCTTACTGACATCCTAAAGAAAAATGCATGTGCCGTTTGTTTAAAGGAATGTATTTTTAAAACGTCTAAGCAGCTGACAGTAAGATAGCCTTACAAATCACCCCAGTCCCTGTGATTTAAATCCTTCCTCTTGTAAGCAGTCATGCAGGTTAGTGGAAGGTTCTCTCATCTGGTAATAGCACACTTATTTGATAATAACAGCATGTCATACTTCCGAAGAGCATGTTCAAGTTAAGAATCTGAATTCAAAGATAAACTGATGTCAAAGAGGGAACGAAAAGGAAGTGAAAAACTGTGTAAGAGGAATAAACAATGCTTTCAGAGAGGGAGAGGACATTTACGGCAACAGTAAGGTACCTAGTTCCTGACATCTGTTTCCCTCAAGAAAAAAATACAGTACATGCACTAACCTTTTTATGGAGAGTGCAAGAAAAATATTTGCAGCATGTTTTCATACATTCATATTTGTTGAACTGTATTATGGATGTGTAATTTGAAGAGGACAGAGCAACTGCAAACTATTTTTGCACTCCATAAAGATAAATATTTTCTTTTTTTCAGTACCAATAAACATAGTTCAGTAATAGTTCTCAAAAACATTGCCCACCCGCTTGCTGATTCTGCCACAAAAACTGGGCATTATTTTTATTGTTGGTCCTACTGCAGTACAAGCAAAGGAAGGAATTAAAGTGGGTTATTTTCCCTGGTTAGTGAGGCATCAGAACCCATGATGGGACAGGACAAAGTTTAGCTGCATACAGATACCAAGATTAGGGCTTCTTTGAGTTTGGACTCCTTGCCACCATACAACTTATTGCTCTGTAAATATTAACATAAAGTACCTCACCGGCTGAGCAACATTCTGTGATTTATCTCTCCAAATGAATCCTTTGCTGGAAAGATAATCCTCCATCTCCAGTGGAATATGTAGACATGATCAAATCTCTTATGAGTATCCTGTCATTAAACTGGGATATTTTCTTCCCAACACAAACCAACTAGAAAGTCCTTTTACTGGACTTTTATCTAAATCTGAATTATTACTTGAGTAATTTCCCTACACAGGAAATTCAAATCTTTAAAAATCTTTATTCTGTCTCACTAGAAATATATATACAGGAAATCTGGGGACAACATTGGTGATGTCTGTATTGTTTGAATGTGAATCCACGTTCAGGCTAGCCACAGCAAAAATTACTTTTATTTACAAATAAAATAGTTCAATCTTAGCTTATTCGCTTGAGTTTAAACTTGATTATAGAACACCTTTCTTGTAGTTGTATGTTCTTACTTGATTTTTATGTCAATATTTACAGTCAAATCTGTGATCAAATTCTATTATAAATAATTAATAAAGCTTCACCTTTGGTTTTAAATGAAACATTCTGATTTGTTACTGTTTGAGCAACATGGCCTGAGCCTTAATAGAAATGTCCAGTGAATAGCATTTTTCTTGAACATAAGTAACTTTATTTGTAGTTCATCAAATTAGTTATCAGCTGATGTTCTTCTACTAATTTCTGCCTTCCTTTGCCTGTTCACCCACTTGAGTATCATTTTTAGGAAGCAAAATCCATACATTAAAATATTTGCTAGATGATGTCATGAAATTACATATCTCCTAACTCGGCCAGCTTAGAATATTTTCTTTTTGCATTGAGGAAGATTGTATCCTTGTGTAGGGTGTTAAGGTGCCCTTCTTTGATTAAATGCAAAAATCAGGTCAACCAAGATTTCCTTGTGGAGTCAGTGAAATTCTCTCTCTGTTGGTCAGAAGGAGACTCTTGGGTAACAAGTTCAGATGTCAGCACCAGAAGTTAGGTGAAATGAATGTCATGAATCTTATGAAAATAAGTGATGGTTATTCAAGATTTCAAATGTGTTTCATTATCTCATCTTAAAGTGCTGTTGTTAATATATTATCAGTATTTTTCCTTTTATTACAGTTTTCAGACTATTGTATCCAAACTCTGTTATTTTGCCTCTCTTCTCTTTTGGTAATGGATTCACTTGGACTGTGAATTGATTAAAAAAAAAAACAAGCCAGTAAGAAATTGGGTCTAAATAGATTATTCACCCTGGAAAGATAATTCTTTTACACTGTAGCCACATTTTGCAAGGTTAAGAGCACTATACCTTTGGTAAATGTCAGTTGAAATGTTTAAGCAGGGATTGTTCTGGAACCCCATGGTGAGGAAAGATGGACTAGCAATGGACCGAATTTTTGGCCAGCTGTGAAGTATTCCAGGCAGGACTACAGCAGGCAGGGAAACTGTAGGGATTCATGGCCTAAACTTCGTTTTAATTTCATACAGAGTATAAGGATGTATCTTCTGAAGCTAAGATCTATGAGACTGTAGAAAAGCCTCTCATGAGAAGCAGTGGAATCCCTGTTGTATGAGTAATACAGATGGCAAAACACTGAAAAATGGAAAATCCTGCACTGGCAGCAGTATGAATTAAGTGATTTAATAAGCTTTTTCATCTCTTAATTTCTCTCATCGAACCTTATCACTCTGATGAAAGAAAGAAAAATGTTTATGTTGGACCTCCATGTGAAAAGTGCTTACAGGAAAAAATATCCCTCTTCAGATGATAAAAATATAATTAATATATTTGAAATAATTCTTGCATTTTCTCACAGACATGAAATTAAACCTATCAGGTACAAGCTAATATTAATGCCTGCAAACTGTTAAGCACAATTATCCCAATATAATGTAGCAGTGAGTTTATATATTGGAAATTATTATGGTTTCAGATTTCTTTGCAAAATTGGGACAACTTCACTTTATATTATTAATTCCATCAATTACATGCAAAAGAATACAGCTATTCCAATTGCTAAAAGCTTCAGAGTGAGACTGTGCTTCATAGACTGTTATTGCCCACATGAAAACCTTCTTGGCTGACTGAGAAGTTTGCAACCAGATAAATTATTCTCAATTATCAATGGCTTAATTGCTACTTCTGTTTTCAGATTTTTTTTTTTTTAAAGAAAACTTATTTAGACATATAAATGCACTTCATGGATATCATTAACTTAACAAGCCACAAATTTCTCTACTTTTAAAACCTCTATTTTGGAACATTTCTTTCATGTGGAAGTGGGCTCCTTTGTATTAATTTGTTTTTTACCTTGCTGCTTCTGCAATGGGGGCAGAAAATCTGCACTCACTTACCTCTGACCTAACTCTGCTGGCCCACAGTTTTAGACTACAGTACACCCAATAAAGAAAAATAACACTTGCTTTTAAGATAGCTATTTCAATAAACTGATAGCCTGAGGACTAAGAAAAAAAGTGATGCTTTAAAGGCGAACTGGGGGTTTCTCATTTAGAAGACTTTTCTAGTATCACTCAGAACCTTTTTGTGATATGTCTGTCATGGAAAATGATCAGAAGCTGCTGAAGTAAACAAAATGTGGGTCTGTTCTGCATTATTGTAACTTGCAGACACCCTGTGCCTGCTTACAGAGGATGGCCTGAGGCTTTTAAAACTGCTAATGACATGAACAGTAGCCAAGAACTGTCTTTATTTGAAATACAAGTGTATTTTTAAAATAAACCAGAATGTGTGAATCCTCAAGCAGTCGCCATTTGCATTAGCTTTACACGGTGAGAATTTCTGTTAAAGATATAGATTTCTCACCAAACATTCTGTAGACTACTTAAACAATTGGAAGCGTTTTCAAGAGGTGTTACCGCTACTTAAAATATTGGCTTTCATGACTGGTGTAAATCAGGCTTTACAATAAGCGACACTTGGTTCCCTTTCATTGATTTCTCAGTGTTCATAAATTCATTAAATGTTCATTCATCAAATTCTATCTCCTTTCTGGCTCTTCCATGTCAGAAGGAGGCACCTGTTTCCAAAAAAATGAATTGGCAGATAGCTTAGTAAGTATTGCACCATATCACAGCTAGTGGAATGAAGTAATGTTAATGAAGAGAAGACAAACAGAAATTAAAGTATTCATGATTAGAAATAAGGGAGAGAGGATTTTTTATCTTGTCCTTTTCTTTTTCTTCTTTTTTTTTAAACTAATATTCTTCTATAAAAGTAGAGCTGTGAATCTTAAATACTAATTGTTGAAATACAGGACAGTTTGGGACTGTGTAACAGCTCTGCACATGGCCATCAAATACACTGTAGTTGGTAGTGCATCTGCTGTACATGAAGGTTGTATCCATGTATGTGCTGTGACATTTGTCCAGGTTACTAGGCATCTGAAAATCAGCCTGATTTCAATGAGAATATGTGGAAAGCCATGCTCCATATGCTTTTCACATGAGACATAAGATTTGACTGTGTAATACTGGACATCCCCCATTCTGTGGGACATCTGCCAAGCTCAGCAGAAATAAAAGTTACAGGCAGGAGAACAAAACCAGAGGAATAAGTGATTTCTAAATCTTTATTCTGTTTTTAATTTTTATATTCTGCTCTGGTCTCAGCTGTTATAGTCAACTTTTAACAATGTCTCTAGCTGGAATAGCCATGTATTCTGTACTTTAAAATGCTTTGTTGTTGAAACTTCAAAATGTTTAATGTTCATAAATGAATGACAGATTTTCAGAGGTTCTCAGTGTAGGTCTAGAGACTTCCAAAAATCTTAGTATGTCTCCCTTTGCATCTTTAGGTAAGAATGTGTCTCTGATCTATGAGCTTGAAAAAGCCTAGGAGCCTTTTAATATGTTATGTGCATGAGTAGTTTAGATTGTATTTGAAATGTAAACTGCAGCTTTTACAAATTCTCTCAAGAGTTTTGGGGTAAAAGAAAAATCTTACCTTGTTTTTGGGTGTTGCCAGTGATTATGTTACTCTGTCCTTTTGGTCTGTTATGTCCTAGATTGTGAACTAATTAGATTAAGAAAGAAATGATAGATTAAATTTAGGGGAAAAAATTCTATTCCTCATGGTTACAGAAGCGTGAAGATGTTCCTCCACAAAATGGCAATAGAAAGCGGCAAATAAATAAAAACCATATTTTTTAGCATGATTTTTAAAGCCAGAATCCTGGTTTCTGTATAGTTCAGTTAGCAGTTCCAGAAATGTAAGTTCTAAAGTCCCGTTGTAAGGCCTTCCTTTCACACTTCCAGAATGTAAAAGTAAATATTGGTAACATCTACATATTTGGCATTGCTTTCTAGATATTGTTTTCTTGTATCTATTTATGTATCTAATACTGTTCAACTCCTTGTTATTGGCATTGGTATGTGTTTGTTATACCTAATGAGAAGCAAGTTCTCTCAACACCTTAGATGCTGTAGAAAACTTCAAATTAAACTGGAATTGGGTGTCCTGTCTACCATACAATCCACTTGCTCCAGCCCGGAATTTGCTCTGCACATAAACATAGAATGCATTTCATAAACCAAAAATGCAGGGGTTTTTTGTTTGCTTTTGGGTTGTTTTCTGAGTTTCTTGAAAGGATATAATTCTTAAATGAAAAGAAACACTAGGATGTGTTTAAAAGGGAAATATTGTGATAACAAAGCCACTTACTGTGGCTGCAGGTAGAACTTTTATAATGTTCAGGTTAATGCATGTGGAGGATTTTTTAAGAACTTCAGCTCCCAGTCTAAGGGAAAGAACCTGAGAATATTTACCTTCATTTATCAAGCTTTCAGTATTAGTAATTAACTATATTACAAGAGATGGCATAAATCACCTACTTGGCATTGTCTCATTTTATACCCTAAGTTTAAAAAGGTCCTACTAGGCTATCACTTTCTGCAAGTTATATGCTGCTTCTCTAATATTCTAGTACTCCACTGCTGTTGCTTTGTCTGTGTTGCATCTGTGAAACTTGGAATAATCCCTGTATGCGATACATTGCTACAGACAAGAAAGAAAGGAAATTTTACATATTCAGGATGCGAATGTAAATTACTATTTTTATTTAATAAAGACAGATTGTTGAGCCTGGCACTAATTTTATCCTTTATTACCAGTGAAGACATGAGAACTTGAAGTACATCCTGCTTCCGTACCAGGGAAATTGGCTCAAACTGGAAGGAGGAAGACATAGCATCGTTTTTTGTGGAATACGTCCTTTAAATGTTAGTTTACAAAGACATGCTGAGTAAAAAGGCCAATTTTATCCAAAAGCTGTTTTTAAAGATGTAGTATACTCAGATATACATAGCATACTCAGACAAAATAGCCAAGATAAAACAGTTTTAGAAACCTGTTGGACTTTATGGATGCATCTGATTATTGCTCAGGAGCCCATTTTGGGAAGGAGACCCACGTACTTCTGTGGCTTCTCTGGCTGATGTGCTTAATCTATGCACTTGAACACACGATTATGTTCTGCAATGACTTAAAAATAACTTTTAACACCCCAATTAGCTTCTAAAAAGACCTCTGTTTTATCTACATTGCTAATTTTCCAGGATAAAAATCAGTTCTGTAATTCCTTTTTACCACTCTGTAGTCCTTGCTTATAGTACGATGGCCTCATATATCTCACTACTAGGATCTTGCTGCCTTGTTACACTTTGGTCACAAAAACTTTTCACTAGTTACTTTGCTCGTAATTGTGATGTATGCCACCAGTTTCCTCTCGTCATTTGACTAGTTTGGACTAACATGGAAATGAAACATGAGTGAACGTAAATTTTTGCTAAAAGAAGGTCTTAAGTGTTGACAGGACAGCTTGTTCCAGCCCAGAATTTGCTCTGCACATAAACATAGAATGCATTTCATAAACCAAAAATGCAGGGGTTTTTTGTTTGCTTTTGGGTTGTTTTCTGAGTTTCTTGAAAGGATATAATTCTTAAATGAAAAGAAACACTAGGATGTGTTTAAAAGGGAAATACTGTGATAACAAAGTGCCAGAAGAGCAAGCAAAGCTTGCAGTAAGGAAGCTGAAACTAGTACACAGGTAATAAGAACAGTGCCAGGCCCAGTCATCTTTGCAGCTAATATTAATTGTTAGGAAGAGCAGAGGTTTGTGTTGTTCTGTTGATGTAGATTTGGTAAATTCCTGCTTTGCTGTGATTGTAACACATTACATGTGCATTACACATGCTTTTACATTATCGTCTGAACTGTAATCTTGCACTTCTAGAAAATCAGCACTTGGGGAAACTGTGTTATCATTTAAAAACACAATTAAAGTTTTACTTTGATCTTTTTTCCAGAGTAGGAAAAAAAAAGTTTACGTTTATGTGCCTTTGTCTTTTCTCTTCTGGTGATGTTGCACTGTGATTGTGTTTGCCTGCATGATTCATTACAAGCTCACTGGCAGATGGTCACGTACACTTTGCAAAAGTGCTTGATGCTAATAATCAGCTTTTAGCTTTAATATACTTTTCCTAGGGTAAGTAATGTATATTATCCTAATGCTGAGAAATATCATAGTTGTTTTAGTCACTGCCATCTAAATACCTTTATCCTTCCGTAAAAAATGTTTCTCTCTACATGTTCAGTATTTTATGAGTGCAACCTGCTGCATGTATGGATGGTAGTGACAGAAAAAGTAGTGTTCTGTCTTCCATATATGAACAAAATGGAAGACTGAGAGTTTCATGAGACCAGAATGTGCTAGAAAATCTCCCAGCTCCTGCATATAACGATTTTTTGTTGGTCAAGCCATTGGAGCCCCACAGGGGTTATATAGCTAAAGCTTCAGAAATCCTGCTTTGTCTTACTTGATCCTCACACTTGTTATGGTAGAAGGAAATTGTTTATGTGTATTTTATTTGTTTATGTATATTTTATTGCATAACAGTAAATCAGGCTTGTATGCAGTGTTCATCTGTAATAGTTAAAATGCTGTCAGTCCAAAATACATTCGATTTATTTAAAAGGTGAAATTGTAGAGAATTATTCTATGTAGCGCAGAAGAATGTGTATATCAAGAAATTGTTTTATAAGAGGAAAAATGTGTTGAATTATGGGCTCTTATCATTATATTATCATTTCTTTAACAATATTTCTGCATGGAATAGCTGAAGAAGCCAAAATATGGTGGAACTTTGTGGGGGCCCTTTATAGTTACGTCGGGAAGGGAAAATTTCTGGTCTGGCAGTTTTAGTGGAGACAGCTGTTGAGATGCTCTTGTTGGCTTTTGTTTATTATAGCTGTAGTACACTATATCCAGGCAATAAAATTAATTACAAATCTGACTCCCTCAAAACACAGTGTCATGCAATGGTTCCAGCAAAAGTGGATCTTATTTATTTAATTAAAGTTCCCTTATATTTAATAAATTCCTCGCTGTTTCTTCATTTAGTCATAAGCAAAAGATTGTACTGAACTGTGTTCATGTTCTCGGAAGAGAATATGACACTGAAGTCCATGACAATATCACTACAGGGTAGCATCATGGCCTACAGACCCGATATTTTTCTGAATGTATTTCTCAATTACATCTCCTGAGAGCATTACATTTTAGTACATTTTAGCTGATACAGCTTGTCTTCTCAGGCACTTTCATAAGTGTGTCTAAGATACAGTCTTAACTGTAGAATTCTGTCCTCCAAAACTGAGGCTGAAGTAATTCACTGCTACTATGAAGAAAATACTCCATGGTTATGTGCCAAATTTGTCCTACTAGTCTTAGTTTCCTTGATATAACCATTTTAATAGGCTCCTTTGATTCCTAACTCCCATACCTTTGCTCCAACCACACAAACACCAAAAAAATTCAATTTTAAAATGTATTCATAAGATACTTGCCGAAATAAATTCCATCTTCAGCTGATTTACTTTGCAACGATTTTGACTTATTGTGCTTGTGAGTATATGTTTTTGTATAAGAACATACTTCTGTACTTGTTCTTACTGTTTTGTGATTTATTATGTGTTGAGATTCTGTTGTAGACCTTGGAGGTTTTTTCAAAGGCAAGAAGTTCCATTGTCATGTTTTTCTTACAGTGATTTATGTCTTGTTTATTGAAGTTATTTATCAGAAGTATTTAAAAGATGGTCTAAATTCATAATTTTTAAAAAGTATTATTTAATATTTGCCTGAAGCTGGTCCCAGAGGCTGCAATGAAAAAAGACCCTCACTTTGCTAGTCAGTATATTACTATTACAAAGGTAGTATTTCTTCATTATTTTCCACTGAACATAGAACCAAAACAAAGGATAGTGTCTGCACCAGGGACCTTTTGATCTTCAGAAGAATATTTCTGTCCTTTCTTTTTTTCCCAATCTGACTGAAAGGTCACACTTTACCCATATTTCATTCTACCAGATTTGTTTGTGGCCTGGAGGCTTTATCAAATTCATTTCAAGCAGAAAACTCTGGCAGTGGTTCACATGAGAGACTTTTACCTATGGAGTTGAGGCAGCCTGATTCTGGTCACCTTCAATAGTCTTTGCTGCATGTCATGCCTGCTTTTAAATCTCATAGAGAGAGAAGTCTAATGGCAGTATGTTTGCCTGAGGGACAGGAATTTTATGGGTAATCTGAATGGGGTGGAATTTTCTTGGCTGTTTTAGCACTAACTATTAATTAGTATCTATCTTTTAAACTAATATGTTTTGGACAATCCAGGCAAAAAGTGTAAAAGTTCTGTTTACTACTGACTTTCTAAAATCAAAGGAAATACACATTTAAGAATCAGTTTAAAGGGGTCCTCACTACCATGTTAAAATTGAAAAACTTGTCCCAAAACTTTAGTGATCTACCAAAAATTTTGCCTAGCCTCAGAGATTCCTGCCTGAATCAAGGCACATTTGTAAGCACCTTGAAACAGCTGCAGTTTCAACACAAAGCATGGCCAAACTCTACAGATTTTATTGAGTACTATTATTGAAGTTCTGGGTTTAGTCTAACATGAAGGAGGTAGCCAACTATGATGTTAATGAAGAAGTTTTGCACAAAAGTTTACTATGTGGAATTATATACTTGAGTCGATTGTGGCTTAGAAGAGAAACTATAAAACAGGAATGGCATAAATAATTGAAAGATCTGTTTGTCCCATCCCATTGGGTTTTTGGTCAGGCTAAGCTCATACTTACAAAACGAAAGATGTGCTTCTTGAAGCAGTACCACAGTGTGGCCCCTTTATTACTTTTCTCTGTGTGATGTGGATTGGGCTGGCTGATGCTTACTCATGGAGGAGATGTTGAAGGATACATAGTGGTTCATCTGCTATTAAAAATAGACAGTATTTTTTCTTGGGTTTTTTGCTTCGGGTTTCTTTGTTGGTTTTGGTTTTTTGTTTGGGATTTGTTTGGTTAGTTTTTTTCTGGAGGTTCATAGAATCACAAAATGGTTTGGGTTGGAAGAGGCCTTAAAGATCATCACACTGCAACCCCCTCCACCGTGGACAGGGACACCTCCTTCCACTAGACCAG
This sequence comes from Struthidea cinerea, assembly GCA_013397865.1. Taxonomy (NCBI): domain Eukaryota; kingdom Metazoa; phylum Chordata; class Aves; order Passeriformes; family Corcoracidae; genus Struthidea; species Struthidea cinerea. Next base: position 157,997 of record VZTI01005056.1, on the reverse strand, counting down.
GTTGCTCAAAGCCCCGTCCAATCTGACCTTGGGCACTTCCAAGGATGGAGCAAGAACTTTGGGCAAGCTGTTCCAGTGCCTCACCACCCTCACAGTAAAGAATTTCTTCCTAGTATCTAATCTAAACCGACCCTCCTTCATCTTAAGGCCATTCCACTTGCCCTGTCACTACATGCCCTTGTAAAAAGTCTCTCTTCAGCTCTCTTGTAGCCCCCTTTAAAGTATTGGAAGGCTGTTCTAAGGTCTCCCAGGAGTCTTCTCTTCTTCCACGCTGAACAATCACAACTCTCTCAGCCTGGCTTCATAGGAGAGGTGCTCCAGCCCTCTGGTCACCTCTGTGACCTCCTCTGGATTTGCTCCAAGAGTTCCATGCCCTTCTTATCCTGAGGACCACAGAGCTGGATGCATCACTCCAGGTAGGGTCTCAAGAGGGCAGAGCAGAGGGGCAGAATCCCCTCCCTTGCCCTGTTGGTCACACTGCTTTTGATGCAGCCTGGGATATTGTTGGCTCTGCGGGCTGTGAGCGTACACTGCCATCCAATCTCCCGTGGTGTGCTTTCCCCTAGAGCATCTCACCACTGCTCTTGGGATGCTGGCTTCTCCTCAACAACACTGCCAAGTCATTCTCCTTTTTGATGAGATCATTTCTCAAACTTAGGGTTTTTCCAGGATTAACTGCACTATTACTATTTTCATATAGTAGTTATGTTAAAATAACTATTATTAATATAGTATTTACTATAATACTATTTCTATTTTCATGCTCCTTTTGGAGGGTGTTGCAGACATCATAGTGGTTATTCATTTTATCTGAAGTTTTCGGCATCCTCTACTGGATTTAACCATCTACAGTGGACGTTTTTTCTACTGCATTCCAGATTTGTCTACAACACAACCCTGAGCAGCTGACTGGGCTTTTAACTTCACTTCCTGGAAGCCTTTGGTTTGAAAGACAAAGAAGCAGTGCTCTCCACAAAGATAAAATGTGCACATGGTCTTATCCAAAATGACATTTGTTTGATTAATTATAACTCCTGTTATAGTGTCATGTTAAGTTTGAGCTTCTGCCTTGGTGAATCAGCACTTCCAATTCTGTGGTTAAATAAATTTAGGCAAGAAACCACATATGTTGTAATGTAGAGGCTGTATTGTACTTAAGCAGACAATTACATTGTGCTGTGCTTGCAGGTCTGGTATTTACCTTTTCATGGGAATTTGTCTTTCTCATGGTTAGTTGCAAGTGAAGTAGACAGAGGTCTTTCATCTGGAATCTGACATTAACAAAAACTGAAAATTAAGGAAAGAGAACTTTGGAAAGGATTCTTATTGCTCTTATCTTATGGATCATGCTGAGGAAAACACAGGAACATTTCCACTTAAAAAAATTTCAAATAATATGTTAAAGAATAGTGTATTTCAAGTATTATGGTGTTCTAAAAATATTTTTAAATTACTTTACACAGGTGGTATTACATTTGTATGGCATTAGAGGAATTATTACCTTTAATAGCTTTCACAAGACACTATTAGTGGAAACCCTGTTACCCATGTTTTATCTCAGAGAACTGCATGCCATAATTAAGTGCACTTTAAAAGCCAAATTAAACTGAATGAACAAGTAACCAGTAAGGATGTTCTCTTGAGCATTCATTCTTACCATGATGAATGATGCTTGTTTTTCTCTTCTCTTTAATTAGAATGTTTCTACATTTGCCAAAGAAAATGTTGGAATGTGGACAAAAACTGAAATTATAGGAACAGGGTTTGATGTAATAGCTTATTTGTAAAGGAAACACAACTTGTTTGGTATTTTATTGAAACAGGAAGTTCAGAACTTCAGTACACACAAGCACAACAAATTCTCAGGTGCTAGTTGAGTCATCTGTTGTTGGAAGTAGCCTCATAGAAGGCTTCCCCTTGATTTAGTTTTAATCTTCAATTAACAAAGGGAAGGAAATTACATACAGATTTAGTTTTAGATTATGTGCAAAGCTCTCTGTTGCTTTTTAGCTGTCACCCTGATGTGCATGCTTTGTGACTGTATCATGCTGGCTCTACCGGACTGTGGCTCAGTGAATATATTCAGCGTTTAATGAGCATAAGAAACTTGATGTATTCCTTCTATTTATGAAATAATACAAAACTTGCCTAGTCAAAGTATTTTGATTTTTCCTTCTCTAGTGCCCTCATACCTGATTTCAGCTTTACTTCAAACTGGAGAGTTAATCAGCTGTGATAAGGTTGTAATTGATAAAACTACTGTTTTAAGTTTAGTATGGGATTATTTAATTTTTAATTGTCATATTTGTTTGTAATAAGGGGTCTGTTATGAAGCAGAAAAGAGCATGACAATCAATACCAGGTAGTTTTGTTTAGCTGTGAAATCATTGAAAACCACTTTGGCATTTATGTGTGTATCTTCTCAGGAGAAGACTTAGCTTTCCCCTTCCTTCTGTATGACACTGGCCTTTTCTTAATAAGAAGGATTTATTGAATTCCCTCCAAATCACATCATTACTGTTTCTCTGTTTAACCCCAGGAGTATTCCAGTGTTGTGCAGTGAGTTCTTGCCTCCATTAACAGTCTGAGCAATGATGTCTTTATAGCTCTCCCAGTATCAGTCCACAGCACAAGGACAAATGCATTACACTTTAATCAATAATGGCATTCTGAGAAAATTTCCATGGGTAGCATTAGAACTACCGTGTTAGATCCTCAATTTTAAACCTAATAGAATTTTAAAGTAAAAGTAGACACATGATCCAGTGAGTGTGCAGGACATTTTTAAGCTTTTTCCCTTATGCAGGACTAGCTAGATTAGATTCTTTTCCCTCATTCTCTGAGCAGTGTAGATACTTTAGTATAGTATGTGTGCAAACAAACAGTACCTTCTGTTACATCATGAGAGTTTGCATTGACATAAGGACTACAGCTGTATTCCTGATACACCCACCTTATTCCCATGGATTTTAGTGGGAATTCTGGATTGGGACAAAGCCAGATATGATAAATATTTATTTACATATATTTAGTCGAAAACTAGTTTGCAGGAGAGTTGTTATTGAGATTTGTATTTTATCTAAGATATCCAGATGTGTGACTAGAAAATAACTAATAGTTTTGCTTGAAGACTGTGACTATTTCTGTGCTTCAGAGTATTTATCTTGCATTTAAGCTCAAATCCCAGTTGCTCATATTTTATGTACAATACTTGCTGAGTATCCTTTGGTTTTCAAATTGGAACTGCTTGCATATGCAATGACAGCCTCTTGAAAAGGCTTTCTGCTATCACTAAAGCTAAAGCACTTCAGTAAAGTCCAGATAGACTAGAAAGTAGTAGACACTCGATCCTGCACCATTCTTAAAAGAAGAACAGCAGGAATATAGGAAAGGAACTCAGAAAGGAGGACTGGGTCAGGAGTTTGACCCTACAAACTTTGCCCAGCTAGCACAAGAAGTCACTGAAAGTCCACTGCCATAATAAGTCTGCCTAGTTCTCTGTATTTAACTGTGTCCTAACTGTCAAGCTCAAATTTAAAACAAACCCAAAATCCATATGGAATTTACAAGAATATTTAAAAAAAAAAAAAGGTTTTTAGAAGATCACCATTACATTTTCAGTAAACAGAAGTGGACTTTCCTGTGACATGACAATAGATTGCCACTTCAGATTTGCACTTCAATAGCTTCACCTTTAGAGTCATACTTTTATCTTCATCAAGACAGTTCCTGCAAGACCAAATGCAAATATCAAATAAGTCAAATTAATATTGTTCCATTATCTTTGTCCCTAAAAAAAAGTTAAATTAGAAATAAGTGATAGAAAAGAAAAGAAGTGGAAATGTTATTACATATTGAAATGCATCAAATGCATCTGAAATCCTAATCAGGAATAAGATTATATTCTAAATAAGGCTTATTTTTCAAACTTCTTACTCGCAGCAACAACACGTTAGACTGTTTTCCTCCAGCATTTCATCAGGTTACTGACACAGTGTCTGCTCTGCCTCCTATAGACTCTTAGGAAGAAAACAGTGGGATAATCTGCTGTAAATGTGTTTGGTGTATTAGCTCACAAGTTGGTAAGCATCAATTCCTTAAGCAGATACTGGAATCAGTTATTTTTAGAAGAGCATAATTTGTTACCATGCACAACTTACCACTGTGGTTTGTGAAGCCATTTTTTCACTTTATTAAAACAAATCCTTTTCAAATGCTTATCCTTAACTTGGGAAATAAGAAGAGCAAAGAGAATAAACTTAGTGTCAGGTACTCAGCCATTACCCTACCAACTTTCATAGCTTTAATTTTACTCTATATTCACAACATAAATATTTCTCCCTCAGCTATACAGAAGACCATCCCAGCTTTCTGTCACAATATCCTCAAAGTTTTTATACTATTGTCATGCTAAAAAGTACAATCGTTCATGAAAATAATATTCAAATATAAATTGTTAATGTCTTTTGTTTAGCCCCTATGAAGAAAGTGGTCCTCTCCAAAAAACTTTTCTCGAGAAATGGTAATTTTAAAATGTAACTGATAAAAAGCACCTGGTCAAATATTTGAACACCTAGGGGGTTTTTTTGCTCTGTGTGTGCTGGCAACTCCACTTGCTACTTCTAGTGCTGGAGTATTAAATGTCTCTGCTTTCCCTTCTTCCTATGGGATCTCCCAATTTGTGACATAGATTAAGTGGAGATGTTATTACACATAAAGAAGTATTCCTGCCAAGGAGTACTGCTCAGGGAAGTTATAGACCAGAGGTAATCATGATAGCAGTTCTTTTGGGATTTTCTGAGAGCAACCCAAATCAGGTCTAGTTTCGCAGTTGGCAGCACTCCACAGCAGTGGCACCATGTGTGGTGCCAGGTAATCTCTTTGAGTGGACTCATTTTTGTGATTCTCAGACAATTTTAAAGACTTTTCTTTGTTGAACTTCAATGTAATTTCAACTTTAGTTCATATTTTAAAAACCAAACATTCCCTGCTAATTATCATTGTAGTGCATGTGTTTCCCTGTAAGTAGAGAGTTTGCATGGGACTTCTGAATGCAGCTCTCCAGGTTTCTGTTGTGCTTAGTCATTACTATGCATCTTCGTTAAACAATTTAAGAAAAAAATATCTTTTAATTATACATCACATTTTTGTTAATATTTGGTCCGGTATGTTGTAATATATTGCATGCTAAACAGAAACATTTTGTGGTTTTTTTGTTGAGGAAATACTTTAGGCTGCCTGACTTAGTTTTTCCTCTGTTGATACCAAAAAAAAATTAAAATGAGAAAGCAACTTTAAAAAAAACTAATTTGCTGATGCCTGACTTTTTAAAGCCAAGTTCTTTTTATTTGTTTCTCTGCAGCATATCAAAAAAGATTGAGAAAAGTCAGTCCTCAGAAATTTGAAGGAAAACGAACTCACTGTGTTCAAGCTTTGACATATTTCATAAAGCTGTTGAAAACCAAAACATGAAAGCCAGATTTATGAGCTTTTTTAAAGTTATTTGTAGATTCCCAAGACGATTGTGTTCCCATCACTTACTGTAGCCTCTAAAACTCAAATGACGCTTAAAAATATTCATGTTTGGCACACACTGAGTTACTTCTGGGCGTTGCAATGGCATTCAGCTAAAATTGAAGAGTAGAGAGAAGAATGTACTCTGCCTTCATGTAAAACATTTCAGCCTGTTGAGACACAGCAAAAGGACTCACATTTTCATATTTAAAAGGTAAAACTAGCAATTATTTTTAATGTTAAGATTACTTTTATTATGGGTTAATACAACTGTTTGGGGAATGAGCCTTTTGGGATCATCTGTGTAACCCTGCACATTTGCCAGGCTTTTCCTTTCAACAAGATCACTCACTTTGTTATTACTGGAATAGAAAACTCTTTTATTTATCAAAGTATTATTCATCTGCACATTGCCAGGTATGGCAAATCTGTTGACAGCACTGGATTTATCATTTACTGTTAAAGGCAAATGGAAGGATTCCCCACTTCCCTAAGCCAGCAAAACAAATGTCATTCTTGAAACTCACTGCACAATATCCTGTGTTGATTAAAAAAAAGTTGGACTGTCCAAAATTATTCAATATCTATAAAGCCTAAGGTAGTTGAAACAAGCTTATAATTTTGAATTTTTTTTTCTTTAATGCAAATACTAGGCTTCCATGCCTTGTGTCTTCATTATTTGTAGCATTTAACCATGGGGAGTATCAAGTTGTTTTCCATTAAGTGCAGCATGTTATTAGCTCATGGAATTTCTTTTTCAGTGTGGTCTTTCATCACTGAAATATAGTTATCTGGAAATGTATTCTTTCAGTCTGTGAAAATGCAGATGTGTTTACTCCCATGCGATTAAACATTGCTATTTACTTCATTAATACTTCATTCCTTAAGCTACTCTGCTGAAATTAATAATGTACTGGTCTCATGCAATAGGCACTGGTCTGCTTAAAACAAAAACCCAGCAAACAATTCGCCTTATGTGGATTGGGAGAGTTCAGTAAGCCTAGAGGATACCTTATATAAAATATGGGTAAATGGTTACAATATGAGGGAATAAATGCCAAAATACAACTAATCTTTCTCCTTGTTGCTGTATGAGAATGAACTGAAATACCAATATGGGTAAGTTGCAACCGTTAAAAGATAGGCTACAATTAGTTGAGGTCATTATTTTTGTGTCGTTAATAATTCCATTTGAAAGAAGCATCCCATACCTATATCGCTACCCCATTACATCTGCCAGAAGTGACTCCATGCTCCCTGGTGCCTGTGTCTAGGAGTCAGTAATCTAGGTGAATGGAAAGGGATCTGCAGAGTGTGTGAGTGAGTGCTGAGAGCACCATGCGCACCACACACACTTCAGGCCCTGGGCTCGTTCCCGCCTGCTCCCCTGAACTGAGCCCATCTTCTGAGTGTATTCCATCCAAGCAGAGTACAATCTGTGCCCCGATGGCTGCTCCACTGTGAGAACTAAAAGTACACTCAATGGGAATGACTAACACATTAGTTTCAAAATTGCACTAAACTAGACCAGTAAAAATGTAAGTATCGTTTTGCCAAAGATAGATAGATCCATCAAAAATAGATCTTTGTCAGCTGTGAGGAAAAACAGGTCCATGTATATATTACATACCTTTTAAAGTCATGGCTGGTTGTCTAAATCAAATTATTTGGAGGCTGAGATTTTCTTGGTTTGTATGTGGTCTCAACTGCTTTTGGTCAACTGTCAGCTGAATTAGGGAAGAAACTTTCTATTCTTACTTTGCTTCCTTTGTGTTTTTGAGACATACGAGCTTGCATGCATTTACAAACTGAGTCAGTTGGAGAGTCTTACCAATAATGCCACATATAAAATGGTAGAGTCTACATTGCTCACTTAGATCTCCTGCACAGAAGATCCATATATGCTCACATGAGCTCTTTGTCATAAACATAATGAGTCCACCACACCAACATATGTAGGAGCCATTGGCATAAAACATACAACTATTCCATCCATATACTGTATTTGTTGTCTAGGCTTTTGCTAAGCTACCAGGCTGTAAAATCTGATTAATCATGACCTAAAGTAGTGGAACTGGAGATTCACTCTGTCAGTTCTTTAATTACTAAACTGTCTTCATCTCACCTCATTGAGTTTTCTCACTTTCACCCTTGTGAATTTCCTCCCTCCCAACATCCCGCAGAGTGGGGAAGAAAGCGGCTCTGTGGTGCTTAGCTGCCATCAGGACTAAGCTGCAACAGATTGGAATTAAAATAACCTTGAGAGATAGAAGGAATGGTCAGAAATAAGTATGATGGAGTTCAGTAAAGACAAGTGCAAAGGCAGAGAAATAATCACGTGCAGAGTGAGAATGCAGTATTTCTGCCCAAAGAGCAGCTCGGTAGAGGATCTGAACCAATATATGTAACCTCTGTCATACTCAGATAAAAGAAGCAGGCATATAAGGATGTGTTAACAGGAATGCTAAGCATAAGAAACATGAATTGTTTCTCTCTGCAGTGTGCAGAGAGCAGTGGTGGGGCCTGAGCTGGAATACCGTGTCCAGTTTTGGGCACTGCACTTCAGGAAGATGTGGGATCCATTGGCAAAAATCCAGGGGAGAGTAACAAAACGATCAGAGGTCTACAAAATATAACCCCAGAGCAAAGACTGAAAGAACTGTGTTGTTTAGTCTAGAGAAGACTGAGTGGAGACACGATAACTGTCTTCAAATATTTAAAGGTTGTTGCAAAGAGGAAAAGAAGAAATTGTTCTCCATGTCCCTTGGCACTAGGACAAGAAATAATGGGCTGAAAATGCATCAGAGGCAATTTAGGTTGTATCATTAAGGAAAACTTTCTAACTGTGAGAGAAGATAAGCGTCAGACTAGATTGTGTATGGATGTGAAAGATTTCTATCTTCGAATTTTACTGGGATTCTTGGGGACTTGTCATGCATCGTACATGTAACCCTCATGGTATGCCACTGGTGCAGGGCTCAGGGGTGCATGTGCCACACTCATACACTACTTTGGCATGAGGCATGGAACAGGGCTGCTTTATTGATATTCTGGTGAGGAAAACGCTGCCCAATTATAATTGGTAATTATTTGCAGAATTTTGACATAAAATTTTGCAATTGCAATTTGCATTCTTATCACTGCCTGGTATCACTTGAGTTCTCTTGAAATAAGACAAAATGGAGGAAGGACAAGTTTTGAGGTATTGCTGAAGAAAGGTTTAAATTTCTAGTCCTGAAAAATCCTTCCTTCATTAGCTAATTTGTAAGTAAAGGATTTTTTAAATTTCAAAAATAATTAGTTTGTGTTGAAACCAAATGCAAATATATTTATTTCAGAATATTTTTGAAGTTGTAAAGAAATAGTTATAGTAAAGTGACCATATCTTACAATATTATCTGAGTGTTTTTAAATTATATATATATATTGGAAATACAGCTCCTTGATTTGCAAGTCATAGTTACTCTCAAAACGGAAAAGACTTACTGCTTTACCCTGGTTTGTTTTTGTGAATCTATAGTTGATTACACTGAATTATGTAGTTTTTATAAATAGTTCTATCTCAGGAAAACAAGGAAATTAAACTAAAATAAGTAAATTTGTTATATTTTTCCTACAAAAATTTGCTATGCCGGAGAAGGAAAGGTTCAGACATCTTCCAGTATAATTTTGAATTTCCGCCAAACAGTAGATTTATTTGCCAAACATTTTCATACAGTATTCCCACTGGGACTCAGTCTTTCAGAGAATAAATTGGTGAAATTAACTTTTCTTATCAGTCTGTGGGATTTGAGAGAAGCACTGTTGTCTGCCAAACTCAGTACAAAGAAACAATATCAGCTAAATTATCTGGATTCAAGTGTTCTCTCCTTTTGCCCTCGCCTTGGCCAGGAAACTTATATGAAGGAGTATCAGAGGAGGGGAAGAAACTGTTTTGAAGAACTTTCCAGATAATACAGTCTTGACTGTATGCCATTTCTTCTTTTACTTTCCTTTTTATTTTTCAAGACCAGACATTGAAGGTTTCTTTTTTCTGAACCAAATTTTCCACTCTATCCTCTTCCAGTTCTGGCTCTGGCTCAGAGCACCAGTCATCTCCTACTGCAGAAACCTATGGCCAGTTTTCCTGTACACAATCTCCGTGTGTATGTGTGTGTGTGTGTGCTGGGGTGCCGATGTAGCCTTATCAAGCATTCAAAAAGTATTGTCTCACTTCTGGCTGTCTGAAGGCTTGACAGACGGGGAGCTTCTATTTCAGCCAAAGGATATCGATAACCAATGAGAAAGCATTGTTTCAATAAACAGTCAGAGATAAAGATGCAATATTTGTAATTAACAATGCATGAATGTTGCAAGTTGAGTTTGGTTCTGAGAATGAAAAACATCACTAACAATAACAAATGCATGTCATACCAAAGAGTGGAAGAAGGTTCTGGGTGCTGTTGAGATAATAGTACGGCAGTATGTCCTGAACCAGTGGGGTCCTGAATCAGTGTGGTGTTCCATTAACCTAGACAAGATTCTTCAAACCTGAGGATCTATTTTTTTGTGAAACTGCTTGCTGAAGGAAGTTGTTTCCAGCTCTTAACATGCTCTTTAAATGCCAGAGAGCACCAATTTATTTGTCTAGTGCAGCATTTAAATGTCATTTTTAAAGCTTTTAGTGAATATTATTTCAATTTTAGTATTCTCAACATGTTAAAAAAACTCAGCCAAGTGCTAAAATAAAAAAAAAATCAAACTAAATTATGAGCTTTTGGTTAAAGTTGAAAATGTATGGCACATGTTTTTCCTTCAAAAATAGATTGCTGCTTGATTAGTTGCCTCTATCCTATTAAACCTGGTATTTAGAAAGATGAAAAAGAAAGCATTTCTTCTTTGTCTTGCAGCAGCACTGCATTGTTAACACAAACCTCCTTGATCCCTGTAGGGTCCTGCAGATTCTGCAAATTCCACACTGCAGGATTACTGTACTTTCAGAAGCCTGCACACTGCAATACCCTCCTTTTTATCAGAAGTAGGCTGATGCTCCACTTGCGTGCATGTAAGCCCTTGATCTCTACAAATACATGGGCTCCACATATGTGTTTTTCTTTAAAATTTTTACTAAACGGCGGACTGTCCGGAAGTGCGTATCACCATGCAAGTGTAACAATTCCTAACAGAGATATCATTTTGATTTCATTCCTCACAAGGGCTTCATAAAGAATTATAGTAACTGAAAAGGTAAACATTACTTAGACAGTATATTGATCCATACTGACATAATATGAATATCAAAATCTTAGAGCTTAATACTTCCCCAGCAACACCACTAAACTATATTAAAATTAATATGCTATTTTATATGTCTTTTATTGTTAAATTTGTACATTATCAGGGCATAAAGCCTGTGGGGTTTGGTGTTCATCAGTTTTGTGGGGGTTTTGTCATTTAATATTTTCAGAGTAGTGAACTAATCCTTAACATTTCAACAGTCAGTTTTCTTTTTACTGAAAATGAGCAATTTCTCATCAATTCCAAATGAAATAATACTCAGTCTTTGGATAGACATAAATCGTAGAATATACAATCTTCTCTCTTAAAACTTGTGTCTGCAATTTTATTTTCTGCTGTTTGCATTATAGAATATATAAATTATTTTTTGCAATTAACAGTAACCAAGACATAACTACAGCTTTCCATGATTTCATAAATGCTATATTAAGTTCTCAAATATTAATGATAAAATAAATCATAAGGGTTTTTTGTAGATTTATTTATCTCTAGTAAATAACTGAAATTAACAATGAAGATTAATAATGCATACATTGATTGTGCAGTGCATGCACAAGTTTTCAGACTTTAATGTGTAATCATTAAAGATGACTACATTATATATATTTTTGAAGCTAGTATTTCAAATTATCAATTCTAGGCTGCAAATATAATTTCTATAAACTTAATAAATCCTAACCATACTCTCCATTTCATTTTTGTGAAGTATTATTATTCTGATAGCAATTTAGACTGGAAATTTCTTCATGTGCTATTTTCTGGAGATTGGACACTGAAAATTGAGTGCTGTATATAGGAAATTAGCAGTTTCAGTGCGTAAAAATTTCCAAGTACATCCGAAATCATTATTTTCTTACATATGGCATGAATTCAGGTATTATTCAGAGATAATACCTTTGTGGCACTTGATAGCTGTCTCCTATGGAGTTTATGGAGTTTTGTGTTTGTTCTGGCATCTCACCCAGCAGAAGCTATTTTCATACAGTCCTAGACAAAACTATAAAGTTTAGGGGGTTTTATACTATGTGCTCTTTTTTCTTGGGGGATTGAAAATGAGTCACAGGAGGGACAATAGTTGATGAAATTTTTTTGTGTTTTTTTTTATTTTATATCAAAGGCTTTATTTATTTGTCAAACATTCTCCTTAAGTTTTACTTCTGTGAACAGTGATTTTTTTTTTTCCCATTTAAAACTTAGGTTCAAACAAACAACTAAATTAATGGTACATTTATGAGAAATGTATGTGTGTAAAAGGTGACTTATGGCCATTCATCCAGCTAGTGAAAAGATGAGGTTCATGGTTAGAGTCTTACCAAAATAATTAAACAGATGGGTTTATAACACTTTGTTTTAGTGTCTATCTGCTAAAGAATACCATTGGAAAGGAAAAATCAGTGCAGTCTAATAGGCACTGACACAATTGCAACCATAACTACTGACTTACAGATACACAATTTGTGGAAATAGCTGCTTTTGGGGTCTGATATTTTCCCAGGCTTGGTCTCTGCTAAGGAATTATTTATTTATTTGTAAAAGTTTGCGTGAAATGGGTATGGTTTCAAAGGGCTGGGAGCACCCCTGGAGTGCCGCAACGGCTTTGATGTTGCAAAGGCAGCTGAGTCAATTCAGGGGTAAGAACTTGATTGTGCCCTCTCATCCTCCCACCAAAGCCTGTGTGGTCAGCTGGCTGCCCTTCAGCAGCTGGCTAGCGGTATAACTTTCAGGCCAGTGGGCCAGAAAGCAAAGTTACCCTTCCAGACTCCTCTCTGAGCTCTGAATGTAAATGCTGTGATTTTTGCCCATCTCTGTGGCCTGTGAGTGGCCCTGGCGTGCTTGAGCAAATCCAGGCACAGCCGACTGGGGACGTGGTGGTGGTGATCCAGACAAATGCAGAGATGACATTCCATGTTGAACCTTTCCTCTGACGTTCCCACCAGGATGTGCTGTGTTCTTACCCTGTCCTCCTCTCAAATACACTAGTAATGCACCCAGATGGAATTGTAAAGACAGTTTAGGAAAACCCACTCTATGGCATGTCAGCACTTCCCTTCTCTGGGTGCTCTTACTATGTACCGAATGAATAAACAAAGCATGCTAATTGTGGACATGGGCTGAGGTGAGTGCTGTTAGGTCTTTAAAATTTGGGTTTCCTGATTTTATGATTACCTATGAACACGTTTGCTTTAATATTAATTTCATCCAACGGCTGTTTCTATAGGAAGATATATCATATAAATGAGTTTTCATTACAATGGCAGCAAACAAATCCTTTCAGGGAAATTTTTTTAGGAAGCAGGAATACAATTAGCCCTTTTAAATCATATTCCCTAAAATACGTGAAATAGCAGATCGCAACAATTTATATTGTGTCTTCTGTCTAACACAAGTACTACTGCCTTCTTAAGATAAAATCTTCTCAAGTCTAATAATTTTTACCTTTAAAATCTTAGAGTTTCAAGTTGACAAACCCAGTGTGTTTTGTCTTTTTTAGTTAAATCTAATCTATTTTAGATAAACGAGCACTATACTCTCTTCGGAATTGTCTTTTTTCTATCAGTTGCATCTGATTTGTGCCAATTAACAATTCCAAAGAGCTCTGTGTCAGATCAACTAAGATGGCCTTGCATTTGTGATGAGGCTGTTACGAGGTTCATACAAAGAGATTGTTATTTTTCACTATAATGCATACTTAAATTTGTTGAAAGTGCTTACAACAAGCACTGTCATAGTTTCACAATTGCACAGTTTTTAAATTAATTAAGATTAAAGATTGCAGTCTAGTAATATCAAAATCACACTGCTCTGTACATCACAGATTGCGAAGTGGTTTACGTTCCTGACCTAGTCCCCTTTTAAGACAGTGATCATGGTCTCTAAGCCTCACAAGACTCATCACAAATGGTACTCTTAGAGAATTCCAGATCTGATACCATGCATTAAAACAGTACAATTATTAATTTTCTGTTTTTCATGACACCAAGATGCCCAGCAGACAGGTACTCCTAGAAGAGCATTCTGCTCAGATGGAGGTAGGCAGTACTCCACTGAGTCCAAAACCAGATCTGCACGTGCAAGGCATCGGGTGCAGGAAGGGCCATCGGATATATTGTATAAGTTTGGGTCCTCCAAAGTCTGCAGTATAGCTCCGCAATGATCCTGTGATCAACAAAATTATTTAGCATCTATTTGACTTCCATGAGACAGGATTAGGTGTGCCATGCCATTTTTAAACCTAAATTCACAAAGGAAAAGAAAATAGAGGGTATTTTTTGGGTTGTCATTGAGTCTTTTTGGTCTGCTTCATCCATAGCAGTCACTATCTTTATAACTGAATGAATTCAGAAAGCAAAGAATCAACCTAATTTTATTCTCAGGAGAGCAACCAAGAAGCTAACAATCAGAGAAAGCTGAATTATTTATTGATGGAAGAGATCCCAAAATTCAGATTGGGATTGACATGTCCCAGAATAGCAGAGGCCAGTGACACAGAGCCACTGAGCTGTGAATTCTCACGTTAGCACGGGTTTCAGGCTATGCAGGATCTTCCTCTAGCTAATTGATCAGAAGTGCTACGGCAATTCACTTGGACTGTTTTCTGTGAACATGCCATGGAACCGTTTGGCTTTATAAACCCCTGTAAATCAGGTGGAGATTCTTACTTTGGCTGCACATCTGCCAACCCCGTACTTTACCACATTAGATTCTTAAGTGCCTATAGTTTCACAGCATGTTTGTGTCAGAACTGAAGGAAGACAGGTAATTTCTTCCACTGTTCCAGTTACACCTTCTCACTGGCTACAGCTTCATATTCAGATGTCTCATATAAACCAGATATATGCAAAATGACCTTTCCTCCATGCTCATGTTGTCATCTGTATGAAAAATTCCAAGCATTACAGAATATGAAACATTTCTTTTTGTTCTCACCTTACAATTAACCCCAGTTTCATTATAAATTTTCCAAACTTTGACAAGCGATACAAAATCAGAGCTGTTACATACATTGCACTGGCAGGTCAATGGCAACCTCACACTAAGAAATACAACCTTTTTTTTTTTAATTTTGGTATGAAAACTTTATTTTGCATACCATGGTGTGTACACTTGCTGTATGCCCTGCTTTTATGCACATTATGGTTAAAGGAGATGGCTGTAATTGCTGGAACACTGTTCTGCTAGGTATAGACAGAGAAGAAAATTTGCCTTATATAGATTAAGGGGGTTTTTATTATAATGATCAAATGTTACGAGGTACACAGCATACACAAGGAACTTTTTTTGGTTTTGTGGAGACAAAAGGGTTTACAGCAAATGTTTTGCTCTGAGTACTGGTACATTTGTGTAATTTGTGTAATTTCATATATCTGAGTGAAAATACAGTTTGTATCTGTGGAGCACAGGAGGGGAAAAGAGGTCCTAAAGTGGTTTAAACTCTGAGTTATATACGTTTGTAAAACTCCCCAATACAAACCAACGAGCACTATATATTATAAAGGCTATCACGGTTTGTATATGTGCTGCAAGACTATAATTATTTATAATATCCTTTAAGATTTCTGTGTAATGGACAGAAATGTAAGAATGTAAGACTATGGTGAAAAATAATATTGTCAAGTGCTTTAAGAAGTTTTATAGGTAAAATGTCTGACCTATAATGAAATAATCTCAAACTCTGTTTTGGGAATTGTGCTGATCAAGTAGAGCAAATTCTTTGTATATTTTACCTAAGAATTTCTGATACACCTGAAAAAGTAAAGTTCATACAAATATATTATATATCTTTTTTTTTTTCTCAATGATGTAAAACAAGGATTAGTCTTACTTTGAGTGGAAATGTAACACATTCATTAAATTATTTTCTTGTTTCCTCAAATACAGATCTGCAGGCTTCAGCGTCATCTATCAACAGGAAAATACCAGCAGAATCTCTTTTCAAACCAGCCTGTCATGTTTGTATCTCCTACCAGTCAGCCACCCTGCAAAAAGCTAATTGAACTTATACAGTTGGCAGGAGGAAAAACATGTAAAGCCTTATGTCAAGCAAAAATCAGTATAGGAAAAAACCAGGAAAGAAGTACCAGGAAATAATATCATTATCAGAAAAATGGGTATTAGGTAAGACACTAAATTTCAACTTACATAAAATATTGCAGAATATGTATTAAAAAAAATTATCGTAAGTATTTTACTAAACTGAGGTTATGGAGGGAAGCAAATGGAACCAACTGCTACAGCTAGATTTTCAGGAAAGTTGTCTCTATGGTGAGAACTTTCTCTTACAGCTGAGACTGCTTTATGATGGTCCTGCTACTCACCATTTTAATTTTACCTAGAACAAATATCATCCAAATGTTTTTGAATTTATCTTTTGTATGACGGTTTCATTTAAAACAAACTAAATTATGGGGAAATGCCTATATGAGAATTGCTTTCTAAAACAGCACTTATTTCAACTTTAGATGTAGCTTTAACTGGTAAAAATTGGCATAGCACTACTGAAATATGGTGATTGGCACTCTCTGATAAATTGTTCTGAAAGCTGTATTGCACATCTGAAAGACAATTTTTTGCAGTCTCTATTTCATTTGCAAAAATTTCCTTTTAACATCTGCTGTTACATTTCTTAGTCTATCATTTTTCTGACTCATTTGCAACACAGTCTGACTGACTCTGTTTTCAGCAAGGGTATTTTCCAAAAAGGGGCCTTATTTAGAAAAAATAAGATTTAATTTTTGTCATATGCTATGTCAAACTGCTGCAGAAAGTGTCTCACTCATACCTTAGAAATAAATGTACTACAGGAGTTGATGTTATATGAGAATAGCCAAGCAAGTCCTAATCTCTTGACCTCTAATGCTGTCAGATCATAATGATTTAAAACCTCAATGAAAATACCATTAAAGAAGAAAGGAAAAGTGAGCCATAAGGGAAAAAATACTTATCTAAATGCACATTTTATGTCATACTTACTTAAAGTATAAGATAAAATTGTGAAGATTGACGAGAGAGGTGTAAGAAGGTGGCATTGTTTATTGTACCTTTCTCCAGCTTCAAAGAAAACTTAGAGACCAAGCGTGCAAATAAAAAGTGAGCAGGTGATGAAACCAGAGGTTTGTACAGGACTGAAAATAGGAGTAAATTAAACACAAAAGCTTCCTATAGTAGGTGATCCAAACAGACAAATGTAATGATCTAAAGTGGTGTGCGATTCATATGTCCTGCACTTACACTGGTCTCATGGAGTTCTGCCTTTTCCCAGGTCAAGGATCTCATGAGCTACCTGCAGCTGGACAGGCCACAATCAGCCCATCAGTGGACTGAAGGAATTGCATATCCAGCTGCTAACAAAAATGACTGTGAATTTTTTATGCCGTTTACAGATTTCTCAGTTCACTTTTGCAGTCTGATTTCTAATCACTACGTCCTGCTCATATGGCATGGTCATTCTCCAGCTAATGGGTTTTAATTCATTTTGATGAATCATCAAATCTCAGAAAAAAGTATTTCTATAAGATGCTTTAAAGGAATGATACAGGCCTTTGAAGCTCTGCCCCTTTCTCAGCAACTGTGTGCATGATAGTATGAACAGTGTCATCTATAAATTGCTGTCTTAATCAAATAAATCAGATCTGAAGTTTTTTCTAATCTTTGACACTTCACTGTTGCAATCCAGTTGGTTTGTGGCTATCTGCTTTCTGCTACTAATACTAGTTGCCAATAAATTCACTCAAGGTTGATCAGAATAAAAAGCACATAGGTCAATAATGCAGCACCTTTTTAAAACTTAAGTAAATGGTAAGTGTTTGCACTATTATCATTTGACTGTTCGCATTTATTTTCTCCCTCTGGGTTCTCAGCTCCACCAAACTGCTTTTTACCAGAAACTGCTCTGAAGTACATTGTTGCTTTATCATTTGTTTCTTCTGCATTTTATTTTAAACAGTCCTGGGGTTTTTTTCTTAATTTATTTTCGATTCAATCACTCAGTATACAATATGTCCTATGGAAAACTATATTTTTCAGATGTGAGCTAACTCAAGAGCTTCCATATGTTGTAAGGAAACGTGCCTAGCTTGGATTCAACAAAAAAAATAAGCTGTGAAGGAAGTTCCCAAGAAAATGCAAGTTACATACTTACAAATACAGAGGAAAAATTTCTATCTTTTTAATACTTGTGCAAGTGTTCATCTTGTGAGATCTTTAGTTTTTGAAACAAGGTATTTCCCTAATAAAAGTCATCTTCCTTTTGTTTATTTGTTGAAGACCTTTGGAACTAAAAGTTGAAGGAATCACTATTCACTGGGAAGAAGTGGAAAGATATTTTCTAGTCTTTAAGCAAGGTTGATCATGTTGTAGTGCAGTTAAAACATGTGCACTCAGTGTGGGTGAGTGTGCCTGAGCTGCATCTGGTGCAGTCAGCAGGAGCTGTGCTCCCAGGGCAGGTGCAGGAATCCTGCTGGCTCCCCTAGTCCGAGTGCCTTTGCACACACCCGAAGGGCCATGTTGCCACATCTTCATGACCATTGCTAAATACATCTCTTTGGTAAAAGGATGAGGCTGCCCACAGTGCTCAACTCACGCCTGCTGGTGTAAACGTGCACTTCTAAACTGAGTTTTCAAAAGTAAGTTGTCATATATAAAAATCACAATTGGTCTTTTGCTGACTAACTAATCCATCTGTGACACCTTTGATTGTTTACTTGTTCTATGTTAACTAGTTAATGTTAATTGTTAAATGTTAATTAATGTTAATTGTTAAAATAATTGTTTAATGTCCATAATCAAGTTCCAGTTAATCCCAATTAAGTTATTAAAAGGGCTGCTTTGTCACGGCCAGTCTACCCCCGACACTCCCAGAAGCAGCCCTCTCTCCCCCAAGTTTTATTGTTAGCTTGAAAGTTTTAAAGGCTACCTCCTCGCCACAAGTCGATCCCGGACACTCCCAGAGGTAGCCTCGTCTCCCCAAAGTTCATGTTATTATTGTTAATGTTGTTCTGATGATGTTCTATGTATAATTTAACTTGTTTGTGTGATTTTATATGATCTTTATTTAAATACTTGGTTTCTCTGAGTGAGGGTTTGAGCTTTCCAACGGCCACTTACTAAAAACAGCCCTCAGCTGCCGCCCCTGTAACTCGCCTCCATGGCAACGCAGAACACTAATGAGGAGCCTTCCCGCCTTTCCCTCGGAGGCAATGACGTCAGCCTACGTTCCCCTGGACACCGGAGCCGATTGGTGGGAAGGCCTGACCTCACACCAGCTGCGAACCAACCAGCTGGAGCCATGGGGGCCGGACAGGGGCGGGCAGCTGAGAGGCCCCGCACACTATGAAGGAGGTCCCACACCTCACACCTTCGCTTTTTGCCCTTGCTGCTCTGCTGGTCAGTGGTAGCTGGTGGTCGAAGCCCAGTGTTGAGCCTGGCCTCGAACCTCCACACGGAGACTTTTAGCATTTCTTTCCTCACGATTCTTACAATATCTAGAGTCGTCGCTCGGTGCTGTACAGCTCCCGTCCAGGGCAGCCGTGCGGTGGCCCGGGGTTCTAATCTCCGCGGACCCGGTTTTTATTTTTTATTTCCTTTATTTTAATTATCATTTAATTTGCTCCTTATTTTTTTTTTATTTCTGGATCTCCGGACGCTTTATCGTGGATTTTAATAAACATCTACTTGGTTCACGGTAAAGCGAGTTGTCTGGTTTTTTACGACATAAGTGAAACTCAGTAATTATGCTCAGATGTGTAGTTAAGGTATTGTTTCATTTCAATGCTTTTAACTGGATCTCAAAATGTGTCTAGCTTATGCCTAGGCTGAAACCACAGTTACTGACTCTTGAGTCAAACGCATTAAGACAGCACATCATTCAAATGCTAAAATCTGTCAAAAATGGAACATACTATTAAATTCTTCAGGTATGCTTGAAAAGTGTATGCAAATTTCTTACATGTTAAATTCCTCTTTAATCTGTAATTTTGTTTTTAGTAGGTACAAAGTGAGGTTTATTTGTAAAGTATGTTGCATAGCACCTGTTTATCTATAAATGTACAAGCTCCTTTAAAGATTTCCAAGTACCATCAAAATAATGTATCATGACAGAGAGTGATGTTACCAAGTAATTTAATGGCAGCTCATAACTCACACTTCCAAACTCAGTGTTCCCCTCGGAGTTCCCTCAGCGTAAGAAAGTGCAAATTCTGTACAAAAAATTATTATTATTTTGAGTTAATATTGTGGAAAAATCAAAGTACAATGGTTTATTTTTATGTTATTTTTACATTGCCATTCTATTGCATTATTCTAACTTCTTGGGCTTTTAAAGAGATTAGAAAATAAAAGTTCTGTAAACAAGGATTATACAATCTTTTTCTTCAAAGCAAGTTCAGCAGTATCTGTGGGTGGCAAGCTGTTTCCGGTACAAATTGCATTTGTATAGTTGCTCTGTAAAATGTTAAATACACTTCCTAATGGAAAAGCTCCAAGTTATAATTCTTTTATGGAAAATTAAACTGATTTTATTTTCTGAAATGCTAAGCACCTGTAACTCAAAAGGTTAAGACCTTATTTTCAAGTGCTATATAGCTGGATTTGGTATATAAACTACAAAGTCTAATTTACTGCGTAGTTTTCTGATATGCACATTTTTAACAGTGTCTTATCTAGGAAAAGTATGTTTGATATAAAAACTGGTATGTTTGATACAAAAATTGGTAATCGTGTCTGTCTACAAATTGTACTGTTTATCATCAAAACTATTTACCTATTCAGTGGTAACATGTTATCACTCTTCACCCTTGACCTTATGAGCCCCCTTATTAAGTTGCCAAGTGCTATATATTAAAATACAAATACTTATATATTGTTGTGGCGTGTGAACGTATGGTTGCCAGTAAATAACACAATCATTTGTTTGAATTATGCTGCTTAACTTTCAGTATAATAACCTCCTTATTTTGCAGTCATTTCCTAAGTGTACTACCCATAAAAATCTGTCACTATTAATTTATAGAATATAGCACTCCAAATCAGCTTTCTCATAAATCTTCTTAAGATTAGTCTCAGCTATTTAAATTGTAAATTCTTGGATCATCTTGTTGGTCTTTATTAGTCACACATGTAACAGATTTGACAGTGAAAAGTCTAATATCCTTTTTTTCTCAGCTAAACGATTTCCAATAAAACAATCTGCCAATTTCGATAATTCATCTTAAATTATATGGTTGATAGAAATCCCTTTCTATTTGCTCTTCTTGCAAAATTTGTAGACAGGCAGATATAGCCAGTGGGAAATTGAATTCCTAATTTTGGTCTCACATTCTGGGCAATAGAAGTGCTGTCCACCCCGACTGACTGTTGCTTTCTAAGAGTACACCCAGCACCAAGAAGCATCAGTGATTCATGAGTAGTTTTGAGCTGGTCACTGCTGAGATCTTTGCAACGTGCAGTGGTCAGTGAACATTCTGCCGCAGCACAGCTGTGTGCTCTCTCCTCTGCAAACAGGTACTGGGCTCTCCTTATTAGGAATCTACTTAATTTTTATTAATTTCCTTTATGTCTCTCCTTTTTTTTCTTCTTTTTTTTTTTTTTTTTTGTGCAGGAGAGGTTGTCTTAACCTTACCTTTGCCATTTGTGAAAATGACTCAGCTTAGCTGCTGTGTCTCCTTCTCAGAGATCTTCTGTTCCCTGCTAAAGGCTCTTTAGCTCAATCCCATTAGCACGATTAAAGGTCTTTCTAAGACAGCTTAATTTGATTAGGAATCTGTTTAAAATAAAATATATTGAGAAGTCAAAATAAGTATTATTCCTCTTTGAGATTCATATTAGCTGAGCTAATTTATAAAGGCCATTTAACTCCCAGCACATTTTAACTCATCTTACTTTCATCAGTGCTATAGGTGGTACCAACTGGGTGCACAGACTGCCACTATCCCTCCCATCCTTCCTCTGCCAGAGATAAGAAGAGCTTTTACCACACTTTGCGTAATTTAGTGGGGACTCACATTGGCAAATACACAAATACTGAGGACAAACACAGGCATGGCCTTGAAGAGTGTGTTGCTTAAGCTGTGTCAGAATGGCAGCAAAGCTGGTGTCCTCTTCAAACCGTATATCCATAAAAAATAGCTTAGGACCTAAAAATTGTCTTCATTTCAGTGACTAATAACATGAGATTGGCTAAGGATGTGTTTGAAAGAAAGATTGCCAGAAATTTGTAAGGTGAGTGGATCTTATGTCTCTTTTCCCCCTTTCTCTGCTTTTGTAATCAGTTTTAGATTGTAACTGCATTTGTGGTATGTATATCAATTGAGTAAAAAGTCTCTAAATAGTCACAGTGATCCCAGTATATGAACCATCTGGTATGGACTTACTAAACTACAGATTTGTTGAGCTGGTTTTATGTTTCTGGGTATTTTCCTGACTCAACTATAGTCAACTTTTTGGAGATTGTTCCTTTTTAAATAAAAACAACTAATAAAAACTATTGCATCACTTGATCATCTGTTTATAGTTCCATTCAAATAAACTTGTGTTACATTAATTGATCTGTATTGAACATAATTTAGGCACAACTGCATTATGTGCTGAAGTGTTATCAGCACATTCAGTGCTAGGAAGCTGCCAGCACACACACATTTTTTTGGTGAAACCTTAGGGACTGTGAGGCAAAGGTGCTTTAAATTAGTCTTTCTGAGCAGGAACTGTGGCTGGGTGTTTCTAACACTTATAAAGCTTAAAGCTGAGGTATACCAGGAACAATATCTAGAAAGCTGATTAAACTAATTTTTTTTCCACCAAAGAAACACACGACAACAAAAAAATTAAATATTTGCTCACACTGAAAACTGAAAAGCATTAACAAATCTGTGTTTGTGCCAGCAATCATCTTTAATGACAGCTCTAATAAAATAAAACCAAATGGCTGTATTCCTATTGCAATAATCACAGTCTTATTTCTGATCTCCTTGTATATTGCTTTTTTTCAGAATTAGCTCTT
Organism: Struthidea cinerea; assembly: GCA_013397865.1. Classification (NCBI taxonomy): domain Eukaryota; kingdom Metazoa; phylum Chordata; class Aves; order Passeriformes; family Corcoracidae; genus Struthidea; species Struthidea cinerea. The sequence goes on along the minus strand of VZTI01005056.1, from coordinate 135,214 downwards.
TGCATGATAGGATCAAACAGCAGGCTCTGGAAGCGCATCACCTGTACTACAGCATCATGCAGCAGCTGATAACAGGGTGGTTAAAAACTGCCAGTGGTAAAAAAATAACCACTGTTGTGGTTATCAGCACAGGTGTCTGCTGAGAGCTTTTGGTGGGACCTCACAAAGCAGAGTCGTACTTCTGTTGATACAGATGTCAAACAACCTCTAAGCACCGAGGAGTGGCTCAGACTCCTGTTCAGTACCAAGGTGTTGATACATAGCAACCAGGTGTGATGCAGGACTGCATGTTTCCCTGAACTGCTGGAGTCAGCATCCTTCAGAGAGTGATTTGTGGCACAGGGCTGGAGGCACAGCCCTCCCAGCCTGCCAACACGTCCACACCTTCCTCACCCTGGGAATCTTGAGCTCACACTGGCTGAACCTTCCTGCGACCTCTTCCGTGCCAGCTTGTGTTGTTTGCCTTGTAGCTTCTGTTGTCTGGAAGGCACCTGAGCTATCACTAAAGATCCAGCTGCCACCAGGTGTTTATTTTCCAAGGGGATTTATCAATGTCCACAATGTTGTTTACATTGATCTTAGAGATACATTAAAAAAAAAAGAAAAAACGTGATGCAGCTACATGTGAGGTGGTGAAAGGATTGGTGCTACCAGTCCAGGCAGGTTTAGGGTTTGCTTAGGGTTTGTTTTTTCCTTCTTCATGACATTTTATGGAGCTATACACTCCATGCTTTTAAGAGAGAAAACCAGGTCTTTAGGAAGGAGTGTGCAGAGGCAGGTCACAATACTATTGATGTGACATGTGCATGTGACAGTCATGGCAGCTGAAGCTGAAACTTGGAAACTCTTCTGCAAGTGGTTACTTTTTGCAGTACAACATAGATCTCCCTAAGACCCTGCTTTTTCAAAATTTTTAATAATTAAAAAATATGCTTTAAAAATCACAGGAGGAGATAGCTTTATGATTGAGAACTGTTAGGGAGATGATCTCATCTCTAAATTACATTTTTAGTTGTTGACGTGGATACAAGTATGGGGAGAGGTATAGAAAAAACATTTTCCAGATTTTCTGCTCTGGAGTGAAGCATTCCAGTTCATTAACTCAAACTGAAGTTTGTTCAAGGGAAGTTTTACTAAGTAAGTGGTCCCATGGATCTAGAGATAAGCCTAAATTCAAGATGAATTTTATGCATGCAGTACAGAAAATGTCATGATTTCAAATGTTCTGTGCAACACATTGTGGACAAAACTAAACCAATGTCCAAAATTCCGCATTATACTTTTTAAATATTAAGTTGAGCAAACCCATGATTTTTGATCTTAACAGCTGTGAGGAGAGCAAAGGTTTTAGTTCAAGAAATGAATAAATATGGACCTGCTCTGACTACAGCCTAATGTGTCGATTCATATGAAAATCAAGACACTTGGGAACCCTGCTATAAGCTTGCAGATACTTGACCTCTGTGAAGAGCCTGACTGGTCCCTCTGCCACTTTTAATGTGCACTTAAAGAAATCTGGTGCTCTTCCTCGTCCCCACTGATGACTGAATATTTCTGAATAACTTGAAATCCACACCCACTTGAAATGCTGACTTGGGAATACACTTTTTTGGACACATGCTTCATCATATTTCAGCTGTACACAAAGATAAGCATTTTAGAAGTTGGAAGAAGAGCATTTCCTCCTACGGAAGAGAATTTATATTTTCCCTGACATTGCCCAGGCAACACAGGCTTGAATAAAAAATTGACGCTAAAAGCAGAGTTCTCTAGTCTGGGAATCAACACTGTTATTTTATTCCCAGCTACATTCAGTATCCTACTTGATGAAGAGAAGAATGTCCTTCTTAAATGCAGGGATGTTGAACATATTTGATGACCCATACAGAAGCTATTAAAGGGCATAGATGCAAATAAAAGAATTTGAAGCTATAGAACTTGAGATTCACTTCGCCCTGATTTTATCCAGCCTCTTCTCCTTATGCGCTTTCTTGTCCTTTTTTTTCCCTGACATTAGTAGTGATATTTCATAAGTATTACATTTATAGAGAGTTGTATGAGAGACAGAAACCCATAGTTCCCAAACGGTACTCTGTTGCACAGTATCACAGCCCCTCCTTACAGAAACAGAGCTCCTCCTCTGCCTTCCCATTTGGAATCTTTTGCATACCTAGACCAGCAGCAGTGAAGCACACACAAACTATGAAGCTACAGAGCCCATGGGAGATCTGAGCCTGGATCTGCCCAGGCTAACAAGGGCTTTGTACCCAGGTCTTCAGTTCTCTGTATACCTTTATGAGGGTTACTCATACCACTAAATTTGCTATCTATGCAATTTAGAGCATGAGTTAAAAGTCTAGGTAGGCACAAAGACAGCAGAAGCACGAAGACGCCTAATAAAGATCATCTGAATACCCAACTGAAGTTTTCCAGGAGATTATATCATTAATGAAGAGAGGTTTGCATCTTGGGAAGCTTTGTCTCACGCCTAAGTTAGAGAGCTAAAGGCCTAAGTAATACAAAAGTTGACTGCCCATTGAATTCAAGAAAGGTTCTTTACTTCCTGCCTGCCTCCTTAGCAGCATCTTCCTTTGCATTTCCAAGCACACAGGTATTCAGTTCTGTTCTCCTTGTGTCTAAACAGATGCAGGACATTTGAGAAGGTTCAGAGAGGGGCAGCAAAGCCAAACCTACCTAGTGTCCTCTGTATGAGAAATGATTGCATAAACTGGGGAATCTCCCGCCTTCAAAAGAGATGGCTGAGAGGAGAATGTGTTACTCTTCACACCACATAGGATCAAGCTGAGGAACTTAGTGGATGTTAAAAGTTGATATGGATTTAAAAACAACTGAAGTAGGAATTGGTAGAGGCTGGACAACCTTGCTGAATAGCATGGTGACTCCTTCAATCTTGATGGCACAAATTCCAGCTGCTTCCTGGCCTTTTTGCTGCCAGGCAGCAGTACAGGATACTAAGCACCTTCCAACACTAGCTGGAAGTGATGAGTATGACAATCCACACGGGTTTGCAATATTGCAGAGAGACAGCATCCTGACAATGACCCACTACATCCGGTCAGGGCAGCAGATAAGATGTGTGTTGCATGTGTGGCTGTGACAGTTCAAGGAAACTAACGACACCTAAGTCTGCCACAGCTTCAGTTGTGACTGTCATAGTCACAACCTGAAATAGGGTAGGTTGAATCTTAAGCATACCCATCCTAATTAACCATCATCTTTCCAGCCCTGGAGGTGGAAGTCTGCATCCAAATAATCCTAGCAATACAACTTTGTGGTCCCACCATTACTGCATCAAATAAGGGTTGTCTTCCTTCTTTTTATATTCTTCCTACACTGCTGAAAGACCGTGCCTTCCAATAGCAATAGCACAAACCTGTCTCTCTTCATGGACCAGACTATGAAATGAGTATATAACCATAGGAAATTGTTGCTGTTACGTCCGAGATGCATAAAGAAAACTACATAGAGTCCAGGCTTATGAACAAGTGGATGCACTTTAATAATTTTCTAACTACTTTTATAGGATAGATCGCAAAAGTGTGTTGAATGGAAATAGGTAATTGGTTCCTCGGCCATCCACCCCTTGAGAGGATTGGGCAAGTCCTAAGATACCTATTCCAAAATATTTTCAAAGTCAAAGCCATAACAATCTTGCAAAACAGCCTGCAGGTGCAAGAAGTTTATAAAACTGTAACCTTGTTTAAAATAGTTTACATAGGAAGGACAGTCTTCTCACAGAATATTGAGAAAAGGCTGAAGAATTTCTCCGCTTCTAACTTTTTAGCACCTACAGGAAATGAGTAGCAAAGTGGTCAGCTCTGCCTACTTTCCTGGCACAGATGCCATTTCCTTGTGGCATGCAGTGCGTAGGAGAGCTTGCTCATTTACAAGGACTCCCAGTACAGTTGCCAACCCTCTTGGTGTCTGTACTCAGAAAGAGATCGGTGCTGCTGTCCCAGGAAAAGCTGAAAATGGTATATTGCTCTCACGTGCTGAGATGCAAACAGCAGCCTGCCAGTGACACGCCATGGCCCCTCCTGCAATGCCACTCCTTGGTGGCTGATTTGAGAAACAGCTTTTCACAGCCACTACCCAACCTTTCCCAGTGTGAGCCATTCCACAGCACACGGGCTCAGGCAGCAGTAGGCTTGGCACTGGACAGTCCTGCAACACAACCAAGAAGCATCTGGCTGAGAAATTGCTATTGAGTGCCTTTTTCATTTGCTGGTGTTCACTGGAAGTGTGTTCCTTGTAGCTGAGCCTCGCCTGCCAAGTGCTCAGACTCAGCGCTACAGATGTGGTAACTCACCCCTAATGAATAAGCTTTGGAAAGTTTTCCTGTCTCCTTCCTTGTTAATTATACATTTCTGTAACAGCTAGGTACTTGAAATAATTATACTTTTTTCTTTTGTTTTTAAACCCTGGAGCCATTTTCTTAGTAGCTAATGGTAGCTACTGATTAATACTACTGTTTATATCTAAAATAATACCAGAATTCTTTCCAATGAACCAAAGAATAGTTTTAGAGTGTGAACTTGTCAATGAATAACCAAAGCCATATTTGATCTCAAATTGATAACTTTTTGCTTTTCTATTTTTGACAGAACCAACTTTGGTTACTGAGGTAAGAAAATCTTTGCTTTTTTCAAAGTAGGAACAAGAGCTCTGGTTTTTTGTAACTAATACAATTTACCCATATCAGTGGTCTTATTTTTTATTCATTTCTATCTTAGTAGCTGGACCCTGTAAAACCAGCAATTCATTAAGAAAATTGCTACTTTACTCCCTAGTAAGACTAAATATTCTTAAGCTAGACTTCCAGTTTCCAACACAGAGAAAAAAATGGTGTACAAATGTCCAATCCCAAGTTATACAAAGAAAGTACAAATACAGGGGTCTCTCAGGAAAACTGGATGTTGCAAATTGAGCGTGGGAAAATGCTGAGAGCTTCAGGTCATGGCTGACATTTAAACTCAACACCTCTTCTTCTGCATTTCTGTTACTGGTAGCCAGTGACGTAAAACACTGCTTCGCTGTGGGTTTGATATTGAGATAATCTGTACAATGAGCCACTGAATCCAGCTATATTTACAGACTTTATAAACTCTTTCTGCAGAATATCAGTATGGGTACCTACAAGCAATGTTTGTTTTTAACTTGCAAAGATGTGGTTTTTTGCATGACCTGCACAAGGAAAGTATTAGTGTCTGCCTCTTCACAAGTGATTTCCATCCCATTATTATTGCCCATGATTCAGGTAACTGAATACCTGAAAACTTACAGCTACATTTTTCAAGTTAGGCAATTCCAAGAGAAACTTTATTTCCATACGTTATTTCTGCTGCAACACAGAGGGTCAGAGGTTCTTCATCACTGGCCTGTGGTCTCCTTAATAAGGCAAAAGGGCTACATTCAAACTGAATCAGCACAGGCCCTGTCTATCCACTGCTCCTGCAGAACAGTCTGGTGGTTTATGGACAAATGATGCTATTTATTTTACATCTTTTGTTTTGGGTTTTTTTAAAATATTTTGCTATAAAACATTTTTCTGTCTTTTAGGGAAAGAAAATGACCTCAAATCTTGATGAATTTGTGATTTCGAAGAAGGGAGGCACACTGCAATAAGAGAAATTAGTGTGAAAATACCGTTTAGAAACACCCAGGATTGTCATAGAGAATTCTTGACACGTGGCTGCTAACAAGGCTGTAAATGGCTCCATTACTGCCATCTGGTAGGCCTGTCTATTAAAACAGAAGTTTATCTGCAACCTTTAAGTCTGGAGGTTTGGTTTGGTTTGGTTTGGTTTGGTTTGGTTTGGTTTGGTTTGGTTTGGTTTGGTTTGGGTTTTTTTTGCTGTGGGATGTTGCTGAATCATTAAGAGAATCATGGCAGTGTTAATAAAATGATTTATGAAGTTATCAAAATGCCAGTTGTGACGAATTAGATCCTAAACTCATGGTTCTCCTAAATTGGAGTTTGACTTTGTCAAACCAACTTTACCTCAGCTTTGGTCATCAGCCCTTCATACCATGAAGGGTAGTAAAGGCATGAGTGCACGAAGTCAAGCTCTAAGGCTTTCTTCTTTCAACAGTGAAGGCTGTGGTCTGACCTGGGGGAGTTATTCTGTGTGTACATCAGCATATAATTGCAGTGTCACCTACAAAACCTGTTATACCTGAAGAGGGAGGTGGGGGGGGAAGGATACCTTAACTTCCAAGGTTATTTTCACTCCAAGAAACCTTTTTGTACAATCCATTGTGGGTCGCTACAGAAATATAGCCAAGCTGGGGAAAGCAGGGTAAGGAAACAGAAGAACAAGCAGGTCGTTTGTACGTGTTTGTTTGTACACCCCATGTTTCTATTCACAGAGACTGCAGGCAGAAAGTAGGGCAATCTAGACACCCACACATGCTTGTCCAAAAGGCTAGAAGGACCAACAAAAGCACGAGCAAACAAAAATCCATTTTATGTAGGAAGTTACTGTCTACCTGATCCATGGCATCACCACACAGCAGCTCTTTGCTGACCCTAAAATCATGGCAAACTGCAAATGATACAAGATTTAGAGACACTGGCACAAATTTCAGCATTAGGCAGGGCCAAAAAGAAGCATGGCTTAGAGCAAAAATAATAGAACACTCTCCTTTGAAATGAGACTTTTAAATCCACTATTCAAAGAAAAGTGAGTTTCTTCTGAAGATACTATGATACCTCCTACAATACTTGAAATAATCCATTTATCGGTGATACCAATTGAAAGATACTCTAGTCAGGCAGAGCAAAAAGTGTTGGATGATAGGAGAATTTTTTTTTTTAATTATAGTAATAATAATAATAATTCCTTATGATGTTTGGTTTCAGGAGTTTTAAAGAGACAGCAGTGGTTTTGCACACTTCATCAGAGAAGCACAGCAGTGGGAAGCAAACATCACTGGTATTTCATGTTTGACATCATGCAGGTTACAGTAAGAAAAGCTTCCCCTTAAATGTTTGAAAGTTAAAAGCTTCCCCTTAAGTGTTTTAACAGTGTTGATATAACATTTCTGTTCTAATGAGCTGCATTTCAGTGTTTTTCTCAAGTTATACAGGGCATTTTTGGTCAGTTTGCATCTGCTGGTTGTGTCCAACTGTCAGTAAAGAGATATTCCTATGGCGTTCTTTAATCACTTACAGCAAATTCAGGCTTGGTCCAGACAATTTTGACAAAAGCAGGAAAAGCTTTAGAGATTATTTATTTTAGAAATGTAGTCATTCACCAAGGTGCTGTGAGGATGGGAGGCCCCAGCCAGCCCAAGGAACCACCCCTGCAGCCCAGCCCACCACCATCTCCATGAAGGCGATCCCAGCTGCTGAGGCAGCACGGCCGTACAAAATAATGCCCCTAATGATACCTAGCGCTTCCTGATGCCTGGGTAAGCTCACCGAAGAAAAGGCTCATGCACAGACTCACAAGGATTTAAAGCATAAAGAGATTTGACACACCAGAGCAGGCAGAGACAGCAGCTCTAACATGCTGGCAGCTGGCATGGGATTCCCCTAACAGCCAGGATGGAGAAGCCTGTGGCAGTGGAAAACTCTAACCTGCTGCCAGCAGCCACAGCTAAAGAGTGAGTGTGTGTGTTCCTACCACCCTTTGGCACTGGGCAAAGTCCGCAGGTGCCACAGGGCCCTTCCTGTTTCCACAACATAGGGTGTGTGTTTCTCTGAATTGGTGTTTTCACCTCATCTTTGATTCCTCCTAGTTTTCATCAATCTCAGCCAGCCCCATCCTGCGCTCAGAAGTCTCATTTAATCTAACTGATGGATAAGAAGCATATGCAACTTTTTCAATAAGATTTCTGACTTCACCCTTTTAACCCAGAGAATAACTATAAATAGTTTATAATGTCTGGGATTTCCAGAGCCTAAGTGCAGCTATAAATAGCTCTAAACATTTTCCCACTTCATGCTTTTGAAAAGAACATTCTCCACTTCCTTTCTTGGAGAACCCCTGGGAATAATGCTAGATCACAGCTCAGAAAATATGTCTATTAGGAGAGTTTAGCAAGACGGAGCTTCAGCAGCTCTCGGGCTAATTTCGCGTCAGGAAAGGGTCAGGCGTCCTTCGCCAGGAGTTCATGTCAGTGATGCCCCCGGGCGGCTCTCGCCAGCCGACTGCGGTCCGTCCGTGCCCGCTCAGCCCACGGGGACGCGGAGCTGTTCCTGCCGGCAGCGCCGCTCCCGCTCCGCTCCGCGCCGCGCACGGCGGGGCTCGGCCGCGCTTACGTGCAGGACGTGTGCGCCCGGCGGGCGCTATTTTAAACACCAGAGCAGGACACGTCCCTTCGCTCGCATTTACGCACGGCCTCCAGCGGCCCCGACCCGGAGCCG